>CM076571.1:320720041-321025321 GCA_034641835.2 Pinus albicaulis
GATCTGTTCGGAGGGAAAAAGGGGAGGAGTGACAGGCGCGAGGCGAGGAGATCTGGGCCGTTGATTTGGAAATGGTCGAACGACTGTGATTTAGTCAGGCAATCGCAATCGGAGGGGGACCGAGGTGACACATATAAAAACTTCTGATTGCGATTAGGCGGGGAGTGCGATGGCTGTTGGATCGTCAGGGGGGATGGATGGTTGGGATGAAATCAGGAGTCGGTATGATCGGGCGATCGGGAGACGGGACTTGCGATCAATCGGAGGGGGAAGCGATCGAAAGGGAATTGCGATTGCGATCATCAGAAAGGAGTTGCGATCGATCACATCGCAAACATTTGCGATGGACCGATCGGGGAACACAACATAAGTATTGCGATTACAACGGTTTGTGATATTGCGCGGGCCATACGATCTCGATAACAAATCAACGGTGGATATTAAGTCGGGGGACTTATATAACAAAACAATTGCATCGAAGTTTTTTTTGATGTTACAAAGGATTGCACCCGCCCGACGGTTCCGATTGCAATTAGCGCTCAAGACTTAGGCGTTTGGTCTTAGCGCAAGGGCATGTGTGGGGAAGTGGTTGAAATGGGCTGGCGGGAAAAGGGGCTAAGCCCTATTATAAGGTTGAAATGTGGGTTTTTTCCCATCTTTAATGAAATTTATGGTTGGGAATAGGTAACGATAGGGAGGAAAAGGGGAAATTTGGCCAAACAAAGGGCAAGGGTAGGATTCCATGGGGATTTTGGGGAGATTTTGGAGAGTATGGGGGAATTTAGGGGGAGAAAAGGGGAATTTGACAAAAGGGGAAAAAAGGGGTGAAATGAAGCATTCTGTAGAGGTGTAAGGGGCAGACAATGGCTTTTTGGAGCACAATTTTTATCATCAGCAAGGCTTACTGACTTCATAATCAGCAGAGGGAAACAGTCAAAGGTAGGGAACCAATAAAATTCTTCAAGGATTATGTGTTTTCAAGGGAAATGCATTCTTTGAGGGCTCATAAGACAATCTAGCCCCTTGATTGCTTGTCAAGGAATTCATAAGGGGCTAACAATGGCTCCACATGGGGATGGGTTCTTCTTGAAGGCGTCAAGAATTCAAAAAATGATTTTTGGTGTAGGCCAGATGCCTGCTGCTTAAGCCACCTTTCTTCTTTGATTTTCAGCTGCCACAAATATGATAGATCAGAAAAAAAATTTCAACAATATACCTACCCATCCTACAATCTTATCATTTTTTTCTTCTAGGGTGCATTTGAACTAGCAGACCCTTTACATCATTTATTTTTATAACAGAAAATAAACCTATTCTAAATCTACCCTTATTTCTCCATGAGACCATATTAGACTATTGGTCTCATATGTTTCTCTACCTAGTCTAATATCTGCTGGGATTAAACTGTCCAACATATTTCTTCTCTACATTCTACAACAGAAATTTAAAAACAGTCAAACTAGGATTAGACAGTCTAGTTTGTTGTTGATCCAAGCCATAAAGACAGCTTCACATGGATAGAAATTTGCAGAAAACTGAAAACAAAACTGTGAAGGCTTTAAATCTGAAGCTTGAAGTATCCTTCTTCTTTTTGTGACTCAAGTTTTGAGCATGTTAGAGTCACTTCTTTTCTTCATTTCAGCTCTGGTTTTGGGCATGTTAGAGCTGATTCTTCTTTCTTCTTTTCTAGTCCAGATTTTGAGCATGTTAGGACCAGCTGTTTTACTTTCTTTGGCTCAGGTTTTGAGCATATTAGAGCCAATCCTTTGCGCTTCATAGGTTCATGTTTTGAGCTTGTCTGAACCTCTCCTTTTTCTCTGTTTTTTGAAACATTTTTCTCTTTTCTTGAAAATAAAATACTGCAATGGTATGTACAATGGAAATGAAATTTGGAAATTGAAAATCATCAGAAGTAGTGTTTGAGCATCCTACCATTGACAAGACCCCCAAACAACTCTGTACCATCTAATTCCTGTAGGAAGAAATCATTTGGACCCACAGTGGCCTGGATGATGTATGGACCTTGCCACAAAATGTCAAACTTGTTGTGCTTTCCTTTATCATCTCTCCTTGAGTCCCAATTCAGAACTTTATCCCCAATTTTGAAATCAACCGCTTTGGTTCTCTTGTCAAAAAACTTCTTTATGTTTTCCTGAACTTTGATAGCTCTATTATAGACCTCTTCCCTTGTTTGCTGAAGATGGATTGTTTGGTTTATCCTTCTCGCCATACTGTCTTCTTCTGATTGAATCTCTTGAACCAACTTGATTAATGGTACCCCAAGGCTGGTAGGAAAAACTGCTTCTGCACCATAGACAAGCTGAAATGGTGACATGCCAATGGATTTCTTTGTTGTAAGCCTGTCAGCCCACAAGGCATGCACCAACTTGTTATGCCATGACTTTTTGTTCTCTTCCAGCAGCTTTTTTATGATGATCATCATGCTCTTGTTCAATGATTCAGCTAAGCCATTACCTTGAGGATAATAGGCAGTTGAATGACCATGCGTTATTTGATACCTGTGACAAAAGTCAACCATTTTTTTGGATCCAAAAGAAGCAGCATTATCGGTGATTATTTTCCTTGGGCAGCCGAACCGAGAGAGGATATGACCTTCTAGGAACCTAATGATGACTGAATCTGTGGCGTTCCTAGTTGGTATGGCTTCTATCCACTTAGTGAAGTAGTATGTGGCTGTTAAGATCCATTTGTGTTGTGCAGAAGAAGCAGGGTGGACTTCTCCAATAAAATCTAGGCCCCATTGCATAAAAGGACCTTCAACAGTGATGGGTTGTAAAGGGAGGGGAAGGAGTTTTATTTTTCCTTCAAAGATCTGGCATTTATGGAAAGCAGTTATCATCTTATGGACATCATTGAAGAGTGTGGGCCAATAATAGCCGGCTCTGAGTATCTTGTTGGCAGTGGCCTTCCAGTTCAGGTGGCCTCCACATTCTCCTGCATGGAATTCTTTCTTAATCCTCTCAGCTTCATTTTCTTGCAAAAATTTAAGCAATAGGCCATTTGGATTTTTCCAATATAAGTTCTCATTCAGAATGCAATAGCTTCTGGTTTTTAGTTTTAGGAATCTGGCCTTGGTCTTTGACAGTTCAGGTGTAGCATTGAGGTTGGTGAGCACATAAAGGATATCATAGTACCAGGGAGAGTTCTAAAACTTCTCCTCAACAGTGGGAACAAGCAATCCTTCCTGCTCATCCAAGGCATTTACCATGTTAATTTCAAGGGCTTGCAGATTCGATTCAGCCATTAACTTAGCTAAGCCCTAACCTTTGATCAGTTTTGTGGGTTTTATCTCAAGGTCGTATTCTAAAATCACAGCAATCCATTTGCCCCTCTTCCCATCTGGGTCTTGGGACAGAATATCTTTGACTATTATGTTAGGCACATAAGCTATGGTGTGGGAATGAAATATATACACCCTAAAGTCCTTTAAAGCCTTAACAAGAGCGTAGGCTTTTTTTTCCATTATGTTATATTTCAAGGGTGCATCCCTTAGTGCTTTGCTGAAAAAGGCAATTGGTTGTTCCATTCCCTCTGGATTTTTCTGCAGTAAGACTGCAACCACTGTATGCTCAGAGGAAAATGAAAAGATCAGGAAATATTTAGAGAAATCTGGGCTAATCAGAACATGAGCTTGGGTGAGTGCAAGTTTTACTGATTCAAAAGATTTTTTAGCTCCAACAATCCATTTAACTCCCACACCTTTCTTCAGAATGTCAGTCATATTCCTAAGGTGTTCAGCTAGGTTGGGAATAAACCTCCTAAGGAAGTTGATTTTCCCAATGAAGGACTATAATTCTTTGATGTTTCTTGGGTGTGTGATCTGTAGTATTCCCTCAACTCTTTGTGGGTCTATCCTAATTCCCTTTTCTGATATAATGTGGCCGATAAGCTTTCCTTATTGCAGCCCAAATACAGTCTTTTTAGGATTCAATGAAAGAACAAACCTTCTACTTTTTCAAACACTTTCCTCAGATGTTTTAGGTGTTCTTCTTCAGTCTTAGAATAAACTGTTATGTCATCCAAGTAAATAACAATGAAGTGTCCTATCTCATTTGAAAAAACTATATCCATTGCTCTTTGGAAGGTTGCACCAGAGTTCATCAGTCCAAAGGGAATTTTCACATACATAAAGGTGCCCCATGGAGTGGTAAAATCTATCTTGAGTTGGTCTTCTGGGATTACTAAGACTTGGTTGTATCCTGAAAAACGATTTAACAGAGAAATACTTTTTGAGCCTACTACCCGCTGTAGAATGTGTTCCATTTTTGGCAAAGGGTAATTGTCCTTGAGTGAGGCTCTATTAAGATTTATGAAGTCAATACATAATCTAATCTCCCCTGTTTTCTTTCTCACAGCCACTAAATTCAAAACCCAATCAGAGAACCTTACGAGAACTATTATGCTTGCGTCATACATCTTTTTAATCTCTTTTTCAACTGCAGGTAATTGTTTTGGGTTTATCCTATGAAGTTTGTGCCTGAAGGGTTTCTGATTTTCTTTTAAAGGTATTTTGTGTTGTATAATATTCGTGTCATAAGCCTTTAAGTCTTCATAAATCCACGCAAACACATCCATGAATTCCTTGAATAATTCAATGTATTTCTTTTTCATTTCTGCGGGTAAAGACTTATCTAGTTTAATCATTTTGGGCTTATCTTCTGTGCCTATATTGCATTCTTCTATGTCAGAGTCTGTGTGCTCAATGGTGGGATTTTTTGCCACATCATCTAAGTCAAAAAGGTCTTCTAATGGTGCCATACCTCGAGGTATGTTCTTATCCTTGGCCTGCAACACCTCTACTTCTTCACTGTTAGCGTTTTCACACTCTGTGGTTGAATTTCTAGTTTCTTCATTTGAAGTGTTTATTTCTACATTGTGGGGTGTATTTTATTCCTCGTCTGAGGGTTCCTCACTTAGGCAGATATCACTAGATGTAGAGTCTAAATCGGAAAACTCAAACTCGTTCTTGCCCATCAAAAAATCTTCAATTTGTTTATCCCCCTCAAAGACCTGCCAGTAATTTTTCATTATCCGGCACTGTAGGTCTAAATTTGATCTGTATGATTATTTTCTAGTCGCTTGGAGTCTTAGGATATGAACTAGCTAGGCAAGCCAATCCGTTTGCAATGGCGTTTTGACTCCTGGGGACAAACACTAACTCGTATTCAACAATTTTTTTCAATATATCTACGGCATCATTCCTATACGCCCTTAACCTAGGGTGTTTGGCTGTGTATTTACCGTTCACCTGTTTGATAACCAATTCAGAGTCTCCCTGCACGGCTATTCTACGGGCTCCTATTTTCTTCAACAGATTTAAACCCAGGATAAGGGCCTCATACTCTGCAATATTATTGGTACATTTGAAATGCAAATTGCAGGCATGGATTTCCATGTAGTCGCTCTCTGTGTTACGTAGCCAAACCCCAATTTCGGCAGTTCTTCTTGTGCAGGACCCATCGAAGTTCATTACCCACAGGGGTTCATTTTTCATTTTATCGTCACTCCCTTCCCTCCAGCTGGGTTCACCATCATGTAGTATTATAGGGGTTGCACTAGGCTGTGGGTCGTTTTGTTTTTCGTCATATGTGTGGAAATCAGAGGGGTGACTAGTTGGCTGATTGCATTTTGTTTCCAGTTCACTTTGCGTTGTTGTTTCTACACACTATTCAAAGTTTTCTACGTCTTCATCCTCTGAGTCTAGGGTAGCCATTATGTTAAAATCCATGGTTTCAACTCCCCTGTTTGTATCTATGCTTTCTGGTGCTGGTTCTCCCAAGGATTCATCATTGCAGAAGATGAAAGAGTCTAGATCTGTGTGTACAGAGTATAAAGGAGAATTCTCAGGTTTTTCAGGGCTACTAACCAGAAATTTCATTTTTTCTTCCCTGTACAGTCTTCTAAGTTGGCCAAAGATCGGGATTGTGGCATAGGCCCCATCCATCTGCATCGTTCCTTGCAGCTTGGCTCCCCATGATCTTGATAATAACATGCCATACTTGGGTGGTACATCTACCACCACAACATCCATGACCATACATTTAGCAGGAATCTAAGTAATACTCACACACAGGTCCTTAATTAGGCCAAGGCATTTTACCCTGCTAGAGTCGAATGAATATAAATATTTGTAAGGACGGGTTATCTCTAGGCCTAGCCTTTCCATGACTACCTTAGGCATCAGGTTGTGTGATGCTCCAGAATCATGCATTGCATTATGAAGAAGCTTATCATGAATATTGAGACTGATATAAAAAGGTGGAACTACCCCCTCCTGAAACTTCCCTTCAATCTTTGGGCCAAACAGAAGGGCTGGTTGATCATCACTCAGGTTTATAGTATCACTATTTTAACCTAGGTTCAAAGCTTTCAAAATTTTTCCTTTATATACATCTTGAGTGGCCAGCTCAGAGAGCGGGACAGAGATTTTAATTTTTGCAATCTCTCTCTCCAAATTGAAAGTGGATTGACTCTTTGGAATGTTCAACTCTGTTCTGTTAGCCACTGCCTTAGTGGCAGAATCGGTGTGTCGATTCTCGTTATGTACAGTGTTAGGGACTGTTTTATCAGGAGCACTAACTACAGTGCTAGTGCTGCTAGTTGGTTTACCTTGTGTGTTAGTGTTTTGGTTGTCCTTTTCTTTGTTCTTTCCAGAACTCTCAGCTTCTGATTTGTTACTTTTAGCAGTTGCTTTAGAAGTTTTCTCAGATCTTTTCTTGATGGTGACCTCAGAAGCTTTTGGTTTGGGAGTTTCTTGGCTCTTTTTTCTTCTAAGTTCATATTTTTCTCTGACCTGCATCATGGCATTTTCAAATCCCAACCTGTAATCCTCAGTTTCTAACCATTCCTCATCCCAACCAGAGGGTGAGGGCTGATCTTCTTCCTTGTAAAAGTTATGGATTGAATCCTCTGTTTCAAACATGTTTATTGTGTTCCCTTCAGACTCTTCTATGATTCCCTCATCTTCATCAAGAAATTTCTCTTCAAATGGGGGTATAACCTGCTGATCTGGTTCTCTTTGTCTATTGGGAGTGGCATTGTTTCTTCTAAATTTTTGGTTCTAGTTATGGTTTTGATTTCTATTTTGGTTACTAAATGTGACAACCATTTTTTCCATCATTTGGTATAGCTTCTCTACTTTTTTAGATATATAGTCATGATTTGGATCAAATGTGGAAGCTACATTGTCGTCTCTATATGTTAACCTTTTCTCAGCTCTTAATCTTTCTCTTTTCTCAATCATATTTGCCTCTATGTTCACTGCTCCTTTCTGCATGTCCTCCAATGTGTTGTATTCTTTATCCCTAAGCTGATAGGCCATGTCAGCATCAAAGCCTTCGGGGTATTTCGATAGAGTCGTACCTTGTGGAGGTTTCATTTGTGGAGGGAGAGAATTGTAAATGATGTTAAATCTCGTTGTGTAATCGTGGACACTCTCTCCTACGTTTATTTTAAGGCTCATGTATTCTGCTAGGAGTTGGCGAGGGTTGGCCTTGACTTCCCATTTATTTATGAAGGTCTGATATAGAGCTGGGAGGTCATTTATACTACCTGGAGGTAGGATTTTAAACCATTTCTTCACATCACCTCCTAAGCTTTGGGCAAAGATTCTCATTTTGATTGTATTATCATCAATTTCCATGTACTCAAAAGAATATTCCATCTTATCTACATGTTGCTGGGCTGTGATGGACTCTTTTGCAGTGAAGTGCGAGATATTTGATTGATAGTCATTGGGTAAGGGTACTAGAGGCTGAGGTAAAACCAGAGGTGCATACCAGGCTGCCATGATGATGCTTTTATGAGGTAAAGGGTTGACTTGGGTAGCAGGTATATGGATGACAGGGATATTATGACCAGAAGAAGGCTGATGAGCAGATCTAAGGTGACTGAGCCCCAAATATTGAATGAAGTGAATATCAGGAGGTGTAGATGGAGGTGTCTACCTATTCCCAAGGTGCTTATCACTTTGAGGTGGTGAAGCAGGGGGCCCAAGGTTTGGCTGGTCTAGGACACTAAATGACCTAGTTCTTGGTAAATTGTTGGGTATGTTTAGGTCATGATAAAAGTGTGATAGAGCTGTAAGTTCTTCAGGTGAAGAGTTAGCTCTATAGGTGTGACTAGAAATAGTTGATCCTCTAGGTGCAGGTGATTTCCTGAGGATGCTCTCAGGGTCATCAACTATTTCAGGTGGGTTTGGGTCAGGATAAGCTCTTGTGTGAATGGTTCTGAAACCCAAAATGTTGTTTTCCAATCAAGCAACTTAACCCTATTTCTTGCTTCTATTGTGTTTGATGTTGTAATGGATTTGGTCTCCCAGTGGAGCCTAATATGAACCAAGATAATCAACAGGCCTACTGATCACCAGTGGAGTCTTTGAATCGCTTAGGAATTATGGAGTCGCCAAGTGGAGGGTTTTAGGATGTTTTTGGAGGGTACACTATCCACCACAGTGCTTATGAGATGTCCCTCATCAAGGATATCTTCCAAAAACAACAAACTCTAACCAGATATTGACTGGGAGGGAATTTACCAGATATGTCACCTCTAAAGAGTGTGAGATCTGGAGGCTACCTGGCCCTTTCCAGACTCTGTCTAAGAGTGTGGGAGAACACAAAAAATGGTATAGAGGTTGAACTGTGAATAGGAATGTTTAACTACCAAACTAACCAGAGATTGTAGGTTTTATGAGGCTTATGATATAGTAAGGTGAGGAAAACTCATAATTCCCCAGTGGAGTCGCCATTATGTTGGGGTTCCCATGTTTTGGAAAGGTTGGCAATATCAAAAGATGAGACAACATCAAACCATTTTTAGACCTTAGGATCTAGCCCTCCTAGGTCTAGAGAGGGATCTCTCTATAATAGTCAAAGTATATATGTCTTTGAGGCTCAAATGTTAATATGTTAGGCTATTTATAAGGCTCGGGGTTTTGTTTGATTTGTTTGGTTTGGTTTTTGGAAATCAGGAATGAAGGGTTCAATATAAGACAAGGCAAGGCAAAGAATATTCTTGGCAAAGAGAGATAAATTCAGGTATTCTCTCAAGACCATTGGGAAAATGGAGTCAGGAAAGGGTTTACTTGCTGCTCAATATGCAGGCTTTTAGTTGGGCTAGTCATCTAAAGCATTGGATCCTAAAATGATAGGTGGAGTGAAACAATCAGGAGAGAAAGTGAAGGAATGAGAGTAAACCAATTTCTGTCTATAGATCAGGTCAGAGGTCATTTAACTTCAGACCTACTTGGACATACTCTAAGGCAATTCTCAAAGAAAGGAAAGGAACAACTTGAGGGAACTTAGATAGGTTTAATTAACTGAAAAGGATCCTAGTGAGACAGAGATAGAATTCTAAACTCCCATTGTTCCCAATTCATTCAATTAAACTCTACAAGAACATCTAAGAAGCAGATTCATTAACTCATACATCAGCTAGCAGGAAATAACATCCACTACATTGGTTAAATTAACTGAAACCAATTCTCAGATAACACATTTAGCAGAAAACATTAAGGCAAGGAGAGCAGAAGCATAGGGTGCCTAACAAGGGGAAATCCTATGCTAGATTTTTGATGCAAGACAGAAGAACTTGTTAGCCCCCCTATAAATTTTTGACAAGCAAACAGGGGGCTAAATGTTTTTGAGCCTACAAGGAATGCATTTCCTTTGGAAACACATCATCCTTGAAGCCTCCTTGTGCCTTTTGTCCTTTGATAAAGTCCCCTCTGCTGATTTCCATTATAAAACCTCTCTGTTTGTGAAGAAATTCTCAAAGGCCTATCTCCCTTTCCCCTTATTTCACCCCCACTTAGCCTCTATTTTATTCGCCCTTGTCTCCCCTTATATTTCCTTTCTTACCATTCAAATCCCCCCAAAATCCCCTTTAATTTCTTTCCAAATCCTTTATAACCACTTCCCCTTTCCATACCCCGCCATGTATTACAAATAAACTCTATTGTAAAGTTTATGTTATATAATATGTAACTTGCCGTTGTTTTCATCGTGAACATTTGCGATGTGATCTGATCGCGTCTTCGCACTTTCCGCCCATCGTAGATCGCACTCATCGCATGATCGCATTTTCACTTGTTCGTTCGATCGATCCATTGGAAACATTTGCGATGCGATCTGATCGTGTCGCAAATCCTCCATCGCACTTGCAGCCATCGCTTGTCCTCTCCGATTTGGTGTGAGCCGTTGATCTGGTCCCCAGATCCAATGGCCAGCGCTCAATCGCGCCCCCCGCCCATTCGCAATCTCAATTTCCAGATGCGCGACCCTTTGCATCTCCCGATTGCTCCTTCGCCGTCGGTCTGCCTCCAAATTGGATGGTTGGCGCTTCATCGCACCCCGCCAGTTGCCTCGCACTTCCCAATCGCTTCCCCTTCCTCGATCGCAATCGGAAGCTATAAGTGTGCGTCCCTCTCGTCCATCGCGATTGCGATTCTCCGACTAAGCCTTGACAGTCCATTGGGTCTAAGATCTAACGGTTGAGATCTAATCGCCATCCGCCTCCGGCTGGGTCCCACCTCATCGCATTTCACTGCATTCCCTTCACATTTCTTTGTATTTTGTTCGAATTCTAAAGTCTTATGTTTCACGGTTGTTCCGCCCACTTTCATATATCATTCCGCTGCTCGACCCCCGCCATTGATCTTCGCTCCCAGGCCGCGATCTAACGGTCTGCGCTGCATTCTGCCATCAAATCCTATTATTCATAAGTCTTCACCAGTTCATTACATTTTGTCACCATTGTTTAGTGAAAGCCACCTTTCTGTCGCTGCACTATCATATTTTTCGCCCTTCGCTCCACCAGTCTTCCATTGCATTGATTTTCTACACACAGTTGTGAGTTTCTGCAGAGTACAAGAGTTGAAACGCCGCCATAAATACATAGTATGGATGCAACAGTAAGTTTTCCACTAACAAAGGCAAGGAATTTAATGAAGGGCGGGTTTCCACGCCAGTAGAATGTCTTCTTTCGAAGAAGGACGGATTGCCCCTACTGTTTGATTATATGCCGTGCTCCAGAGGAGATCCCCACTCGGAACGCAGTCCAAGGATATCAGAGCATTTGTTGCTCAAGTATGGTGGACCATTCCATTTTTCATTGCCATTTTTTTTATTCACCAAGGGTACCACAAAGTACAACGAACTAGAATGCATCAAAGACATATCTGGAATCAATGAAGCCTGAAGAAGATCATTCTTTTCTCCAAAGAGTGCCAAAAATTAGTGCTCAGAGTTTAAAATAGAATGGGCTTCAGCCCTCCCCTTCTTTTCTGAGTTTAATGTTATATTTAGTGTTCTACCTACTTCCTCTTCTCTTTTTCAGTTATAAAAACTATGAGAAAATTGTTGTAAAGGTTTTTGATGAGATAGCAGAGAGGTGCAAGCAGTTTCTCTTGAGATAAGTTCTATGTGTATAGTTGTAAGATAGGCTGAGGAAGATGTATTCAGACTAAATGACCAAGCTATTGGCTATGTTGTACCTGTTTGGTGTTGATGTTTAATATGATAAGCACATTTCATTGGATCCTGATCTAAAGCTGCGGTGATGTTTTTCTATCTCTGTGTTTATTTCCATTTCATTTCATTTCATCTGGCTCGCATCAGAAATTTGGCATAAGATTCACCCTTGTTAGGTGCCTTATGTTGTTGCTCTCCCAGCCCTTTATGTTTTTTTCTTAATGTGTTTATCTAAAGATTGATTTCAATTGATTTGACCCGTGTAGTGGATGTTGTTGCCTACTAGCCGATGTATGAATTAACAGAATCTGTTTTAGATGTTCTTGTTAGGATTTAATGGAATGTGTTGAGAACATTGGGAGGTCTAGAACCCTATATCTGCCTCACTAGGATCTTTCCATTCTGATTAAGCCTTTCCAAGTTCCCTTGTGCTGCCTCTGATTTTGTCCAAGCAGGTCTGGAGTTAAATGACCTCTGACTTGATCTATAGATGGGATTAGTTGGCTCTCCCCCCTTCACTCTCGGTCCTTAATGTCCCATACCACCCTATCACTTTAGGATCCAAGGCTTTAGATGACTAGCCCAACTAAAAGCTTGCATATTGATAGCAAATAAATCCTTTCTTGACTCCATTACCCAATGGACTTGGTTTTCTCTGGATTATCTCTCCTTTGCCTAAATTCTACTTTTCCCAGTCCTGTCTCATGATGAAATCTTCCTTCCTGATTCCCAACAACCAAACTCTTAATCAAATAAACAAACCTTGTGCATATATCTAGCCTAAAATCATAACTTAGAGCCTCAAAGAAATACACTTTAACTCATATAGAGAGATCCCTCTCTGGACCTAGGAGTGCTAGATCCTAAGGTCTGAAAGTGGTTCTGATGTTGTCTCATCTTTTGGTCTTGCCAATCTGGCCAAAACACGGGAACCCCAACATAATTGCGACTCCACTGGGGAGCACTGAGTGCATTACACCTTAAGCATCCTTAAGCATTCAAAATACTTACAATCTCTGGTTAGGTTGGCAGTTAAATAGATTCTATCCTCACATCAACCGCTACACCATTTTTTTGCTTCCCCATACTCTTGGACAGAGTCTGGAAAGGGCCAGGTAGCCTTCGGATCTCACACTCTCTCTGAGGTGACACATCTGGTAAATGCCCTCCCAGTCAATCTCTGGTTAGAGTTTGATGTGGTGAAGATATCCTTGAAAGAGGACATCCCACAAGCACTGTGGTGGATAGTGTACCCTCCCAAAACATCTCAAACCTTCCACCTAGAAACTCCAAGGCTCCATAAACATTTCAAAGACTCCACTAGTGATTGGTAGGCCTGCTGATTATCTTGGTTTCACATAAGACTCCACTGGTGTGGAGCGATAAAAATGGTCTCTTTCACCTCTAATTACCTTCACATTAATTATCAACCCAGGGACGACTTTTTATCTCAAGAGTGTACTCAGTCTGAGGCGGCTATTTACTCAAGAGTAATGTTTTGCAGTATAGTGCTTAAAATCCAAAAGTAAATGAAAGCTGGAAATAAAATCTACTTCCAACAAAGCACTTTAAGACTTAAATCATGCATTCGGAAAAATAAGCAATGTATCAGTCAAGGGTCCAGTAACAATAACTCATCCCTTTGGAAACTGATGTAACCAAAAGTAATCAAGGAACAGATCATTAATCTGGAGACTAGACAGCAAATGCCAATGCCCACTACAGTTTCAGATCGTTATTCACACCAAAGCAAGGATAATGCGAATAACAGGAAATGGAACAGCAGATAAGGAATGGAACAACAAAGTAAATGGGCAGCAAACTGTAATTAATGGAAATAAACAACAGCAAAGCCAAATTAATAGCAATCTTTACTCTAAGAATAAATCGGACAGCACACGGAAATAGAACAGCATTGATTAATGATAGAATATGAAACAACGATGGAAAGTCAAATATAAATACACAATGACTTAACACACGGCACACCTTAATAGTAATCTGATCTTGGTAATCCACTTGTCAGTCTTAGTTATAAATAATACGACTGTCTTTTAGAATGGAGCAGCAACGTTCATAAATTCAACAATCGCAAGGAAATATAATTTCTAAGATGAATTCAATAATACCAATGGTCAGATGTTACAACACAGACATTCCACAATTAAATAGCAACGGTATCCTGTAAAAACCATTTATATCAGCACTTAAAGAAATAGCAGTGCGTTGCAAAATCGATATGATATTTCCGTCTCAGAAAATGAGATTACGTGACAGAGCTGTGATGTAAAATAATAGAACATACAAGATTACCAAATAAAACTGATAAGCAAACCACGCAGAAATCAAAGAGATAATATACAGCGGCAAGTGTCCTCCGGGGCCGGGCCCTTAGCCTCCAAGGGAACACCGCCTTAAGTTAATCCAGACGCAAAGATGAGAGAACCACCAAGCTTATATTAATGCATCGGACAGAAGTACAATGAACCAGTTCTCACAAGAGTCAATAATCAGAACTGATGTTTAACAGAAAATTACATAAAAACGTATCTCCAAATCCTCTCCCTACACAATACGTGCTTCTCCTTTTATACTCAGAAGGAGGAGAAATTGAATAGTAAATACAATCTTCCCATAACAATATTGGATTTCTTCCAACCAATTGATCAACAAGAAAATAGATTTACATCCATCTTTCAACAACAGCAAGTCGAATTTGGCTTTTTAGCTGAGATTTGGAGGACGGCCGCAACAACAGAACTGAGAAAATCATGCTTAAATAACTCTGCGAATCTCTCAACACAGGCCGAATTTGGGCAAACCGTTCTTTACTAAAGTTAATTGGGTCCGTTCTGGACAAAACCCATGTTCCGGATTTTCCAGATTCGTCCTCATTTGCTCAGAATCGCAACCGCAAAACTGTCACTCCTTATTCCAGCGCATTTCTGAGTTGGCACTTTTAATGATCAAATCTTCAATCTGGAAATTACCTTGGAGGCTAAAAATGGTGAATAATGTTATAACCAACTTATTAAAACTATCATTGATAAAATAATTCATAATCATCAATTTATTAGAAATAAAGGAGAATAAACAACATTCATTCATAAGAGCATAAATCATTATAAAATGGATTTAAATAATAAATTATAATAAATGACGTGATGAAGAATGGTAGAAATGGGTGGAATAAGCGTTCACAAGTGATAATAATAATGGCATATTAACGGCCCAACATACCCCCACACTCAATATGTTACATGTCCTCATGCAACGAAAACTGAATATATTGCATGTCCTCATGCAACCCAAAGACAAAAACCCATGTGTTAACCAAGCAATAAAAAATATGTTCATCTTAGCTCATGAAATGGATAGAAAAAATGAATTCTTCCTTAATTAATGAATATTCAATTTTAGAAATCTTGATGAAGGCATAACAATTTTTATATTGACATTCAACTATATGTATGAAGTTGCAGCAAAATATGATATAAGTAACAACAAACTTCATTAACCATTTTCTCAAAAACTACAAACCAGATTTTGTTGAAATGTTGCAAGTAAGTTTATAATATATGAATGTCTCTATGATCCAAAAATCAGACTGTTTTGATGCATGGATCATGAGATATAAAAAAAATGACTGTAGCTGAGAGTGCATGATTTCCGAAATTTTATGAACCAATTTATCTTGAAATTGTCTAGGTTTGTATTAATGATACGTCTGTGTTTTCCAAAAATCACAAGAATTGAGTTCATAGTTTTAAAAATATTATGGAAATCAATTTCTACACTGAAATTGTGTGCCTTAAATGAGAAAGAAAATAGAAACATCCATCATGCGTAGCAATTCCTCCCCCTCTCTGAAGAATTAGCATGCCCTCATGCAATGCTAGAAAACAAATAGAGGTGGTTGCTACCAGCTGTTGAATTCTATGCTTGGTGTAAAACAACATGAAATAAAGGAGGTGTTGAGATGGAATAAAAATAGCAATGGATGATAAAGAATATGGATGACATGGTCATAAGAAAGAAATGAATGAAAGGAACACTCCCCCATACTCGAAAATGATATGCCGCTGAAAAATAGGGAGTGGTATAGATGTGGAATGAAGGATGATAAATAATGCTCAAAATGGATTTTCATGAAATTCTCATAAATTCGTAATAAATCAGAAAATTATGCGATTTTACCTCAAGTTTTACCTCCAAAAATGTGGAATGACATATATGGACTGGCAGTTGTTGAAGCTGATGTAGGCAGAGTTGGTGCTGAAAGTGATGCAAAAGGTGGAATCCAGGGAAGCACATCATGTCTAAAGAATTGTTCACGTTCGCGAGTTGCTCGAGCCTCTTCTGTAAGTTGCAATAGTGTGGTCATGCTATGAATAGAATTCTGCCCATACTTGTTGTTTTCCTGCAAACAAAGCACTATTTGGCATACAATGTTCTTGAATCCATAGTGTAAGCAATAGATAAGATGAATGCAAAAATTTCAATCAGAAAAACTTATGTATACATGCAATACTAATATTTTGGCAAATCAACAAGTGATGGCAGAGTGCAGTAATCATATCGCATGCAATCCCATAATGCATACATTCCCCCCTCCAATTGGAAAAGGAATTCCAAGACCATAAAGCATATGAGAGGTGTTGTGCTGATGGCAAGGCAAGAGAATGAACAATATAGCAGTGAATGAAGCAGAGTACACATATCAATGATAGGATAGCGGGAGTTATGGTTATAATGAGAGCAGAGTGTGTAAAGATAGTTATGAATAAAAGATAGGACGCTTTGGATTGATGATAAGTTATGAAAAAGAAAAAAAGAACAACAATATGCCAAAAAGATGTTTTACTGATAGTATGCTAGCTGAAAATGATGCGATTGATCATAAAACAATTTCTCATGCATAAAGGTTCAAAACAGGGAAAAAGTTAAGGAAATAACTTCTCTGATAAAAAGAAAAAAAATAAGAAAAGGGTATTATGATAATAATTGACGATAAGATATAACTTCAATACCATAAGCAGAGCCGCTGCTGCCAGCAGGCGTCCATAGCCTCGGCAGGGTTGCTTTTCAACCCATATGAGCCAGAATCCTCAATTTATAACTAGAGAGTTACATTGTTGTTCTACAGAAAAGATCAGTGTGCTGGCGTGGTAACCAGATAACCACACTGCCATTCACTGGGATGTAGCAAAAGTGATCAGGCCGGCTCGTGATGAGACCTCCTGTTCCAAGGATAATTTGACTATCCAATGGATCATAACCCTGGTGTGGTGGCCATAATGGGAATGTCACTTTCTTATAACCTTATGAACATGGTAGGCTGGCTCGTAATGAGACCCCCTATCCTCCATCTGTGAACAAAATTTTGTTGTTATTACACAATTTTATGATAAAAAGAGGGAGGCTCAGTACTCCTTAAGAGCAGGGATGGTGGAAGAAGTTGAACATGTCAATAGAGAAATATACCCATAATCTCATTCATTACAGACAGAGAAGATTATAATCCAGAAGGGTGGAACCAACATGGTATTAAGATGATCAATCAATATCATGTTCAACAGAAAACAATGCAGTAAAGTAGTATATAAATAATTGTGTCCCTTTTGAAAATAATCTATCATCAAGGAGATGTCCTGTTAAAGATCATAACGTGAATGATATTAACTCGCTTCAATAGAATCCATAATTCTTGTCCTCGTAAAAATAGTGTACTTCATGCCATGAAGGGGAATCAGTAAAATGTGGTTGAGATAAACTAGGAATAGTCCCACAAGAGGAAGAAAAGGTTGCTCTCAAAAATAATCCCAAAGTGTTGCTCTTTTCAATGAACAGCAAAAACACTCAAAAAGTGGTGTTCCTCAAAGGAAATGCACACAAAAAAAACAAAAATACACACAAAAAAAAAGTGTGAAAATGCAAATGTCGATCATAAAATGCAAACATGCAAAAAAACAAATTCGTTGTTCACAGCATTGATGCTGAGGATGAGTTACACTTTGAATGAAGCAACACCTGAAACACAAAATATAAGAGAAATTAGAAAAGAAACAACATTTTATTTAAAAACAATATGTAAATAACTAAATTAAGTTACAACAGCTATGATGTTATGTCAAAAAAATGATCTCTTTGAAAAATGTTTTGGCAGCAGTGATAAGACATGAATCTTCAAATTGAAATCAATTCTTCATTTTTTCTATTATGAATCCGTTGGGTAATGAGTTGGATGAAATTCCTTTGTTTTATTAAAATTTGTTTCAAGAATCACTCGTCCATAAATTGACCTTCTTTTTCTCCTAGGACCTGCAAAAGACGAGTGTCTACCTGCAATAAAACATTAAATCATGGAGAAAGAGAGGTGATCGGGCTCCCCTAATCCAAGAATTATGCAAAAAACAACAAGTAGTTACTCTGTAGAACAAATCCATTGAGAAAATAACAAAGTAAAATTTATCTGTCACCTGCGGGAGAGCAGTGGCCAATCATGCTAACCTGCAGTGTTTTAATCACAACTTCTTTGTTTTTCGTCGAAATTGAGTGATTCCATAGCAAAATGAGAGCTAATTCAAAGGGTTATCTCCAGTAGCAACAGGTTTTAAAAATTCAATGCTATGATATGTCAAATTTGTTTAGAACAACCTGTATAATAGAGTCATTTTCGATTACCCAATCTAGACCAACGATTGATATTTCAAGCATAAATTCTTCGTTTGATGTCGGATTCAAATGATTCAAATTGGAAATGAAATTAGATTAATTTATTTATCTCCAATAGAAACAGGTTTTGAATAAAAGAAGAATTGATAGGTCAAAAACTGTAAGGAACATCCGGAAAAACAGAGTTTTAAGGGTGCTGATTTACGATAGACAGTCAGTATTTTGATCATAACTTCCCCATACGATATCGAAAATGAGTGATTCCAATTGCATTGTAAACTAGATTCATAGGGGAATCCACCATAGAAACATATTTTAAAAATTCATTCATTTAGGCCTCCAAAAACTGACTGTCCCAACTCTGTTCCTGAGCTGCCTACTAGACATCCGGTCAATGTTTTGGTTCTAACTTTTTCGTTTCAAATCCAAATTGACTGATTCAAATTGGGTTAGAAAGTAGACATCAAGGGCTATCTAGGGTAGAAACAGGTTTTAAAAATATTCATTTTTGGTCCTTCAAAACATGACTGTCCCGACTGTTTTTCCAGAAAGTTCATCAAGCCCGCAAGCCAAAAAAATGATATTCAAGCATTTTTTCAAATTGGTGATAAAAATGAAAAATGAGTGTTTGTAAAACTTATTATTTCTATTATGATTCATCTACATATACAAATAAATTGAAATATTTATCACCGATGTTGATTTCAATAGCGTGTTGCAACAAAAAAAAAACAACTATTTTTACAAAAAAAAACAAAATGCATTTATTTATGTTCTTATTTTATTTTATTTTATTTTTTCACTAACCTACTTTGATTGAAATATGAATATGACTATGTATAGGAGTACTTCCAATGGAACCATTTTAGAAATAAGGCTTCCAATATATACATACCCAAATTTGAAAAATGCATGTTGATAAAAATTAGGGTATGAGAAGCCAACTTCCCTTGAAAAGATGTTGTCAAAATTGTTGAAGTATGGAGTGATGATGCAAACACGTGATGGAGTGAAACCAATCTTCAATATATCCATTAATTTCTTGATTTCCCATCATACCATGAGGTTCTTGAGCTTTTAAAATGGTTTGTTGATGCAAACTAGAAGTAAGCTCATTTTCTTCCATAACTTCTACAATTTTTGAATTTGAAACATTCTGAATCTCATTGTAAGTTTTCTCTAATGGCGCATGTGAGATAGAATGGGTGGGAAGGGTGGATAAATTTGGAAGTTCAACACTGTAAGTATGTTGTACTAGTTTATTGTGGTGAGGGTGTGGAATTAGTTGAGCAGGAAATTGTGTATGGAATGGAGCATTGTGATGATGTGGTTGGTTGGGTTGAGTGGATAAATTTGATATGCAAGCAGGATGTTGTGAAAGAGCTGGTGGAGAATATGGAGAATGTGCTTGTGCTTCAAGATGAGGGAGAGTAGTCATGCAATCATAAGGTGAACCATGCCAAACTTGTAGATAAGATTGGTGGTTATATTGAAATTGACATGGCTGCCCTAGAACATGAGTAATCCATAATGGATTATGCAAGTAAGAGAATGGAGAAGAAGTGTTTTGAACCATACCTGTAGGCCATGATTTCCATGGTTTTGACCTTGTTGCAGCTTCCTCACCTCTTTGATATGATACTTCCATCCTAGATAAGGAAGAGTAACCATCTATGGGCTGCTCTTTTTGGTCATGAGGGAAAAACACTTCATCAAATTCTTCATTTTTATGAACTTGCAAAATGTCCAATTTTGAGCTTAGAGAGCTAATAAAATCAACTTTAAAATTTTCAAATAAATCATTGATTTCAGCTCTTATGTCTCCTATTCTTGTAGCGGATTTGGAAAAGAAAGAACAAACATCTCTAGAATTCTTACCAGCCTTGGAGATTCCTCTTGAATACCTTATGCACAACTCACAAACATCATCATATGATAGCTGAAAAACATCACCTTTTCCTATCAGATTTAAGAGTTCTAAAAATTCATCTTTGATTCCTTTAAGAATGAGTGTTTTTAAGATCTCTTTTTCCAAATGCTTATGCTTTGATTTTTGAAGGTTATAATGAAATCGATCTACATAGTCCTCCAAACTTTCATCTTCCCCTTGTATCATACCAAAAATATCTTCATTGGATTTGCAATAGTCTGGGTACTTCTTCAAGAATATGTTCTTCATGTCCTCCCATGATTGGATGCAATTCCCACCTAGGCTCATGAACCATCGGAGAGCTGCTCCTTTTAGAGTAAGAGGAAACACTTTCAATATTTGATCATTAGTACAATAATCATATCCTCTACAAATTATTTTGAACTCAAATAAGAATGTATCTGAATCTTCATTTGCTAAACCATGAAAATTTGGTAAAGATGGGGGAATTATGTGCATTTGTATCACTCCTCCTAGATCTTTGATAGGAAATTCAAAAGTAGAAACGTGAGCCATTTCTTACCATAATATAAGATGTTTTTCATGTGTTTCTTCGAGGCTCCTTCTTCAAATGTTCCTGTCAATCGGTTAGTGAAATGGGTGGTGCTTACATCACCACTTGCATGAGATCATGTGATCCATTTTTCAAAATTTCTATTTGATAGGAAATTCAAAAGTAGAAACGTGAGCCATTTCTTACCATAATATAAGATGTTTTTCATGTGTTTCTTCGAGGCTCCTTCTTCAAATGTTCCTGTCAATCGGTTAGTGAAATGGGTGGTGCTTACATCACCACTTGCATGAGATCATGTGATCCATTTTTCAAAATTTCTATTTTTTTCTAATCATTCACACAAAAATTCAAACATCTATTTCTACCCAACAAAGCAAAAAAAATCTGTTAGGAAAGCGGATAGTGGAGCAGGGCTTTTACATGCTCCGCACGTAGGTTCTTACCTTCCGTTTTTAAGATCCAACTCTTCCCTAGCAGGCACTCATCAGATTCACACTACTCTTTAGAAATGGCTACACTCTCCCCGGCAACGGCGCCAAAATGTGGAGCGATAAATAGGGTCTTTTTAACTCCTAATTACCTTCACATTAACTATCAACCCAGGGACGACCTTTTATTTCAAGAGTGTACTCAGTCTGAGGCGGCTATTTACTCAAGAGTAATGTTTTGCAGTATAGTGCTCAAAATCCAAAAGTAAATGAAAGCTGGAAATAAAATCTACTTACAACAAAGCACTTTAAGACTTAAATCATGCATTCGGAAAAATAAGCAATGTATCAGTCAAGGGTTCGGCAGCGATAACCCATCCCTTCGGAAACTGATGGAAAGGAAATTAGAGCATAGACCACGGGTCTGGGAGCTAGACAGTGAATGCCAAAGCTCACTACAGCCTTAGATCGTCTCTCACACCAAAACAAAGATAATGCGAGTAAAATGGAACGGCAGATAAGAAATGGAACAACAAAGTAAATGGGCAGCAAACTGTAATTAAAGGAATCTGAACAACAAACTCTAATTAATGGAAATCAATAGCAAAGCCAAATTAATAGCAATCTTTACTCTAAGAATAAATCGGAAAGCACACGGAAATAGAACAACATTGATTAATGATGGAATATGAAACAACGTTGGAAAGTCAAATATAAATACACAATGACTTAACACACGGCACACCTTAATAGTAATCTGATGTTGGTAATCCACTTGTCAGTCTTAGTTATAAATAATACGACTGTCTTTTAGAATGGAGCGGCAACATTCTTAAATTCAACAATCGCAAGGAAATATAATTTCTAAGATGAATTCAATAATACCAATGGTCAGATGTTACAACACAGACATTCCACAATTAAATAGCAACGGTATCCTATAAAAACCATTTATATCAGCACTTAAAGAAATAACAGTGCGTTGCAAAATCGATATGATATTTCCGTCTCAGAAAATGAGATTACGTGACAGAGCTGTGATGTAAAATAATAGAACATACCAGATTACCAAATAAAACTGATAAGCAAACCACGCAGAAATCAAAGAGATAATATACAGCGGCAAGTGTCCTCTGGGGCTGGGCCCTTAGCCTCCAAGGGAACACCGCCTTAAGTTAATCCAGACGCAAAGATGAGAGAACCACCAAGCTTATATTAATGCATCGGACAGAAGTACAATGAACCAGTTCTCACAAGACTCAATAATCAGAACTGATGTTTAACAGAAAATTACATAAAAACATATCTCCAAATCCTCCCCCTACACAATACGTGCTTCTCATTTTATAATCAGAAGGAGGAGAAATTGAATAGTAAATACAATCTTCCCATAACAATATTGGATTTCTTCCAACCAATTGATCAACAAGAAAATATATTTACATCCATCTTTCAACAACAGCAAGTCGAATTTGGCTTTTTAGCTGAGATTTGGAGGACGGCCGCAACAACAGAACTGAGAAAATCGTGCTTAAAGAACTCTGCGAATCTCTCAACACAGGCCGAATTTGGGCAAAATGTTCTCTATTAAAGTTAATTGGGTCCGTTCTGGACAAAACCCATGTTCCGGATTTTCCAGATTCGTCCTCATTTGCTCAGAATCTCAACCGCAAAATTGTCACTCCTTATTCCAGCGCATTTCTGAGTTGGCACTTTTAATGATCAAATCTTCAATCTGGAAATTACCTTGGAGGCTAAAAATGGTGAATAATGTTATAACCAGCTTATTAAAACTATCATTGATAAAATAATTCATAATCATCAATTTATTAGAAATAAAGGAGAATAAATAACATTCATTCATAAGAGCATAAATCATTATAAAATGGATTTAAATAATAAATTATAATAAATGACGTGATGAAGAATGGTAGAAATGGGTGGAATAAGCGTTCACAAGTGATAATAATAATGGCATATTAACGGCCCAACAACTGGGAGACTAGCCTTTTACACAACATCACCACAATAGGAAAATCAAGTAGGGTTAGCTCTTGGTTGAAAGGCAACATTCTGGCTTCAAGAAATGTCTATACAAGAGCATATCCTAACCCAAACCCACTTGAAATAGTTGATAACCCTGAGAGAATCATCAAAGGATCTCCTGCACTTGAAGGACCAACTATTTCTAGTCACATTCATAGAGCTAACTCTGCACCAGAAGACCTAACAGCTCTATCACATTTTCTCCTTGACATAGACCTACCTAATAGACTACCAAGGACTAGGTCATTCAATCATCTAGACCAGCTAGACCTTGAGTTTCACAGTTCACCATCTCATAGTGGTCAACACACTACAGACAGAGGAACCCCTCCATCTACACCACCTGATATCCACTTCATTCAAAACTTGGGGCTCTCCCACCCTAGATCTGCTCAACAAACTTCTGCTGGTCCTAATATCCCTGTCATCCATATACTAGCTGCTCAATTTAACCCTGTACCCCATCAGAACATTATCATGGTAGCCTGGTATGCACCTCTGGTTTTACCTCAACCCTTGTTACCCTTACCCAATGATTATCAGTCAAAAATCCCACACTTCACTGCTAAAGAATCCATCACATCCCAACAACATGGAGATGAGATGGAGGATTCTTTTGACTATATGGAAATTGATGATGAAATAATCAAAATGAAAATCTTTGCCCAAAGCTTAGGGGGTGATGTAAAGAAATGGTTTAAAAGTTTACCTCCTGGCAGTATCCAAGATCTCCCTGCGTTATATCAAACCTTCATAAACAAATGGGAAGTTAGGGAAAACCCTCGCCAACTCCTATCAGACTACATGAACCTTAAGAGGAATGTGGGAGAGAGCATCCATGATTACACCACTAGATTCAACAGCATTTACAATGCTCTCCCTCCACACATGAAACCTCCTCAAGGTATCTCCCTAGCCAAATATCCTGATGGATTTGATGCTGACATGGCCTATGAGCTTAGAGATAAAGAGTATAACACATTGGAAGACATGCAGAAAGGAGCCATAACTATAGAAGAAAACTTGATGGAAAAGAGGGAAAGATTGAGAGCTGAAAAGAGAGTAACATATAAAGATGACAATGTAGCCTCCACATCTGATCCCAATTATGATAGATTATCTAAGAACATGGAGAAGCTGCAACAAATGATGGAAAAAATGGTTGTCACAGTCAACAATCAAAACAAAAACCAAAATCAGAACCAAAACTTTAGGAGAAACAATACCACTCCCAACAGACAAAGAGAGTCAGACCAACAAGTTGTTCCCCCATTCCAAAAATTTCTTGATGAAGATGAGGGAATCATAGAAGAGTCTGAAGGGAATGAAATAAACATGTTTGAAATAGAAAATTCAGTCCATGGCTATCCCACAGAGGAAGATCAGCCCTTATCCACATATTGGGATGAGGAGTGGTCAGAGTTTGAGGATTACAGACTTGGATTTGAAAACGCCATCATGCAGGTCAGAGAACAATATGAACTTAGGAGCAAAAATAATCTATACACTTCCAAACCAAAAAATCCTGAGATTACCAATAAGGAAAGACCTGAGAAATCTTCTAAAGCAATTGCTGAGAGTAATAAAACAACAGCCGAAAGTTCTGGAAAAAACAAGGAAAAAGACAACCAAGACACTGAAAAACAATGCCAACCAACCAGCAACACTAGCACTGCAGTTAGTGCTCCTGATAAAACGATTCCTGACCCTGTACATAGTGAGAAATCACAAACTAATTCAGCTACTAAGACAGTAGCAAATAAAACAGAGTTGAGCACTCCAAAGACCCAGTCCACTTTCAATTTAGAGAGTGAGATTGCAAAAATCAAAATCTCTGTACCATTATCTGAGCTGGCCACTCAGGATGTATATAAAGGCCAAATTTTGAAAGCATTGAATCTGGGGGAAAACAACGACACTGTGAATTTGAGTGATGATCAACCTGCCCTCCTGTTTGGTCCAAATATTGAGGGAAAGTTTCAGGAAGGGGTAGTTCCACCTTTTTATATCAGTCTCAACATTCATGAAAAAATACTCCACAATGCCATGCATGATTCTGGAGCATCACACAATTTAATGCCTAAGGTGGTGATGGAAAGATTATGCCTAGAGATAACCCGCCCTTACAAAGATTTGTATTCGTTTGACTCTTGCAGAGTAAAATGCCTAGGTCTAATCAAAGACTTGTGTGTAAGCCTCACCCAGATTCCTGCTAAGTGTATGGTCATGGACGTGGTGGTGGCAGATGTGCCACCTAAATATGGCATGTTACTATCTAGATCATGGGGAGCCAAACTGCAAGGGACAATGCAGATGGATGGCTCATATGCCACTGTCCTTATATTTTTCCAACTTAGAAGACTGTATAGGGAGTCCCAAATGAAATTCCTAGTCAGTAGCCCCGAGAAGCCTGAAAAATCCCCTTTATACTCTATGCATACAGATCTGGATTCATTCATCCTGTACAATGACCAATCCGTAGGAGAACCAGAATCAGGAAACGGAAGTGCAAAGGACAGCACCGAGCCCATGAACGTAAACATAATGGCTACTCTGGAGGAATACGATGAAGAAAACCATGGGCAGAGTACTCAAAATGAAACTCAAAGTAAATAGGAAACACAATGCATTCAACCTATCAATCACTCTCCTCAAACCTACCCACCACGCGAAGAACAAGACGATTCACAACCTAGCACAGATCCCACAACGCAATATAATGGTGAACCCCTGTGGGAAATGAATTTCGATGGATCCTGTACTAGGAAAACTGCCGGAGCAGGGGTGTGGTTACATAACGTAGAGAGTGATTATGCAGAGAGCCACACTATCAATATGCACTTCAAATGCACAAATAATATTGCAGAGTATGAGGCTCTTATCCTGGGATTAAATCTATTGAAAAATTTAGGAGCCCGTAGGGTAACTGTGCTAGGAGACTCTGAGTTAGTTATCAAACAAGTGAATGGTGAATACACATCAAAACAACCTAGACTGAGGGCATATAGGAATGATGCCATGGATATATTGAAAACTTTCATGGAATATGAATTGGTGTTTATTCCCAGTAGTCAAAACGTTATTGCTAACGGATTAGCTTGCCTAGCTAGTTCATATCCTAAGACTCCGACTGACCAACAAATCATCATTCAGACCAAGTTCAGACCTGCAGTGCCAGACAATGAAAAATATTGGCAGGTCTTTGAAGGAGACAAATAGATTGAAGATTTTCTGGTGGGAAGAAATGAGTTTGAATTTTCTGATTCCGACTCAAAATCTGATGACAGCTGCCCAAGTGAGGATCCCCCAGATGAACAAGCAACACCCTATAACATAGAGATAAACACCCTGAATGAAGAAACTGGAAATCCAACTGAAAAATGTGGAAACGTAGATAGCGAAGAGATAGAGGTGCTGCAGGCCAAAGACAAGAATATACCCAGAGGCCTAGCACCCTTGGATGACCTTTTTGACTTTGATGATGTAGCAAAAAATCCCACTATAGAACATGCAGACTCGGATATAGAATAATGCAACATTGGCACTGAAGATAAGCCCAAAATGATTAAAATGGCTAAGTCTGTGCCTGTAGACATGAAGAAGAAATACATTGACCTGTTTAAGGAATTCATTGATGTGTTTGCATGGAGCTATGAAGACTTAAAGGCCTATGACACAAACATCATACAACACAAGATACCCTTGAAGGAAAATTAGAAGCCTTTCAGACAAAAACTCCGCAGAATCAATCCAAAACAATTTCCTGTAGTTGAAAAGGAGATTAAAAAGATGTATGAGGTAGGCATAATAGTTCCTGTAAGGTTCTTTGATTGGGTATCAAAGTTAGTGGCTATGAGGAAGAAAACAGGGGAGATCAGATTGTGTATAGATTTCCGAAATCTCAACAGAGCCTCACTAAAAGACAATTATCCTTTGCCTAGAATGGAACATATCCTACAGAAGGTAGTGGGCTCAAAGAGAATCTCCCTGCTAGATGGCTTTTCGGGTTATAACCAAGTGTTGGTACTCCCAGAAGATCAACTCAAAACAGCTTTTACCACTCCATGGGGCACCTTCATGTATGTGAAAATGCCTTTTGGATTGATGAATGCTGGAGCCACCTTCCAAAGAGAAATGGACATAATGTTCTCAGATGAGATAGGACACTTCATAGTTATCTACTTGGATGACTTGACAGTATATTCCAAAATTGAGGAAGAACATCTCAAACATCTGAGGAAAGTTTTCGAAAAATGTAGAAGGTACGGTCTATCCTTAAATCCTAAGAAAACTGTTTTTGGGCTGCAAGAAGGAAAACTTCTTGGTCACATTATATCTGAGAAAGGGATTAGGATAGACCCACAAAGAGTTGAGGGGATACTTCAAATCACACACCCGAGAAACATCAAAGAATTACAGTCCTTCATTGGGAAGATCAATTTCCTTAGGAGATTCATTCCCAACCTAGCTGAGCACCTTAGGAAAATGAATAACATGCTAAAGAAAGGTGCAGGAATTAAGTGGATTGTTGAAGCCAAGAAATATTTTGAGTCAGTAAAACTTGCACTCACACAAGCCCCTGTCCTGATCAGCCCAGATTTCTCAAAAGATTTTCTGATCTTTTCATTCGCCTCCCAGCATACCATGGCTACAGTCTTACTGCAGAAAAATTCAGAAGGTAATGAACAGCCAATTGCCTTTTTCAGTAAGGCCTTAAGGGATGCACCCTTGAAGTACAACATTATGGAAAAGCAGGCCTATGCCTTGGTAAAGGCCTTAAAATACTTTAGGGTGTACATTCTACATTCTCACACCATTGCGTATGTGCCAAATATAGTGGTCAAAGACATCTTGTCCCAAGAACCTGATGGGAAAAGGGGCAAATGGATTACTACTATCTTAGAATATGACCTTGAGATAAAGCCCACCAAACTGATCAAAGGTCAAGGCCTGGCCCAATTAATGGCTGAATCTAATCTGCAGGCCCTTGACATTAACATGGTAAATGCCTTAGATGAGCAGGAAGGATTGCCCCACCCAACTGTTGAGGAGAAGTTTCAGAACTCTCCTTGGTATTCTGATATCCTTTACGTGCTCACCAATCTCAATGCCCCTCCAGAGCTGTCCAAAACTAAGGCCAGATTCATAAAACTGAAAGCTAGAAACTACTGCATTTTGAATGAAAACTTATATTGGAAAAACCCGAATGGCCTATTGCTGAAATGTTTGCCTGAACCTGAAGCTGAAAGAATTAAACAAGAATTCCATGCTGGGGAGTGTGGAGGCCACTTGAGTTGGAATGCCACTGCTAACAAGATACTCAGGGCTGGATATTATTGGCCCACTCTCTTCAATGATGTCCATAAAATGGTAACTGCCTATCATAAATGCCAAATCTTTGAATTCAGAAGAAAGCTCCCCCCCCTCCCTTTACAACCCATCACTGTAGAATGTCCCTTCATGCAATGGGGCCTAGAATTTATTGGAGAAATACACCCTGCTTCTTCTGGACAACAAAAATGGATCCTAACAGCCACAAACTACTTCACCAAATGGATAGAGGCTATACCCACTAGGAATGCCATTGATTATGTCATCATTAGGTTCCTAGAAGACTTCATCCTATCTCGGTTTGGCTATCCAAGAAAAATAATCACTGACAATGCTGCTGCTTTTGGATCCAAGAGAATGGTTGATTTCTGTCACAGGTATGGAATAGCACTTGGTCATTCAACTGCCTATTACCCTCAAGGTAATGGACTAGCTGAATCTTCAAACAAAAGCCTAGTGAACATCATCAAGAAGCTGTTAGAAGAGAACAAGAAGTCATGGCTTAAGACGTTGGTGCACGCCTTGTAGGTTGACAGGCTTACAACGAAGAAGTCCATTATTATGTCACCATTCTAGCTCGTTTATGGAGCAGAAGCAGTTTTTCCTACCAGCCTTGGAGTTCCAGTGATTAAGCTTGTCCAGGAGATTCAGACAGAGGAAGACAGTATGGTGAGAAGAATTAATGAAACAATCCATCTTCAACAAACGAGGGAGCAGGTTTATAGCAGAGCTGTCAGAGTTCAGGAAAACATAAAGAGGTAGTTTGAAAAAAGATCCAAAGCTTCAGATTTCAAAGTTGGGGACAAGGTTCTGAAATGGGTTTCAAGGAGAGAGGACAAAGGTAAACATGGCAAGTTTGATAGTTTGTGGCAAGGTCCATATATTATCCAAGCCACTGTGGGTCCTAATGCATTTTTCTTACAAGAACTTAATGGTACAGAGCTGTTTGGGGGTCCTGTCAATGGCAGGATGCTCAAGCATTACTTCTACTAAATTTCAGTTTCCAGTTTCCATTTCATTGTACATACCATTGCAGTGTTTATGTTCTTTTAAAAAAAAAGAAAAAAAGAAAAAAAAAAGGAGAGGTTCAGACATGCCCAAAACATGAACCTCAGAGACACAAAGGAGTTGGTCCTAACATGCTCAAAATCTGGACCAGCCATGAAGAAAAGAAATCAGCTCTAACATGCCCAAAACCAGAGCTGAAACAGAAAAGGAAGTGACTCTAATATGCTTAAAACCTAAGTCACAAAGAAATAAGGATGCTTCAAGAGTTCAAACTTCGAGCCTTCAAAGTTTTGCTTCAAATTTTCTGCAAGTTTCAGTCTATGAGCAGTTTAGTCTTCATGTCATGGTCCACAGCAAGCCAGACAGTCTAATCATGGCTTGAATGTTTTTCAATTTCTGCCTTAGAATGTAGAGAAGAAATCTGTTGGACAGTCTAATCCCAACAGGTATTAGATTAGGTAGAAAAAAATATGAGACCAACAGTCTAATTTGGTCTCATGGAGCAATAAGGGTAGATTTAGAATAGGTTTATTTTCTGTTGTAAAAATAAATGATGTAAAGGGTCTGCTAGTTCAAATGCCCCCTAGAAGAAAAAATGCTAGGATTGTAGGATAGGTAGGTAGACTGTTAGAGAATGTTTCTGCTGATCTATCATATTTGTGGCAGCTAAAAATCAAAGAAGAAAGGTGGCTTGGGCAGCGTGCATCTGGCCTACACCAAAGATCAATTTCTGAATTCTTGACTCCTTCAAGAAGAAGCCATCCCCATGTGGAGCCATTGTTAGCCCCCCTATAAATTTTTGATAAGCAAACAGGGGGCTAAATGTTTTTGAGCCTACAAGGAATGCATTTCCTTTGGAAACACATCATCCTTGAAGCCTCCTTGTGCCTTTTGTCCTTTGATAAAGTCCCCTCTGTTGATTTCCATTATAAAACCTCTCTGTTTGTGAAGAAATGCTCAAAGGCCTATCTCCCTTTCCCCTTATTTCACCCCCACTTAGCCTCCGTTTTATTCGCCCTTGTCTCCCCTTCTATTTCCTTTCTTACCCTTCAAATTCCCCCAAAATCCCCTTTAATTTCTTTCCAAATCCTTTATAACCACTTCCCCTTTCCATACCCCGCCATGTATTACAAATAAAATCTATTGTAAATTTTATGTTATATAATATGTAACCCGTCGTTGTTTTCATCGTGAATATTTGCAATGTGATCTGATCGTGCTGTAGCACTTTTCGCCCATCACAGATCGCACTCATCGCATGATCGCATTTTCACTTGTTCGTTCGATCAATCCATCGCAAAAAATTTTGATGCGATCTGATCGCGTCGCAAATCCTCCATCGCACTTGCGGCCATCGCTTGTCCTCTCCAATTTGGTGTGAGCCGTTGATCTAGTCCCCATATCCAACGGCCAGCGCTCAATCGTGCCCCCTGCCCATTCACAATCACAATTTCTAGACACGCGACCCTTCGCATCTCCCGATTGCTCCTCCGTCGTTGGTCTACCTCCAAATCAGATAGTTGGCGCTTCATCGCACCCTGCCAGTCGTCTCGCACTTCCCAATCGCTTCCCCTTCCTTGATCGCAATTAGAAGCTATAAGTGTGCGTCCCTCTCGTCCATCGCGATTGCGATTCTCTGACTAAGCCTTTACTGTCCATTGGGTCTAAGATCTAACGGTTGAGATCTGATCTCCATCCGCCTCCGGCTGGGTCCCACCTCATCACATTTCACTGCATTCCCTTCACATTTCTTTGTATTTTGTTCGAAGTCTAAAGTCTTATGTTTCACATTTGTTCCGCCCACTTTCATATATCATTCCACTGCTCGACCCCCGCCATTGATCTTCGCTCCCAGGCCATGATTGAACGGTCTGCACTGCATTCTGCCATCAAACCCTATTATTCGTGAGTCTTCACCAGTTCATTACATTTTGTCACCATTGTTTAGTGAAAGCCACCTTTCTTCCGCCGCGCTATCATATTTTTTTCCCTTCACTCCACCAGTCTTCCATTGCATTGATTGTCTACACACAGTTGTGAGTTTCTGTAGAGTACAAGAGTTGAAACTCTGCCATAACTACACAGTATGGATGCAGCAGTAAGTTTTCCACTGACAAAGGCAAGGAATTTAATGAAGGGCGGGTTTCCACGCCAGCAGAATGTCTTCTTCCGAAGAAGGACAGATTGCCCATACTATTTGATTATATGCCGTGCTCCAGAGGAGATCCCTGCTCGGAACGCAGTCCAAGGATATCAGAGCATTTGTTGCTCAAGTATGGCAGACCATTCCATTTTTCATTGCCATTTTGTTTATTCACCAAGGGTACCACAAAGTACAGTGAACCAGAATGCATCAGAGACATATCTGGAATCAATGAAGCCTGACTAAGATCATTCTTTTCTCCAAAGAGTGCCAAAAATTAATGCTCAGAGTTTAAAATAGAATGGGCTTCGGCCCTCCCCTTATTTTCTGAGTTTAATGTTATATTTAGTGTTCTACCTACTTCCTCTGCTCTTTTTCAGCTATAAAAACTATGAGAAAATTGTTGTAAAGGTTGTTGATGAGATAGCAGAGAGGTGCAAGAAGTTTCTCTTGAGATAAGTTCTATGTGTATAGTTGTAAGATAGGCTGAGGAAGATGTATTTAGACTGAATGACCAAGCTATTGGCTATGTTGTACCTAATTGGTGTTGATGTTTAATATGATAAGAACATTTCATTGGATCCTGATCTAAAGCTGCGGTGATGTTTTTCTATCTCTGTGTTTATTTCCATTTCATTTCATTTCATCTGGCTCGCATCAGAAATTTGGCATAAGATTCACCCTTGTTAGGTGCCTTATGTTGCTGCTCTCCTAGCCCTTTATGTTTTCTGCTTAATATGTTTTACTAAAGATTGATTTCAATTTATTTGACCCGTGTAGTGGATGTTGTTTCCTACTAGCCGATGTATGAATTAACGAAATCTGTTTTAGATGTTCTTGTTAGGATTTAATGGAATGTGTTGAGAACACTGGGAGGTCTAGAACCTTGTATCTACCTCACTAGGATCTTTCCATTCTCATTAAGCCTTTCCAAGTTCCCATGTGCTGCCTTTGATTTTGTCCAAGTAGGTCTGGAGTTAAATGACCTCTGACCTGATCTATAGATGGGATTATTTGGTTCTCCCCCCTTCACTCTCGGTCCTTAATGTCCCATACCACCCTATCACTTTAGGATCCAAGGCTTTAGATGACTAGCCCAACTGAAAGCTTGCATATTGATAGCAAGTAAATCCTTTCTTGACTCCATTACCCAATGGACTTGGTTTTATTTGGATTATCTCTCCTTTGCCTAAATTCTTCTTTGCCCAGTCCTGTCTCGTGATGAACTCTTCCTTCCTGATTCCCAACAACCAAACTCTTAACCAAATAAACAAACCCTGTGCATATAACTAGCCTAAAATCATAACTTAGAGCCTCAAAGACATACACTTTGACTCATATAGAGAGATCCCTCTCTAGACCTAGGACGGCTAGATCCTAAGGTCTGAAAGTGGTTCTGATGTTGTCTCGTATTTTGGTCTTGCCAATCTGGAAAAAACACGGGAACCCCAACAGAACTGAAATGGAATGAAATAAAACACAGAGATAGAAAAACATCACCGCAGCTTTAGATCAGGATCCAAAGAAATGTGCTTGTCATATTAAGAGCAACACCAATCAGGTACAGCATTTGCCAATAGCTTGAAATTCAATTTGAAAACATACTCCTCAGCCTATCTTACAACTTTACAAAGTGAGCATGCCTCAAGAGAAAGCTTTCAATTCATAGATATCTCATCAACAACCTTTACAATAACTTTCTCATGAGTTTTATAGCTGAAGAGAAGCAGAGGAGGTAGGTGCAATACTAAATGAAGCATTAAACACTCAGAACAAAAATAAGGCCTGAAGCCCATTCTGTTCTAAACTCAGAGCATTAATCTCTAGCACTTTGGAGGAAAAAATGGTCTTCATCAGGCTTCATTTACTCTAGGTATGTCTCTGATGCATTATGGTTTGCTGTGCGCTGTAGTACCCTTGGTGAATAAACAAAATGGTAAATAAATCACAGAGTGGTCTGCCATACTTGTGCAACAAATGCTTTTATAGCCAGAGATTATACTCAGGGTGGAACTTTTTTTGGTAACACGGTAGAGACTGAAAACAATATGGGCAACCTGTCCTTTCCTAGGAAAAACATTCTTCTGATGTAAAGAAACCTATTGTCTATTAACTTCTGCATATCCGTATCCTCTGGTGGTCTGTGACATCTTTGACCTGGTAGCTTGCCTCAAAAAACTTGTTTTAAGGCTTAAAGATCTTCGTTTTCATGCCTGGAACTCTCTGCCACTTCATTTATACCTCTGTTAGTGAAAACTTGTCGCTGTATCAACGCTGTGTAATCATGGTAGTGTTTTGACCTCATGTACCCTACAGAAAACCACAACTATGTGAAGAAACCCATGCACGGAGGAAGGTGGATGGTTACGGAGGATGGACAGAGTGGTGGCACGGCGGTGGAGGAAAGGTGCTTTTGGTCAAAACAGTGGTGAAAATGCATTGAAATGGTATTGAAAACGAACAAATAGGGTTTGATGGTAGAATGCATGTGGATCGTTTGATTGTGGTCCAGAGACAAATATCAACGGCGGAGATCAACGCAGCGGGATGGCTTTATGAAAATGGACGAAATGAACACAAAATATAAATTTTAATGTAAATGTGGAACTTTGGTTAAAATCGGAAATGCACAGGAAATGGAAGAAAATGCTATGAAATGCGTGGAAATGAATGTACATGGTGGGACCCGACGGAGGTGGATGGTGATTCATTCTTGACCGTTAGATCTTTAGATCTAATGGATGGTCAAGATTAATATCGGAGAATCTCAATCCGGAAGGGACCAGGGGTGACACATTTATAAGTTTCAATTGTGATTGGGAAAGGGACGCGATGACCGTTGGATCTACCTGGGGATTGACGGTGGAGATGTGGATTGGGGGATCGCAATCAGAGGGAACACAAAGGATGACACTAACAAACTTCTGATTGGGATTGGCTTAGACGAGCGATAGCCGTTGGATTGACAAGGAGATCAACGGTGGAGATTTGATCAGAGGGAAAAAGGTGAGGAGCGACGGGCACGAGGCGAGGAGATCTGGGCCGTTGATTTAGAAATGGTCGAACAACTGTGATTTAGTCAGGCAATCGCAATTGGAGGGGGACCGTGGTGACACATATCAAAACTTACGATTGTGATTAGGCAGGGAGTGCCATGGCCGTTGGATCGGCAGGGGGGATGGATAGTCGGGATGAAATCGGGAGTCAGTATGATTGAGTGATCGGGAGACGGGACTTGCGATCAATCGATGGGGGAAGCGATCGGAAAGGAATTGCGATTGCGATCGTCGGAAGGGAGTCACGATCAATCGCATCGCAAACATTTGCGATGGACCAATCGGGGAACACAACATAAGTATTGCGATTACAACGGTTTGCGATCTTGCGCAGGCCATCCGATCCCGATAACAGATCAACGGTGGATATTAAGTCGAGGGACTTATATAACAAAACAATCGCATCAGAGTTTTTTTTGATGTTACAAAGGATTGCACCCGCCCGACGGTTCCGATTGCGATTGGTGCTCAAGACATAGGCGTTCAGTCTTAGTGCAAGGGCATGTCTGGGGAAGTGGTTGAAAGGGGCTAGCGAGAAAAGGGGCTAAGCCCTATTATAAGGTTGAAAAGTGGGTTTTTGCCCATCTTTAATGAAATTTATGGTTGGGAATAGGTAACAATAGGGAGGAATAGGGGAAATTTGGCCAAACAAAGGGCAAGGGCAGGATTCCATTAGGATTTTGGGGAGATTTTGGAGAGTATGCGGGGATTTAGGGGGAACAAAGGGGACTTTGAAAAAAGGGGAAAAAATGGGTGAAATGAAGCATTCTGTAGAGGTGCAAGGGGCAGAAAATGGATTTTTGGAGCACAAGTTTTATCATCAGCAAGGCTTGCTGACTTCATAATCAGAAGAGGGAAACAATCAAAGGTAGGGAACCAATAAAAGGCTTCAAGGATGATGTGTTTTCAAGGGAAATGCATTCCTGGAGGGCTCATAAGACAATCTAGCCCCTTGCTTGCTTGTCAAGGAATTCATAAGGGGATAACAGATCCCATGGTTTGGTCAGTGCTGTGTGAGCGCTGGTCATACTATTAAACCCTCCACCACACTAAAAACCACCTGCACATAGTAAAGAAGAAGAACGGTGAGGGTAAGGCTTGAAGATCAAAGGTTAAAGATTTAACCTGACAGTTTGAGGGTTAATACACATGTTTGAAGGCCAAAACCGTGGATTAAAGGGAAAGCCATCGAACAATCAAAGTGAAAAGGATTAATACATAAATATAGAAGGTTTAAAGGTTCAAATCCTATGGTTTTAAAACTTAAAACATGTTTAAAGGTGAATACACTTAGCAGATGAAGTTCGAGGCTTCGAAGATAGTTTCAAAGGCCTTAAAGCAAGAATTAGGGCTTAATTAGTGTTTAAAGCCACTAGGACAAACAGATTAACAAAGAGAGCCTCTGAATGCCACATCATTGAGGCCATTACTCTTCAAAATGCCACCTACCAGCTGATTTCACCTAAAAAGAGTGCATATTAATTACGTAGTCAGAGATATTTCTGAAGACAGCTCAGAATTAACTACCAGCCTACCAAAAACCCCCAAAGTCAACAAAAGAGACTAAATTTGATGAAATTTAATGTAATAATAAATTAGCAGAGTTAAAAAATTTGAAAAATTCTCCATCTAGCCCTCCAAAGGCCGAGAAGCACTTACTCTACATTAATTGAACAGATAGACCTTTCTTTCACTCCACCTCCTCATTCTTCTATAAATACTTCTCTAGAAGACGGTATAGGGGTTGGTTTTTGAATACTAATTGAGTGTAAATAGCTTTGAGGTTGTTGAAACTCTATTTTGTAATAGAAGAAAGATAGGCTGAGATGAGAAGTTTGAAGCTGTAAAGACCCACTGGACTTGAAGATTGTAACTGGTTTGAACATCAAATACAAGTTGATTTATGGGATCCTGGTCTATGTTAATGGTGATGTTTTTCTTATTGTAAATTGTTATTTTTCTAATTTTTTCCATAATATCCATTTTCTCTGATAAAGAACAACAAATATAGATTAGGATTTACTGTCAAGTACCCTAAATCTCACTGATAAATCTTTATCTTTACATTTTATGCTAATTGTGTATTTGAGGATAATTCAATAGAGTATAACCAGTGAAGTGTTGGTAGCCCCGTCCTCTGGTTTATCTCCAACAGTAGTTTTGAAAAGTTCCCTAAGATTATGCTAAAAGCAGGATAGGTTCAAATTCCTTACTTGATCTTAGGCTATTATTTGTTTACCTTTAATGTTTTCTATTGAGAATATGCTGAAAGAAGGCTAAGTTAAAAGTCTTCACTTTATCTTAAGCTATTCTTTGTTTTTAAATGTTTTCCTTTAAAAAGTATATCAAAAGCAGGCTAGTTTAAAAGTACTTACCTAATCTTAGGTTGCTTTGTGTCTTTCCTTGAGTATGTTGAAAGCAGGCTAGGCTAAAAGTCCGTACTTGATCTTAAGCTATTATGTGTTTTTCTTATATGTTTGCTTCTTTCATCCATTCTTAATGTTTCATACCATAAATCAACTTAAAGAGATCTATTGACATAGATGACTTGCCCCATAGACCACTCTTGAAACTTGTTGTGCAATTAAATCTTTTATGACTCCATAGCCCAATGGATTAACACAGTTTCTTACTTATCCTATCAGTTGAACCACTTTCAAACTACTCACAACTTTACCCTTCAAAAGACTTCATTTTAATGATATTCATCCCAACCAAAACAAACAAAAACCCTTGTGCTTTATAACTAGCCTAAAATCATATAAGAAACCTTAAAGATCATATCTTTGAAAACACTTATAAAGAGAGATCCCTCTCTAAATCTAGGAAGGCTAGATAATAGGATTCCAAAGTGGATTTGATGTTGGCTCTGCATTGTTTGTTCTTGCCAATATTGCAAACTACAGAGACCTAATAGAGTGGCAACCATACTGGGGAGATTTATTGAGTAATATATAACTTCACAACTCAACAAACCCCTATTTATAAATGAATCAAGTGTCACCAAGACTAGTTATTATTGATTGTCGATGGTGAACAACAACCAAACCTTGAAAATAAGTAAAAATCCTTCACCTGGCAACTCCATTGGTATTCATTAGGCTTGTTGACCCCACTAGTTTTTCCTAAAGACTCTACTGGGAAATTATGAGTGAATTACATCTTGTACATCCTTAAGACCTTAGAAAACCCAAAAAAATTCAGATTGTTAGTTAAATAAATCAATGGTGGTGGACCATAGAACATTTTACCTTCAAAAAGCTAAAAATTTCCACCTTGTAACTCCACAACTGCCAAATTACCAAATGAATCCACTGGTATAAGACTTTGAATTGGTTAAATAGACACAGTGACCTCTTTTCTGATTTACAAACATGATTCCAAGGATACAAAGAAGATATGCCCCAATGAGTAGAGATCATATCCCTGGATTCCCACATAGGATGCCCCAAGTGAATTGGGATGATAACCTTCCTTTTTTTCAAGGTGAAAAGTTTGATGACCCATTATTACATCTCAAAAAATTTCATATACATGTATGGAGGTTAAAAGTAGAATGGCATGAAGATTTCCTAATGAAAATGTTCATGTTAACATTAGAAGGAAAGGAAAGGGATTGGCATGAATGGTTGAGTGCTGGTAGTTTATTTTCTCTGAGAGACCTCCACATAGTATTTTATGATCATTATAAGGAAGAATTCCCTTATCTATCATTAGAGGGAAGTTGTTGTAATCAATCTGAGGCCCTTATAGAATACCTCGTAGGCATTCATGAAAATTTGAGAAATTGGTAGCCTGAAGATCTCACAACGGCTATCTATGAATTTCATTCTCAGGACAACTATCATAAAAACCTAGATGAATTATCTGAGGAAGAAATTAATCAAGAAATAGAAGAAAAACCTTAGGATCCAATTGGAAACATAAATAAAGATTCATCATCCCTTATAGGTGAGGCTAATTTGAATATTAATGATCTAGAGCATCCCATACCTTTCCCTGATCAAACATGAGCTCAATCATTACAAAACGTAGACAATGAGAAAAACATGTATGACGATCAAGACTTTATAGAAGATGATGAGGAAGGTGGTCAAGAATTTCTTGATTGTCTACCGCTAACTTTGGTTTTACTGTTAAGAAATCTCCACAAACAAAATGCAAATATTAATAGTGAGCAGTGCTTTGAGGAAATAATTAGCCTCTTAGAAAACGCATAATATGATGTGGAAGGAGAACCAACACATATAGGGACTTTCCCTCTATGTTAAAACTCTTTTCAGAATACACAAGAAGAGTGGCATCCTGATAATGTAGAAGAAACAACTCATGAACCTCGCATTAAAACTGAGTATCATAATAATCATGAGGAGTTGTTTGAAACAGAAGAATATCAAGAAACAGTAGAAAATCCTCAAGGTTTCCTTGCAAGCACAAGTAAAGATCACCTAGAAGAGGCTCAAGAAGACATCCAGCCTCAAAACCAGTTAACACAAAAGAAAGAGAGTTGTTTTACTTCTGTCCATGCTGAAAAAGAAATCCCTCTTTTGACAGAAGAAGAAATTGATCAAACATTAAACAAACAGCCAACCTCTCAAATATTTTATAAAACAAACACTTCTGCTCATCTACCTACTGAACCTTGTTGTCTTGAATCCAAAAATGAACTTGTAGATTAGCTTAAAGAAAAACAAACTTGTAACCCAATATGCTTTCTTGGTGAGATTGTTTATACTAATGATTGTTCAATTTTTTATCAATCTGATGATGATGATGATGAGCTTCAAATAGAAACTAATCATGCAGGGAAAACAACAGTTGATTGGTGTCACGAACTTCACTATCATTAGCTTGATAGTAGCAATCAGCCAATCCAATCCATCAAAAATAGCTTTCACATAATTGGGAATCGACAGTCTTTCAGCTCAAAGGTTGAGGAGGAAAACCATGAAGAATTTCTTGAGCATGATGAATATAAAGAACCTTCTCCTAAAAAGGTTGAGGTAATCAAAGAGACCCCTACTAAAGAAAATAAAGACCTCTTCACAGAGTTCAGTCCACTAAATCAGAACATACCAGGACTACAAGAGGACAACACTACCAAATATGATGAGTGCTCTAGTTCAGATAATAGTGAAGATGAGGAAGATTTTCTTTCTCAAAAGAATATTTTTCTTGATCTAGTGGAGGAAAAAATTAATCTTGGTTGAAACCTATCTTCCAAATACTCACAACCAGGTATTATTCCAAGATCCCTATGCTGATTTTTTGAAGACATTTGAAGAAGGGATGAAGGTTGTTAGTAGCAGTTTATTTCCAAGTGCAAGTAAAATTTTTAGCACTACTACTAAAGAAAAAGTGAGATTGGAGTGGCCTTTTTGTTTATCTAACATGCTCAAAAATATGAGCAAAGATCAATCATGGAATCATCTGATTCACTAGATGTATTGGAAAAGCGAATTTGTCAGCTAAGCATGTAAATATTTCAAAGTTAGATTAGGTTAGATAGGAAAGAAATAAAGCTCACCCTATGAGAATTTAGTTAGTTTTTTGTTTCTTGCTTTTGAATTTGAAAAAAGAGAAATACAAAAACAATAGAGAATAGAAAAAGAGGGCAGAAATAAAACAAGAAGGGTACAACCCCATACCAAAAATAAAAAGAACATCTAAAAGTGTGAAAGCTTAAATGCCACTACCAAGAAAAGAGCACTTCTATCTAGTCATACATCCTAATCATGACTATATAGATTTCAATTTACTGTTGATAGGTTAGTGAAGAATATTTGCGAAACAATTTAATCTTGGCTTATCAGTAGACTATATTAGGATAGAAAAACAGAGGTTTAAACAAACTTAAATCCTGAACCTGTTAAGTTTGAGAAAGAAATGGCTCTAATCAGATCAAAACTTGAGCCAAAGAAAATTAAAACAATGGTTCTAATACACTGAAAACTTGAACCAGGTAGAGAAAAAAGATGACTTTGAATAGATCAAAATCTGAGCCATAAGAAGAATGAAGGATGCTTGTAAACTTCATATCTTAAGCCTTCATATGTTTGTTTTAAATTTATTCAAATAAAGTCTATGTGAATCTTGTACATACAACCATAGATACCATGGAAAATCATACAATCTAACCCTGATTTTACTGTGTTTAAATTTCTGTTTTAGAAGATAGAGAATAAAATTTTCTAGACAGTCTAATTCTGGCAAATAGTAGCTTAGGTAGAGAATTTATGAGTTCAACAGTCTAATCTGAACTCATGGAAGAAATAAGGGTAGATTTATATTAGTTTTTCCTTCTTTCAAAAGAATAAAATACTGATGTTTAAGGTTTGCAAGTCCAAGTGCACCTTCTGAAGAAAAAATGTTAAGAAATAGGTTGTGTAGGTAGTTGTTTGGGAAATAAATCATTTTGTTTGATGTAAGTAATGATCATCTTTTAAAGCAGCATGATCAAAGAGGAAAAAAGGTTTTCAATGGATCAAGGCACAGGTCTGCATCCAAGAGATAAAATCTGAAGTTCTTGACACCTCCAAGCAGCTGCCATCCCCAAGTGGAGCCACTGTTAGCCATCAGTAAATTTTTGTCATAGAAAATGATGGCTAAAACAGGTCTTGAGCCTTCAAGAGATTATTTTCATGGAAAATTGCTCATTCTTGAAGCCTTCTGATGTTTTCTAAACTTAATAATAATCTTCACTGCTGTTTCATTGAAGAAATCTACCAAGAAACCATGCTAACATCCAAAAAGACTATTTTTAGGCTATGCTCCATCATTTTCTAAACCTATTTTCAATCATTTTTAGCCCTTATCATCCTCCATTTTCCTCTGAAAAATCCATTTTCCTCCTTCTCATCGTACCCTCATCATCCTAAAAAAAATTCAAAATTACCTTTCATTTCATAAAAAATCCCCTTTATGGCTATAAAATCCTTTGTTATGGTTTAAAAAACCCTTCCTTTTAGCTATCGAGACTTCAAAAAACCATTAAAAACCCCTAAGAACCTTCTTTTGGCATAAAAGAACCCTTTTATTAACAAACAAGTTTTAGCCCCTTTCATCTTAACCCCATCTCTTTCTCTGTCATATGACTAAGCCCATGACCAGGTGTTGAGCGCTCATCGCATCGCAACCCTTAAATCGCACCAGTATTATCGCATTCATTACCTCGCTTCCCCTTCCCCTACCTCGCTGATGCAATAAGCCCCTTTCCTTTAGACTCATTACTTTGTTTTCCCATAGGACCACGCCTTCTTCCTTATCCCAAGCCCACATCGCATCGGCATTATTTATTTTTTCGTTGCATCGCTCCTTCTTCTTGCTGATGCAATTAGCCCATCTAGCCTTGGCCCCTAGTCACTTCTCCTCCACGGGACCAGCCTAGCACTTCTGCTTAAGCCCCTTCCCTTATTCTTATTTATACCATCACTCCCTTTATAAAGCCTTTCTCCTTTGTTTTTTCTTGCCCCACTTGGTAGGTCCCTTATTAATCGTGACCGTCGATCTTCAAATATCAATGGCCACGATACCTCCCTTTCTTCCCCCCATCCTCCAGACTCAATTATACCCTTACACCCCTATAATCAAATCTCCACCGTTGATCTATTTTAAACCGACGGTCCTCGTTCATCCCGACATCAAGCCTCCCTCCAGACCCACATCCTACTAACCAATCCCCTCTCCCAATCCCCTCCGGACACCTGTCCCCCACCGAGGCCCCCACCGTGCAGCTTGTCGACGCGCCTCCTCTCCGCACCATCAGATGTGCCGCTTCTCATCCGACGGTCTACATTACATATCACGTCCTTTTTCTGGCAGAGGGTTAACATCCCGAAAGCACACGAAACCATTGGTTTTGAGCGAGCCACGTAGCGATTTTTGATTAGATTGCATTCGATTTATCGAAAAATGCTTACCACTCAATCATCACGTGAAAACCAGTCGTGGTTTTCACGAAACCACTTTGCCCAAATTTGCGCCAAATATAGTTTTAAACTAGATTTTCACTGGTTTCTTCATAAAACCTCTTCCGCCTACATATTCACCCCCTCTACACTGCTCCTCTGCCTTTGACAGCCTCTGCATACATTATTTCCCTCCCGCAGGATTTTATATAACGTATTTGTGGTTTTTTGCAGGTTTTGATAACATTTTTTAAGGCAAAGAGCCTTCTCATGGTTCAATAAGGAGCGCGGCCAAAGATTGCCCAACTCGAAAGCCTAAAACACTGCATATGAAAGGTTTCCAAGGTAAATTACACAGTTTTTAATCAATGTTGCATAAACATTGGTTATTCTAGTCAAACCCCTGCGCGCTAAAGATCATTCGTCCACAGTAGCAAGAAAAAGGGCTGTCAGTTTTCATCCGATGGTTTGGCCCGTGCTGTGTGAGCGCTGGTCATACTATTAAACCCTCCACTACACTAAAAATCACCTGCACATAGCAAAGAAGCAGAACGGTGAGGGTAAGTCTTGAAGATCAAATGTTAAATATTTAACCCAACAGTTTGAGGGTTAATACACATGTTTGAAGGCCAAACCGTGGATTAAAGGGAAATCCATCGAAAAATCAAAGTGAAAAGGATTAAGGCATAAATATCGAAGGTTTAAAGGTTCAAATCCTATGGTTTTAAAAGTTAAAACATGTTTAAAGGTGAATATAATCAACATATGAAGTTTGAGGCTTCGAATATAGTTTAAAAGGCCTTAAAGTAAGAATTAGGGCTTAATCAGTGTTTAAAGCCACTAGGATAGACAGATTAACAAAGAGAGCCTCTGAATGCCACATCATTGAGGATATTACTCTTCAAAATGCCACCTGCCAACTGATTTCACCTAAAAAGAGTGCATATTAATTACACAGTGAGAGATATTTCTGAAGATAGCTCAGAATTAACTGCTAGCCTACCAAAAACCCCCAAAGTCAACAAAAGAGACTAAATCTGATGAAATTTAATGTAATAATCAATTAACAGAGTTAAAACATTTGAAAACTTCTCCATTTGGCCCTCCAAAGGTCGAGATGCACTTGCTCTGCATTAATTGAACAGATAGACCTTTCTTTCGCTCCACCTCCTCATTCTTCTATAAATACTTCTCTAGAAGAAAATATAGAGGTTGGTTTCTGAATACTCATTGAGTGTAAATAGCTTTTAGGCTGCTGAAGCTATGTTTTGTAATAGAAGAAAGATAGGCTGAGATGAAAATTTTGAAGCTGTAAAGACCCACTGGACTTGAAGATTGTAACTGGTTTGAACATCAAATACAAGCTGATTTATGGGATCCTGGTCTATGTTAATGGTGATGTATTTCTTATTGTAAATTGTTATTTTTCTCATGTTTTCCATACTGTCCATTTTCTTTGATAAAGAACATCAAATATAGATTAAGATTTGCTGTCAAGTACCCTAAATCTCACTGATAAATCATTATCTTTATGTTTTCTGCTAATTTTGTATTTGAGGATAATTCAATAGATTATAACCAGTGAAGTGTTGGTAAGCCCATGTTTCCTAAGTACAACTTGATATATTGTCTTTGAATGTTCTTGAAAAGTATGCTAATTAAAGTTGAACTAGGTAAGTCTATGGTTAGCCCTGTCCTCTAGTTTATCTCCAAAAATAGTTTTTAAAAGCTCCCCAAGAGTATGCCAAAGGCAGGTGTAATGTTCCCTTTTTGAACTCATTCAAGAAATCATATGGTCTATTCTAGAGATAAACTGGTAGGGCATTTACTGGTTGTATCACCTCTAAAGAGAGGGTGAAAACCAGAGGCTACTTGGCCCGTTCCACACTCTGTCTATAGAGAATAGGTAAAACACAACACTTAGGGCTTTCTCAATCTCCCTTGGATTTTAATACCCTTGGGATCCTTAGATCAGAATATTTAATATTAGGACCCAAAAGAGGAGAAAAAACCAAATAATTTAGGAGTGATGAAAATCCCAGATCAGGAAAATCCGCAAGGGGCTTAGTTAGAACTCTTTATAAGAAAATAAGTGTATAAATAACATAGAACAGGGATTTGTTCCCCTAGCTTAGGCTGTGTGAGACTTATGAATCGAATTCCAGCAAAAAAAAATCAGTTTAAAGACATTAAACAGATCTCCCATGAATAAGACTAGCTAGAAATCAGCCAAAGGGAAGGGCTGCAGTAACTCCAACCACTGTATTGGAATATCAGTGAGATAAAAACTATAAAATGGGTTTTTAAACACTTAAAAAGCAACTATATATACATCATCAAGAAACAATATGAATTCTCTTCACAAAGGGTGGGGGAAAAGCAGTGATTTTGACCCAAAAATGCATATATTCAATGATCTGCGTAAAATCAGTGGAATGTGATGGTTTTATATGTTATATTATACCATGAGGGACCTATGTTCCGAATTGGGGCTCAAAAAAATAATCCTAGCTCAGTTAAACAATTTCTCCTTCTCAAACTAGGCTTAAAAACCCTGATTCCCCATGACTTACTTACTGTAGAATTTTACTGAAGCATGAGAGCGTAATTGGCTAAAAATTTTAGCTACTATAGGGTCTGAACATTGATAAATCAGATCTAAGACATTCCCCATAAAATTTACATGAAAAGACCGAGAATTTAATGAAGAAATTCCCTTGGGAAAAGGGCTGCAACAATGTATTGAACTGCAACAAGGAGGCACAACGTTATTTTCAGGATGGCTCAGATGTTGAACATTAAAACTTAGATATATGGAAATATATGGATAAAAAATCATATCTATTACAGATCTGGAAGCTATATATTTTTCTTAACAAGATCCCATTGGATTTACAGCAAAATAATGCATAATAAACTGTAGATCTGAATTACAAGTTGCAGTACTGCATAATACACAGAAATTTCTGAAGATAAACTTTATTAATGAAATTATTAGATCTATGGAGACATGGATCAGCAATCTAATCCACATATCACCAAGGGAAAGGCAAGCCAAACACCAAGAGATCTTCCTCCAATCTGATATCAAACTATAGAACATGAAACCCTCTTCAAAATAACGCAGTATGGAGCTGGAAACTACATTGTGGCTCATATCCACTAATAAAATACAAGTAAATTCATATTTGAAATAGAAAGTGGAGAAACACTCTCCTTGGAGGTTAAAGAACACACTCCAATAGTAGAGGCCCTCAATACAAGTTAAATCTAAGTAGATCTAGAATACCACTTGCTGCAAATCATGGCAGCTACAAAACCCTCAATGGGACAGCGCTGCTCATGAAAATGAAGCTTGGTCTCCCACCAGATAGTGGCTCACTTCAGAAAAGAACTCCTCCAATGAACCTCAAGGGAAGAGATGAAACCCCTAAACAGGAATTCCAATCACAATCCTCCACTAAACAACAGAGAATGGTATTTTTATAAGCAGACAAATACTTCAGAAATATGTTCTATCAACAACCTCTTCATGTTGCCTCCTCCTTCTTTTATAAGATGTGAGCACCTTGCAAACCCTAAACCACTTGGGTGAATTAGCCCTTTTCACATTCTGGGGCCTCCTTCTAGATTGCGTTGTACCTTTGAGAAGATTCATTGTACATAGTCAACGCTGTAGATTTAGTCAATTTGCCATGGTCATATGGCTTAAGCCCCTTTTACATCTATAATTATTCATTTATATGGCCCTAATATGACCTTGTTTACATGGGCATTATTTTTATTCAACACTTGAGGAGTTTTACATGTCCTCGTTATTTATCTATGCATGAAAATAAAAAGTAAAACAAAATTTTGATATTCTCCCTAGCTTGGGCCAAAAAGGGATATCATAGTCCTCCCCTCTAAAAATGTTGCTTGTCCTCAAGCAACTGCTAGGGAAAGATATGTAGTGCTTCTCCTTCATTCATGGTGCCCTCAAGGATGAAGTCCCCATCAAGAAATAGGTGCTCAATAAGCCAATCTCCAAAAACTCTCCCTCCAAGGTTATTATAGCATGTGCATAGTTCATCCCACATGGAGAGAAAAACCCAACAGAAAAGAACATGTGGGGGGCAGTGCTATGGCTGAAACAGGTCCCATGAAGTGTGGGTGAGAGTTCTAACCCTTGTGGTACATATACATTGCTCACTCTTTTCTTGTACAATCCCATAAGTAGTATAATTACATCATCAATGTACAAAAATAGAAGTACATGTGGGCAGGCTGAAATTTGAGTGTAGGGAGGTGGATCTAGGCCCCACATGAGGTACCAACGTAGTGCATCTCTTTCCTGCAATGGATCAATGTTTGGTGAATGGCTCCCCCACCACCCACTTGCTGCACAATCTATCTCATCATGGCTGAAAATGAGAATTATGTCTAGTGCTTTTGGGAAGTATCTTTCATGAAAAATAGTCTGCACATTTGTGGTAAGAAAACATGTCAAGTTAGAAAAATAAACATGCTTCACAGTGTTAGCCCCCCCTATAAATTTTTTGGCAAGAAAACGGGGGCTAAACTGCTTTTGAGCCTTCAAGGAATGCATTTCCCCTGAAAACACAGTCTCCTTGAAGCCTCCATGTGTCTTTTATCCTTTGATAATTTCCCTTCTGCTGATTCCTATTTAAAAGCCTCTCTGTTTGTGAAGAAATGCCCAAAAGCCTCCTCCCCTTCTTATTCCATTTCCCTTTTTCCTCCCTTCTATTTCCCCTTTTGCACCCTCTCAATCCTCCCAAATCCCCTTTATATTCTTCCTCTACCCTTTGCTTAGCTAGATTCCCCTTTATTCCTCTATCGTTCCCCTTCCTCAACCTTCAAATTACATTGAAATGGGCTAAAACCCACTTTCCGACTTTGTAATAGGCCTTTGCCCCTTTTTCCGTCAGCCCTAACCACTTCCCACACATGCCCGTGCGCTATGACCAAGCACTTAGAGCATTAGGAGCTAATCGCAATCGGAGAGTCATGCGGGGTAATCCTTTGTAATATCCAAAAGGCTCCGATGCGATTGTGTTGTTGTATAAGTCCCGCGATGCATTATTCACTGTCGATCTGCTGTTCTGATCTAACGGTGGAGCGCTAATCGCAAACCCCCGTCCGATCACAATCGCAAGTCTCAGCAGTGCCGCCCCAATTACAGTCCTCCGATCCACTTCTCCACCGTCGATCTCCCCGCCAGATCGGACGGTCCAACGCTAATCGCACCCGCCACTCCGATCGCAATCGCAACATTCACGTCATAACCCCCGATCAATCGCAAGCCCGTCTCTTCGATCTCCGATTGATCGCATCCCCGACCTCCGATCCTCTGATTTGGCCAGTTGCCGATTCCATCACAGCCATCCATCTCCCAGTCGATCCAACGGCTCGATGCTAATCGCATCGTCGCTCCGCCGCCCCTCTCCATCTCCCTCCGATTAAATGTGGACCGTCGATCTGGTCCCAGATCCGACGGTTGGTGTTTAATCGCAACATCTCTCCAAATCGCAAACGGAACTTTTGGAATGTGCATTGCGATTTCCACTCGCTCCGGCCTCCGATTGCGATTGTTGCGATTAGATGTCCGTCGTCCGTTTCCCGTGCAAATCTAACGGTCAAGATCTAATCGTCCTCCGCCTCCGCAGGGTCCCACTCTTACATTCGCTCCCATGCCTTTTCATAATTTTTCACCCGATTCCTTTGTATTTTGGTTTATAACCAAAGTTTCAATTTTTCTATTGGAGGTCCCGCGTCTCGTTATGTTTCATAGGGCTGTCCATCCGACTGATCTCCGCCGTCGATTTCCACTCCCAGGTTAGGATCTAATGGTCTGCGCTGCATTCTATCACCAAACCATGTTGTTCGTGAGTTTTCACCCCTCCGTTTGCATTTCCGCCATTCCGCCACCACTCCTCCGGTATCTACAGCAGTTCTCCACCACTGCCCAGGTTCATAACAGGTTTATGTCATCGTGAAGGTAGCACAGAGAGGCCATTCAGTGGCCAAACAAGACAGCAGAGACGGATTTGTGGGATTCAAGCCTGTAATTGGAAATTTAAAGTGCTAATCTCGTGATCAATGGATTAAGATTCAACTTGAAAACTAATGAGCGCACCAGCAAGTCATAACTGCGCTACCTAACAGCAGAACGTGTTTCTTCCAGAAGTACGCCTTCCTACAGCAGTTTCCATGCCGCCTTGAGCCCATAAGTAGTAAATTGCACTGACAGAGCTTCATTAAATACTATCCGAGCATTAGTAATGGAGGTATGGAGAGGCCCGCAGACTTTGAACCAGTTAACCAGATTCAGAAGGGTTGCACAGAGCTCCAGACGCCATCAGAATTTAATGAACATATCAGAGGTCGATCTTGGCCTGACAGAGTCTCCCAGAGCAAGTGACAGAGTACAGCTGGACGCCATTAAGCAGAATGGACTCGGTTTCCTCCACCATTCCGTCTTAATGAGACTCATTTAATTGTTCACCTACTTCTGTTTCTTCCTCTTCTCCTATAAGAATCCCCGAGAACATAATGTAAACGTTGTTGTTGTCCAGTTGCTGCGCTTTGTAGTTAGAGGGATTCATTCTGACTGTTGGAATAGTCTTGGGAGGGAGTTTCAGAGTAGCTTGTATGTAATAGGCTGGGAGGAGAAGTTTGGCCTGTATTAGCCATTGAGCTTATTGTACATGACTGGTTTTGCATCAATTAATCAAAGCACATTTCACAAGATCCTGGTCTATTGCTATTGGTGATGTTTTTCTAACTTTGTTTATTTCATTTTCATGTTGTTTCATGTTCTTCTGGTAGGCAACAAAAGTATAACATATGATTCACCCTTGCTAGGTGCCCTATGTTTCCTGCTCTCCCTACCTTTGATGTTTTCTGCTTTATGTGTTATCTAAGAGTAAATTCATGGAGTTTAACCAGTGCAGCGGATGTTATTTCATGCTGGCTGATGTATGAACTTGGGAGTTTGCTGCTTGGATGTTTCTTTGTCAAATTTATCTCTGTTTTCCCATGGAGTTTCTAAAGCAGACCTAGAGTTAAATGACCTCTGGTTTGATCTATAACCAACCCCTTTGTCCCTTTGAGAGCTGCCTTAGAGTATGTCCAAGCAAGTCTGGAGTTAAATGACCACTGGCCTGATCTATAGACAGAAATTTGGTTGTCTTTCCTTCTTCCACCTTCTTTCCTTAATGTTCCATCCCATCATCTATCTAAAAGATCCTTTAGTATAGATGAATTTCCCTCTGAAAGCCTTGGCTAGCTGTTGCATGTAATTACCTTTCACGACTCCATGGCCCAATGGGTGGCACAGTTTTGACCTATCCTCTTTGCTGAAAGCATCCTGCTGTTTTGTTCCTTATCTCCCATTACTTTCTCAGCCTCTGATCTCATGACTCAACCCAGCAACCCAGCAACCAAATCATTTTAAACCCCCTTTTGTGATTCATAACTAGCCTAATACCTTATTCGAGCTTCAAAGATATATCATTCTTAGCCCTATTTGGAGAGATCCCTCTCCGGGTCCAGGAGGGCTAGATCCTAGGGCCCCAAAGTGGTTTGATGTTGTCTCATCTTTTGGTATTTCCAAATCTGCCAAAACATGGGAACCCCAACATAATGGCGACTCCACTGGGGACGAATCTGAGAGTCCAAAACTGCTAATATTTGGTCTATTTCCCATTGTCGTCACCAACATAATGGCGACTCCACTGGGGAATAGATCAGTCAGCTTTGATTTGGTGAACCACTGTGGTGGACAGTAAGTTGTAAATCATCCACCTGGTGACTCCACAATTCTTGAATGATAAAAAGACTCCACAGGTGATCAGCAGGCCACTGATTATCTTGGTTTCATGAGACTCCACTGGGAGACCATGTCGCAGTACAACATCATCCATGCCGAAGATCCAGTCACTTCGATAATAGAGGACTCTGAACAATGTGCAGAAATAGATCCAAGCCTTGTAGCAGAGTTTCGGAGTGGAATAGCGAGTGTAATGGCAGAAATTGAATGGGAGGACCTTCCAAAGATTGTCCCTATCAGCTCAGCACTCAATAATCTACCCGCTCTTAAGAAGATGTTTCTTGATTTGGTGGTTGAGAGATATGAAGCTGAGCTCGAAATTTTAAACTCACAAGAGATATCCTACGAGTTCAGAGACCCCAGATAATTTTTGGAAGGTCTCCCTCCCCCCAAAAGAGAAGAGATTCCGCTGCTTTTCGAAGTAGAAGAAGAAGATGATCTGGTTCCCAAGAGCCACTCTGGAGATGCAGTGGAAGACACAATAACCGAAGCCGCCCAGGACGCAAACAACCTACCAATCATGGAAGGCCTAAGTGAATAAAGTGCACATCATATGCTCATTGATCCTGTGGCAGAGTACATGGAGGCCCTGACTTGCTCAAATACTCCAGCGATAATTGTCAGCCAGGCCTAGATTCATCAAGAATGGTCACTACTGATGGTGACCTTAGTTTTGAAGGACCACACGCAGAGCACCCTGTGGTTATTTCTGACAGGCAGCCAGTGCTCATATCCTTTTTTGTTATTTCTTGACTGGCTGCATTGGCATTATTGTATTACCTAGTACATCAGAGATTTCCGGTAGAGTAGGGTAGGTGGGAAAAGCTCAATAAAGCTCAGTCTATGAGCATGTAGTTAGTTGTTTTCTGTCTTAGAATGTAGAGAAGAAACCTGCTAAATAGTCTAATCCTAGCAGGTAGTAGTGTAGGTAGAGAAGCTTATGAGGCCAACAGCCTAATCTGGTCTCATGGAGTAATAAGGGTAGACTTAGAATAGGTTTATTTTCCTGTTTGTAAAAATAAATTATGTAAAGGGTCTGCAAGCCCAAATGCACCCAAAAGAAAAATGTTAGGACTGTAGAGTGGGTAGGTAGTTGTTTGGGAGAATTTTACTGCTGATATGATGTCTTCATAGCTTGTCGCAGCTGATCAAAGAAAGAAATGGATGGTTCAAGCAGCAAGCACCTGGCCTACACCAAGAGATCATTTTCTGAATTCTTGACTCCTTCAAGAAGAAGCCATCCCCATGTGGAGCCACTGTTAGCCCCCCCTAGAAATTTTTTGGCAAGCAAACGGGGGCTAAACTGCTTTTGAGCCTTCAAGGAATGCATTTCCCCTGAAAACACAGTCTCCTTGAAGCCTCCATGTGTCTTTTATCCTTTGGTAATTTCCCTTTTGCTGATTCCTATTTAAAAGCCTCTCTGTTTGTGAAGAAATGCCCAAAGGCCTCCTCCCCTTCTTATTCCATTTCCCTTTGTCCTCCCTTCTATTTCCCCTTTTGCACCCTCTCAATCCTCCCAAATCCCCTTTATATTATTCCTCTACCTTTTGCTTAGCTAGATTCCCCTTTATTCCTCTATCGTTCCCCTTCCCCAACCTTCGAATTACATTGAAATGGGCTAAAACCCACTTTCCAACTTTTTAATAGGCCTTAGCCCCTTTTTCCGTCAGCCCTAACCAGTTCCCACACATGCCCGTGCACTATGACCAAGCGCTTAGAGAATTAGGAGCTAATCGCAATCGGAGAGTCGGGCGGGGTAATCCTTTGTAATATCCAAAAGGCTCCGATGCGATTGCGTTGTTGTATAAGTCCCACGATGCATTATTCACCGTCGATCTGCTATTCTGATCCGACGGTGGAGCGCTAATCGCAAACCCCCGTCCGATCGCAATCGCAAGTCTCAGCAGTGCTGCCCCGATTACAGTCCTCCGATCCACTTCTCCACCGTCGATCCCCTCGCCAGATCGGACGGTCCAGCGCTAATCGCACTCGCCGCTCCGATCGCAATCACAACATTCACGTCGTAACCCCCGATCAATCGCAATCCCGTCTCTCTGATCTCCGATTGATCGCATCCCCGACCTCCGATCCTCCGATTTGGCCATCCGCCGATTCCATCACAGCTTTTCATCTCCCAGCTGATCCAACGGCTCGCCGCTAATCGCATCGTCGCTCCGCCGCCCCTCTCCATCTCCCTCTGATTAAATGTAGACCGTTGATCTGGTCCCAGATTCGACGGTTGGTGTTTAATCGCAACATCTCTCCAAATCGCAATCAGAACTTTTGGAATGTGCGTTGTGATTACCACTCGCTCCGGCCTTCGATTGCGATTGTTGCGATTAGATCTCCGCCGTCCGTTTCCCGTGAAAATCTAACGGTCAAGATCTAATCATCCTCCGCCTCCACAGGGTCCCACTCTTACATTCGCTCCCGCGCCTTTTCATAATTTTTCACCCGATTCCTTTGTATTTTGGTTTATAACCAAAGTTTCGCGTTTTCTATTGGAGGTCCCGCGTCCCGTTATGTTTCATAGGGTCGTCCATCCGACTGATCCCTGCCGTCGATTTCCACTCCCAGGCCAGGATCTAATGGTTTGCGATGCATTCTATCACGAAACCATATTGTTCGTGAGTTTTCACCCCTCCGTTTTCATTTCCGCCGTTCCGCCACCACTCCTCCGGTCTCTACAGCAGTTCTCCACCACTGCCCAGGTTCATAACATGTTTATGTCATCGTGCAGGTAGCACAGAGAGGCCATTCAGCGGCCAAACGAGAGAGCAGAGACGGATTTGTGGGATTCAAGCCTGTAATTGGAAATTTAAAGTGCTAATCCCATGATCAATGGATTAAGATTCAACTTGAAGACTAATGAGCACACCAGCAAGTCATAACTGCGCTACCTAACAGCAGAACGTGTTTCTTCTAGAAGTACGCCTTCCTACAGAAGTTTCCATGCCGCCTCGAGCCCATAAGCAGTAAATTGCACTGACAGAGCTTCATTAAATACTTTCCGAGCATTAGTAATGGAGGTATGGAGAGGCCCGCAGAATTTGAACCAGTTAACCAGATTCAGAAGGCTTGTGCAGAGCTCCAGACGCCATCAGAATTTAAAGAACATATCAGAGGTCGATCTTGGCCTGACAGAGTCTCCCAGAGCAGATGACAGAGTACAGCTGGACACCATTAAGCAGAATGGACTCGGTTTCCTCCACCATTCCGTCTTAATGAGACTCATTTAATTGTTCACCTACTTCTGTTTCTTCCTCTTCTCCTATAAGAATCCCCGAGAACATTATGTAAAGGTTGTTGTTGTCCAATTTCTGCGATTTGCAGTTAGAGGGATTCATTCTGACTGTTAGAACAGTCTTGGGAGGGAGTTTCAGAGTAGCTTGTATGTAATAGGCTGGGAGGAGAAGTTTGGCCTGTATTATCCATTGAGCTTATTGTACATGACTGGTTTTGCATCAATTAATCAAAGCACATTTCACACGATCTTGGTCTATTGCTATTGGTGATGTTTTTCTAACTCTGTTTATTTCATTTTCATACTGTTTCATGTTCTTCTGGTAGGAAACAGAAGCATAACATAGGATTCACCCTTTCTAGGTGCCCTATGTTTCCTGCTCTCCCTACCTTTGATGTTTTCTGCTTTATGTGTTATCTAAGAGTAAATTCATGGATTTTAATTAGTGCAGCGGATGTTATTGCCTGTTGGCTGATGTATGAACTTGGGAGTTTGCTGCTTGGATGTTTCTTTGTCAAATTTATCTCTGTTTTCCCATGGAGTTGCTAAATCGGACCTGGAGTTAAATGACCTCTGGTCTGATCTATAAGCAGCCCCTTTGTCCCTTTGAGAGCTGCCTTAGAGTATGTCCAAGCAGGTCTGGAGTTAAATGACCTCTGGCCTGATCTATAGACAGAAATTTGGTTGTATTTCCTTCTTCCACCTTCTTTCCTTAATTTTCCATCCCATCATCTATCTAAAAGATCCTTTAGTATAGATGACTTTCCCTCTGAAAGCCTTGGCTAGCTGTTGCATGTAATTACCTTTCATGACTCCATGGCCCAATTGAATGGCACAGTTTTGACCTATCCTCTTTGCTAAAAGCATCCTGCTGTTTTCTTCCTTCTCTCCCATTACTTTCTCAGCCTCTGATCTCATGACTCAACCCAGCAACCCAGCAACCAAATCATTTTAAACCCCCTTTTGTGCTTCATAACTAGCCTAATACCTTATTCGAGCTTCAAAGATATATCATTCTTAGCTCTATTTGGAGAGATCCCTCTCCGGGTCCAGGAGGGCTAGATCCTAGGGCCCCAAAGTGGTTTGATGTTGTCTCATCTTTTGGTATTGCCAAATCTGCCAAAACATGGGAACCCCAACACACAGGATCAGATTTCTTACCATTCAAAACTTTCATACTCATGGGGTTGTGCATGGGTATTTCTCCTCCTTCAAGAGTAGGAAGAGGTGGTTGGAATGACTCTTGCATAGAGTCCCTTGGCTGATCGAACTCCTCATAACCGATGCACTCTTGCAAGTGTTGATGTAGCTTCTCCCAATCAAAGGAGTGGTGCATGGATCTACTTTCTCCTTCCAAAGAAGAAAGAGTGAGCTGATTCAAATCTTTCAAAGAGTCATGTGGTTGCTCCATTTTTTCATGTTTCATGCATATTTGGCAATGATGATGTAGGTCTTCTTCAATGCCCCCACAACAATAGCTCCTCAAGTTGATCTTGTTGAGCCTCATAGAAAAGGGTTGGATGAAATAGAACTCCTTCTTTTTGACCTCCTTTATGCCAAAGGTGTCATGTGGAAAGTTGCCCTTCAGCAATGTGCTAGCTGTGCATAAGTGCCCTTTTACTATGTGGCAGTAAATAACAATATATATCAGCTGTACATGATCAAAATAAGTAGACATGGTGCCATAATTTCCTTCTAAAACATCATGATGAGTATGGAGAAATTTCAGCCCATGCTCTCTCAACAATAGTTATAGCAACAAGGACCCCTGTTGCATCCTTGCATTATCAAAGTCTAGATTATGGAGAAATAAAATAGTGATAGACATGTGAGATGCCTCATCAACATAGTCCAAATCAGCTCCCTCATATACCATGGGGAAGTCATCCTTCCTCCCAAGACAATGTTCATTCATGAAATATATCTCTAACATAAATACATGTGAGCACATGAGACATACCTCAAACAAAAGAAAATATATGGACATAGGATTCAAAATGTAATGTCCAACCTCTCTTCTTAATGGCCACAACACCCATGTCTTCTTCTTATGCATCCCATCATTTAAGCTTAAGGCATGAGATAAGGAAGTAGAAATTTTTGGGTAGTAACCATACTCACCCAAAAGCAACCAGTGTAGCCATGCTTCTTGCTAGCTTGTATCATAGATTTTTTAAGTGGCTCACAAGCCTCTTGCTTTCTACCCATCCTTCTTCATCCAAGTAGGGCTGCCCCCAACCATTATTTCCATTGGTATCTTCCCAATGAGGACTACCAAATTCCCCAAGCAAGCATTCCCCTTTACACCTCATGGGAAGTTGAGATGTAAACCTTTGGAGATCTTTGTGGGAAGACCTCTCACCAGTCAATCCATTGGATCCAAAAGAATCCAAGTGTATAGAGAACCAAAAATTATGAGAAGGTGGCACATTCTACATGATACCTCCCAACACCTTGCACCTCCACACCTCCTGCTGCATGTTGCTCATTAAAGGTGCCGAACCATAGTGGCACAGTGTTGTGCAGGCTTGTTTCTCCTCATCAGTGAGGTGTTCTTTGGGAGCCTTTGAAGAAAATTACATGTCTGTAAGATTCTCTCCCTCCCATGTGTTGGTTGGTCCGACTGCTACTGTAGATAGCTATTCCCTCATGGGTAGGATATCGCTGGTACAAGTTTCTTCAAATGGAGAAGAGGACTCCTCCTTCTCCCACCTTTCATTGTCTTTATGAAAGCAGGAAGTGCATGCACCTCCTTCTTCCCCTTGAAACCCTCTTGGGGCTTCATTGCATCTCCCTCCTTCCATCGGTTGAACCTCCTTGGAGAGGCTCTTCTTTGCTCTGAAAATGGATGAGATTAATCTCATCCTCTCCATCTTATGTTCTCTGCTTTCTGCTTCCTGCTTCTTCTCAGTTCTTCTCTAATAGCTTGATCTCACAAGCTAAGCTAGAGATCATGCTATGATACCACTATAATGTTCCATTTTTTAAATCATTCAATAAATCCTATGGTCTATTCCATAGATAGACTGGTATGGCATTTACTGGTTGTATCACCTCTAAAGAGAGGGTGAAAACCAGAGGCTACCTGCCCGTTCCAGACTCTGTCTATAGAGAATAGGTAAAACATAAAACTTAGGGCTTTCTCACTCTCCCTTGGATTTTAATTCCCTTGGGATCCTTAGATCAGAAGATATAAGATTAGGACCCAGAAGAGGAGCAAAAACCAAATAAGTTAGGAGTGATGAAAATCCTAGTTCATGAAAATCCACAAGGGGCTTAGTTAGAACATTGTATAAGAAAATAAACGTAGAAATAATGCAAACCAGAGCTATGTTCCTCTATATTAGGCTGTGTGATACTTATGAATTTAATTCCAACAAAAACAAATCAATTGAAAGACATTAAACATATCTCCCACGAATAAGACTAGCTAGAAATCAGCGAAAGGGAAGGGTTGCAGTAACTCCAAACACTGTGTTGGAGTATCAGCAAGATAAAAAATATGAAATGGGTTTGGAAAACTTCAGAAGCAATTATATATACAGCAGCAAGAAACAAGATGAATTCTCTTCACAAGGGGTGGGGGAAAAGCAGTGATTTTGACCCAAAAATGCATATATTCAAATATCTGCGTAAAAACAGTGAATGTGATGGTTGTATATGTTATCTTAGGCCATGAGGGACCTATTCTCCAAATTTTGGCTCAAACAAATAATCATAGCTTAGTTAAACATTTTCTCCTCTCAAACTAGGCTTAAAAACCTTGATTCCCCATGATTTACTTACTGCAGAATTTTACTGAAGCATGAGAGAGTACTTGGCTAAATATTTTAGCTAATATAGGCTCTAAACATTGATAAATCATATCTAAGAAATTTCCCATACAATTTACATGAAAAGACAAAGAATTTAATGAAGAAATCCCTTGGGAAAGGGGCTGCAACAATGTATTGAACTGCAACAAGGAGGTACAACATTATTTTCAGGATGGCTCTGCTGCTAAACATTAAAACTCATATATATGGAAAATATATGGATAAAACATAAGATATATTAAAAATCTGGAAGCCATATAGTTTTCTTAACAAGATCCCATTGGATTTACAGCAAAATAATGCATAATAAACTGTAGATTTGAATTACAAGTTGCAGTACTGCAGAATACACAGAAATTTCTGAAGATGAAATTTATTAATGAAACAATCAGATCTATGGAGACATGGGTCAGCAATCTAATCCACAGATCACCAAGGGAAAGGCAAGCCCAACACCAAGAGATCTTCCTCCAATCTAATATAAAACTATAGAACAAGAAACCCTCTTCAAAATAACGCAGTATGGAGCTGTAAACTGCGCTGTGGCTTAGATCCACAGAATAAAATACAAGGAAATGCAGATCTGAAACAAAAAGTGGAGAAACACTCTCCTTGGAGGTTAAAGAACTCACTCCAAGAGTAGAGGCCCTCAATACAAGCTAGATCTAAGCATATCTAGAACACCACTTGCTGCAAATCACAGCAGCTGCAAAACCCTCAATGGGACAACGCTTCTCATGAAAATGAAGCTTCGTCTCCCACCAGATAGTGGGTCACGTCAGCAAATAACTCCTCCAATGAACCTCAAGGGAAGAGATGAAACCCCTAAACAGGAATTCCAATCACAATCCTCCACTAAACAACAGAGAATGGTATTTGTCTAAGAAGACAAATAATTCAGAAATATGATCTATCAACAACCTCTTTAGTTGCCTCCTCCCTCTTTTATAAGATGTGAGCACCTTGCAAACCATAAACCACTTGGGTGAATTAGCCCTTTTCACATTGTGGGGCCTCCTTCTAGACTGTGCTGTACCTTTGAGAAGATTCATTGTACATAGTTAGTGTTGTAGATTTAGTCAATTTGCCATGGTCATATGGCTTAAGCCCCTTTTACATCTGAAATTATTCATTTATATGGCCCTAATATGACCTTGTTTACATGGGCATTGGTTTTATTCAACACTTGAGGAGTTTTACATGTCCTCTTTATTTATCTATGCATGAAAATAAAATTTAAAACAAAATTTTGATATTCTCCCTAGCTTGGGCCAAAAAGGGTTATCACAGCAGGATAGGTTCAAAGTCCTTACTTGATCTTAGGCTATTCTTTTTTTACCTTTAATGTTTTCTATTGAGAATATGCTCAAAGCAAGCTAAGTTAAAATTCTTTACTTGATCTTAAGCTATTCTTTGTTTTTAAATTTTTTTCCTTTAAAAAGTATATCAAAAGTAGGCTAGTTTAAAAGTACTTACCTGATATTAGGTTGCTTTGTGTCTTTCCTTGAGTATGTTGAATGCAGGCTAGGTTAAAAGTCCTTACTTGATCTTAAGCTATTCTTTGTTTTTCTTATATGTTTGTTTCTTTCACCCCTTCTTAATGTTTCATACCATAAACCAACTTAAAGAGATCTATTGACATAGATGACTTGCCCCATAGACCACTCTTGAAACTTGTTGTGCAATTAAATCCTTTATGACTCCATAGCCCAATAGATTAACAATTTTTCTTACTTATCCTATCAGCTGAACCATTTTCAAACTACTCACAACTTTACCCTTCAAAAGACTTCCTTCATTTTAATGATATTCATCCCAACCAAAACAAACAGAAACCCTTGTGCTTTATAACTAGCCTAAAATCATATAAGAAACCTTAAAGATCATATCTTTGAAAACACTTATAAAGAGAGATCCCTCTCTGAATCCAGGAGGGCTAGATCCTAGGATTCCAAAGTGGTTTTGATGTTGGCTCTGCAGCATTTTTTCTTTCCAATCTTGCAAACTACAGAGACCTAACAGATTGGCTATTTCGTTCGAGGGCGCCTGTATCAGTGTCGCTAACTTGTGACCACCCGGGTGCCTTGTGCATGTTCAGCCGGCCCGTTTGTTGTTTGCTCCCTTATGGCATCATTCGGTCGGGCGTGTCGTGTCACGCCGTGTGAGGTCGCTCGACCGGGCGCGTTTGGGTCGGGCCATTTCGTTTGAGGACGCCCGTATCAGTTTTGCTAAGTTGTGACTACCCAGGTGCCTTGTGCACGTTAGGGAGGCCCATTTTCCGTTTTCTCCCTTGTGGCATCGTTAATCTTTCAGGCGCGCCATGTCGCGCCGTGTGAGGTCGCCCGACCGAGCACGTTCGAGTCGGGTTGTTTCATTTGAGGGTGCCCGTATTAGTTTTGCTAATTTTTGACTGCCTGGGTGCCTTGTGAACATTCAGGCAACCCTTTTGCCGTTTTTTCCCTTGTGGCATCGTTTGCTCAGGCGTGTCATGTCACACCGTGTGAGGTCACCCGACTGCGCACGTTTGGGTCGGGCTATTTCATTCGAGGGCGCCCGTATCAGATTTGCTAAGTTGTGACTACCCGGGTGCCTTGTGGACGTTCAGGTAGCTCGTTTGCCATTTTCTCCCTTGTGGCATTGTCAATCGTTCGGGCGCACCGTGTCGCGCCATGTGAGGTTGTCTGACCGGGCATGTTTGGGTCAGGCCATTTCATTCGAGGGCACCCGTATTAGTTTTGCTAAGTTGTGACCGCTCGGGTGCCTTGTGTACGTTCAGGCGGCCTGTTTTCCATTTTCTCCCATGTGGCATCATTTGATTGGGCACGCCATGTTATGCCATGTGAGGTTGCCCGACCGGGCGCGGTCGGGCCGTTTCGCAAGAGGGCACCCGTATGAGTTTTGCTAAGTTGTGACTGCCCAGGTGCCTTGCATATGTTCGGGAGGCCTGTTTGCCATTTGCTCCCCTATGGCATTGTTCATCATCTCGTGCCGTGTGAGGTGGCCTGACCAGGCGCATTCGGGCCAGGCCATTTTGTTTGAGGGCGCCTGTATCAGTTTTCCTAAGTTGTGACTGCTCGGGTGCCTTGTACTGCACGTTCGGGCGACTCGTTTGTCATTTTTTCCCTTGTGGCATCGTTCGGTCAAGCACGGCGTGTTGCACTGTGTGAGGTCTCCTGACTGGGCGCGTTTGGTTCTAGCCATTTCATTCGAGGGTGCCCGTATCAGTTTTTCTAAGTTGTGACCGTCGGGGTGCCTTGTGCACGGTCGGGCGGCCCGTTTTCCATTTTCTCCCTTGTGGCATCATTCAGTCAGGTGCGCCATGTGAGGTGGCCTGACCGGGCGCGTTCGAGTCGAGCCGTTTCGTTCGAGGGCGCCTGTATCAGTTTTGCTAAGTTGTGACCACCCAGGTGCCTTGTGCATGTTCGAGCAGCCCGTTTACCATTTTCTCTTTTGTGGCATCATTTGGTCGGGCGCGCCATGTTGCACCATCTGAGGTCGACCGACTGTGCATGTTTGGGTCGGGTCGGATATTTCGTTCGAGGGTGCCCGTACCAGTTTTTCTAAGTTGTGACCATCAGAGAGCCTTGTGCATGTTTGGGCAGCGCGTTTGCCATTTTCTCCCTTGTGGCATCGTTTGGTCGGGCGTGCCATGTTGCGCTGTGTGAGGTCGCCCGACCGGGCACATTTGGCTTGGGCCATTTCATTCGAGGGTGCCGATATCGGTTTTGCTAAGTTGTGACTGCCTGGGTGCCTTTTGCACATTCAGGTAGACCATTTTCCATTTTCTCCCCTGTGGCATCGTTCGTCGTGTCGCACCGTGTGAAGTCGCCCAACTGGGCGCGTTTGGGCTGGGCCGTTTCGTTCGAGGGTGCCTGTGTCATTTTTGCTAAGTTGTGACCGCCCCGGTGCCTTTTACTGCATGTTCAGGTATCCCATTTGCAGTTTTCTCCCTTGTGGCTTTGTTCCGTCAGGCGCACCATGTCGCGCCGTGTGAGGTCGCCCGACTGGGCGCATTCCGGTCGGGCCATTTTGTTCAAGGGCGCCCATATCAGTTTTGCTAAGTTGTGACCACCCAGGTGCCTTATGCATGTTTGGGTGACCTGTTTTCCATTTTCTCCCTTGTGGCATCATTCGGTCGGGCACGTCGTGTCGCATCATGTGAGGTTGCCCGACCGAGCAAGTTCAGGTTGGGCCATTTCATTCGAGGGCGCCCGTATCAGTGTTGCTAAGTTGTGACTACCCGGGTTCCTTGTGCACATTCAGGCGGCCCGTTTGTCATTTTATCCCTTGTGGCATCGTTCAGTTAGACGCGCCGCGTGAGGTCGCCCGACCGAGCGCGTTCAGGTCGTTTCGTTCGAGGGCGCCCGTATCAGTTTTGCTAAGTTGTGACTACCCAGGTGCCTTGTGCATGTTCAGGCAGCCCGTTTTCCATTTGTTCGCTTGTGGCATCGTTTGATTGGGCATGCCATGTCACGTCGTGTGAGGTTGCCTAACCAGGCATGTTTGGATCAGGTCGGGCCATTTCGTTCGAGGACACCCGTATCATTTTTGCTAAGTTGTGACCGCCCAAGTGCCTTGTGCATGTTCGGGTGGTCCATTTTCCATTTTATCCCTTATCACATCATTCGGTTGGGCACACTATGTTGCGTTGTGTGACGTTGCCCAACTGGGCACGTTTGGGTCGGGTCATTTCATTCGAGGGTGCCCGTATCAGTTTTTCTAAGTTATGACTGCCTGGGTGTGGCCTTGGGCATGTTCGGGTGGCCTGTTTGCTATTTTCTCCCTTGTGGCATTGTTCGATTGTTCTACTATCCCTTTCGGGTCGGGTCAGGTCGTGTCATGTGAGGCCACCCAAGGAAACACATTCAGGCGTATCGAGTTGGGTTTGGTCGGGTCTTGTCGCGTGAGGCTGCCCAAGGAAACATATTCGTACCGGTCGGGTCAATTTGTGTCGTATGAGGCCACCGAAAGAAATATGTTCGTACAGGTCGGGTCGAGTCATGTACTGATGGCGCTCAAGGAAACGTGTTTGGGCGGGTCAAGTTGGGTCTGGTGATCCAGTCTTGTCATGTGAGGCCACCCAAGGAAACACATTCATACGGGTTGGGTCCAGTCATGTGATGGCACCTGCCAATTAACTAGAAACGAGTTCGGGGTAGGTCAGGTCGGGTCGTGTCGTATTGTAATTAAGGGCACCCAAGGAAACACGTTTGGGTGGGTTGGATCGGGTCAGGTCGTGCCGTGTGAGGCCACCCAAGGAAACGTGTTCGGGTGGGTCAAGTTGGGTCTGGTCGGGTCGTGTCATGTGAGGCCACCCAAGGAAACATGTTCAGGCGGGTAGATTCAGGTCAGTTTGGGTCGTCTGAGGGTGGTCATATCAAAAATTCTATGTTGTGACCACCCATGTTGCTTGTGCACATTTGTACAATCCCTTTTCCATTTCCTCCCTCATGCGCCCTTTGTTCGGGTGGGTCAGATCGTGATGTGTGAGGGGCGCGCCACAAGAAACTCTTTTAGGTCAAACCGTGTGAGGGAGGTCGTATAAAAAATGTTAAGTTATGACCACCCATGTACTTTGTGCATGTTCATGTGACCCATTTGTCGTTTTCTCCCTCATGCCTTCAACATTCAGGCAGGTCCAGTTGTGTTGGGTCGTGTGATGTCGCCCAAGGAAATGCATTCGAATTGGGTTGGGTCGGGTCGTGTTGTATCATGAGGGCACCCAAGGAAACATGTTCGAGAGGGTTGGGTCAGGTTGGGTCATGTGAGGGCACCCAAGTAACATGTCCAACCGGGTCGAGTCATGTCGGGCTGTGTCATGATGGCACCCAGGGAAATTACGCGTTCAAGTGGGTCAGGTCAAGTCGTGTACTGATGTTTCCCAGGGAAATGCATTTGGGTCGAGTCAGGTCGAGTCGTGCCATATTGTGAGGGCACCTAAGGAAACATGTTCGGGAGGGTCGAGTCATGTCCGGTTTGGTCAGTTCATGTCGTGTCATGAAGCCGCCCAAGGAAACACATTCGGGTGGGTCGGGTCGGGTCGGGTTGGGTAATGTGAGGGTGGTCATATCAAAAATGCTAAATTGTGACTACCTTAAAATCCATTGCCTCCTCATAAAGTCCTCTCCTTGCATAATTGACCACCATTATAGATGTTTACACCACATTTGGTTTAGAAATTTAGTAGGTAGGTAGGGTGCCCTATCTCCCATCTCCATATAGAGTAATTTGGTCACATATTATTTCTTCTATGATACTGGTTCCTCTCTCTTAAGTCCTATCTCTTAATAAATAAATAAGACATGGTAATAAGCAAAAATACTTACAAAATTTTTACATTGAGACGCAAATAATAAGAAACTAACAAACAGAGACCAATGAAACTATCATCCTAACCCCTAACCCCTTAAACAATAATTCCCAACCCCTAACCCATTTAACTCCCTAAACCTGTAAACCCCTAACCCATTTAACCCCTAAACCATAAACCTCTAAACCCTTAACCCCTAACCCCTAAACCCTTAACCCCTAACTCATTTAACCCCCTAAACCCCTAGTAAACCCCTAACCCATTTAACCCCCTAAACCCTAAACCTATAAACGCTTAACCCCTAACCCAACTAACCCCCTAAAACCTAACCCCGTTAACCCCTAACTTCTAACCCCTAAAATCCTTAACTTCTAAATCCCCTAACCCCCTGAACCCCTAACCCATTTAACCCCCTAAACCCTAATTCTATAACCCCTTAACCCCTAACCCATTTATCCCCCTAAACCTATAAACCCCTAAACCATAATCCTCTAAACCCTTAACCCCTAACCCCATAAACCATAAACCTCTAAACTCGTAACCCCTTAACCCCTTAGCCCCTAACCTCTAGCTAAAATCCTTAACTGCTAAATCCCCTAAGCCCCTAAACCTCTAAATGCCTAACCCATTTCACCCCCTAAACCCTAAACCTATAACCCTTAACCCCTAACCCCTTAAACACTAATTCCTAACACCCAACCCATTTAACCCCCTAAACCCCTAAAACCATAACGCATTTAACCCCCTAAACCCTAGCCCCTAACCCCTAACCCCTAATCCCCTAACCCATAACCCCCAATCCCCTAAGCCCTCCAAATTTGAATTAGCTTTGAAGAAGTAATTGTTTTCTTACTTCTGTCTAATTCACTATATACTCAGATCATGAATGTGAGAAGGTTTTTTGCATATTATATTATTATTGTATCAACAGTGTAGTTATTTCTGTGTAGTTATATCTTTCTAGTCAAAAACCTCATCTTCAGAAATAATTTCTTGTCATTTTCAAAATTGACTGCTTCATTGAGCATAACATGCAGCTTATCTAATACTTTATTGAAGCTAAGAGCTCAATCTTTGGGGCAAGCTTCTTTTCGGGCGCTAGCTCCACTATGTGTGTGGTTAATTAACCCTATGCCTACAATGTTTACTGTTTGCATATGAGATTGTGTGGGGGTAGATAACTCGTAGCCATATCACATAGGCCCCATTCACTTATGAAGGTTCCCCAAACTCTGCCCCGAATTCGGTTGATCTTGCTTATCAGCTTGAAAATTTTGAATTTTCATTGATGATTGATTTTCCTCTTACTCGAATGCAAAAGGAAGATGAATTTCATATTTTTCCTCCATAATTTCCACATTCGACATCTATTGTAGCTATTCATCTATGCTCATCTGGAACCACCACAAGTTGTACATTTTTTTTGCAATGGATTCTTGATGTTGATCTCGATGAGATTTCTCCTCCTCAAAAAACATATCCTGGTTGTAAGCATGGTTGTGGTATGTTGATGTTCAGATGAAAACTACAACTTTTAGCCCTTGATCTACTAGGAGCTGGTTACTTTGATATTAATGGTGGTGTATTCATACTCCTTCTGAATAACCGATAAACGGTCAAGGAAATTGACCAATATGTTGTCAAGTTTAATCTTATCCATATTTGGGGCAAGCTACTTTTCGGCTAACTCCACTGCTTTTGATATCAATTTTTCCAATTGCTTCCTTAACTCATATGATACCTAAGCCTTTTCCTTTATCTTCCCTTCTAATTCTATAATAGTGTCATAGTGATGCCATCCAACTTCTTTGGAAAGCCTTCCTAGCTAGCAGACAATACTTGTGACCTCGCTAAAGCCTCAACACTTTCAGAGCATCTGGAATGACCATTCTCTACTTCTGGTCATATAGTGGGGGAACCCCTTCAAAATCCCTTCGGGAAGCCCATTTTCCATTTGCTCCCTTGTGGCATCGTTCGACCGGGCGTGCCATGTCGCACCATGCAAGGTCACCCGACCGGGTGCGTTTGGGTCAGGCCGTTTCGTTCGAGGGCACCTGTATCAATTTTGCTAAGTTGTGACCGCTCGAGTACCTTGTGCATGTTTGAGTAGCTCGTTTGCTATTTTCTCCCTTGTGGCATCATTTGGATGGGTGCGCCATGTCACGCCGTGTGAGGTCACTCAACCGGGTGCATTCGAGTCGCGTCGTTTCGTTCTAGGGCACTCGTATAAGTTTTGCTAAGTTTTGACCGCCCGGGTGCCTTGTGCACATTCGGGCAGCTCGTTTTCCGTTTTCTCCCTTGTGGTATCATTCAGTTGGGCGTGCTGTGTCACACCGTGGGAGGTCGCCCGATAGGGCGCATTTGGTTCGGGTCGTTTCGTTCGAGGGTACTCGTATCAGTTTTGCTAAGTGGTGACTTCATGGGTGCCTTGTGCACATTCGGGTGGCCCGTTTTCCATTTTCTCCCCTGTGGCATTGTTCGGTCGGGCACACTGTGTCGCGCCGTGTGAGGTCGCTCGACCGGGCACGTTCGGGGCGGGTCCTTTCGTTCGAGGGTGCTCGTATCAATTTTTCTAAGTTGTGACTTGTTAGTGTCCCATGATTTGGCTGATTGGCAAGCCAAGTGAGAGGGTAACATCAAACCAACTTTGGAGCCCAAGGACCTAGCCTTCCTGGACTCGGAGAGGGCTCTCTCTATTTGTGTAAGGGATATCTATGTGTTTTGCTTCTTATGTTTCTGATTTTAGGCTAGTTGTGAAGTAGGTTTTTGGTTTTGTTTTTAGGTTTTTGAGGGAGGAACTGATCAAAGACTAAATAGATAAAAATATTGTTAGATCCACTGGGCTATGGGGTCAAAAAGGTCGAGAAAGCCTCATATGTTGATACAAGGTATATTGAAGGGCCAATTTGATCAAGGTAAAATGGATATTTGGGTAAAATGAAGTGGGATTGACACTAATTTTGTGAAGGAAAAAGGATTTCAAACATAAATAGTTCAGTAACTGACATTTATATGGTAGGGCTAACCATTAATCATGATAAATGTAACTACAAACTGATAAATGCATAGAAATAAACATTCAAGCAATACATAGAGATATATGACTCTCTAACTTTAGGAAATTTCCATCAAACTTTGGGAAAAAACAATTAAGACAAAAAAATAACTCAGGCTACTAAAAAAGAACTCCTAGGCATAGTATTTTGGGTTATCGGGCACTTTGAACTAAGATTGCAGAGTTTTAGGCAAAGGGAAAGATCGATATAAGACCTCTTTGGTTCAACTAGGACAATCAAACATTCAAAGAAAAGGTTTTAGAGGTGGAGCTATGACTAGCCATGAGTCAGCAGGGTGTACCATGAATCATACTTATCATGCATAAAGCCATAAATGAAAGAAACAAACAATTTCTTCTGTGATCAAAGAGCAATTAAGAATTCTTTGATATGACTAAGAAGGACGAAAACATAGAAGCTATAATGAAACTAGAAATTTGAGGTGCCTCCAAGGGCATGTCTCAAATCTATTCTCTACTATCTTACAGCAAGTAAGAACATGAAATATGTATGAAAACTAAGACACATAACAGAGAGGGACACTATACCATTTTACCAAATCAAGGAATCCAACAGTAGTCCTCTTTCATCATCCAAAACATTCAAGAAACTATCCAATGCATGAGACAAGTATTTCTTCCAAGCTTGTATAACCATATATTTCTCTATATCATCAATTTTAGCCTTGTTTACAATGAAATCTCTTGGAATATATAGGCCAAAGTGAAGGAGAACCTCCTAGTGCAACTAGCAAGCTCATTGGCCCATCACAAATATCTGATTTTGTCCTTGAGGCTTTGCAAAGCCCAAGGCACAAAATATTTATAAAAAAATCCTAAAAAGGCTAAAAAAGGAAATTAAATTGAATTTTCCCAACTGACAATGGCCAAAAAAGGCCAAACGCACATTTGGAAAAGCCACTTCAGAAAACTGCATTTTTCACAAAAATGCTTCAGAAATATAGAAGCAGAAAATTCCCTATCTTGTGGGAAAATTTGTAAGGACTTCCAAATGTCTAAACGAGGCCCATGATATCTCGTTGAAAAGCCCTGGATGTATAGTTTCTAAAAATACAATTTTTTCCTGAAACTGATTACTGGAAGTCTATGAAAAACCGACCTGTGTGGAGAAACCCAGAAATTAGCCCTTGCTGATATGCGAGGCAAAGTGTTGGAAAAGTGACTGTTTTTCACCTCTTTGGGGGACCAAAACATCTTCAATTGATCTAAAATTTTCTGAGTAAATGCCCTTGAATTTAATGCATCCAATGATACCACTTTCAACCTTTGAGGATGCTTCGAACTAAAATGGCGATGCCCATGATTTTTTGCAAATAAGCCCAAAAATGTCAAAAAACAAAAACTTGTCGAATTATGCCCAATTTTGGTGAGCATAACCCTCAAGAGTTTTTAGAAACATGTCTAGAATATTGGGCCAAAATTCCAAGTCTAGATGTGTCGTTTCCACTTTTTCTCACCGGGCGCCCTCTTTGGGCAATTTTAAGTTTTTCTTGGTTTTCTTCCTTGTTGTTTGGCATTTTAGCTTAGGTGAAGAAGTCATGGCCCCTTTCCTAGGAGAGGCAGCTAGCACATGATTTGGAGAGTGCCCCTCATGCTCTATGTTTTTTGTTTGGTTGCCCTCATCATTGCTTGCTTGAGGGTTGTCATGCTTCCCATCATTAGTGTCTCTTTGAAGAATGTTATGTTTCCTCATAAATACCATCACTTTTCTTCTTCCTTAGTTGACAAACAAGTTTCTTGTTTAAATAAAAACAAATTCACTTGTTTGAGCACTGTATTTGAGAAAAGAGGCTTTATAAAAAGATATTTTTGTGGCCTTTGAAGAGAAGTCTCCTTTTGTTTTTGACACAAAGATTCTTCCCCTCAAACAGTGCCTTTTTGAAATCTCCGTTTTTTAAAGGTTAACAAAACCCCTTTCAAATTGATAACATTCTTCCTTCCAATCCCTATCTTCTTTGGTAAATACTACTCCTTTGAAATTAATGATCTTTTGTGGTTATTTGAAGCAAAAGGAGCTCATGAAAGACACTGTTTTAAAATACTCCTTCAAGTTGATTATGAGACCCTCTACAAACTCTATTTTCCTTCCAGAGATTATGCAAATCCTTAACCATTTCATAGCACAAAAGGACCTCCTTCAAGCTAACTAAAATACCCTTTATACAAACTCTGTTTTGTGTTGTAGATATTGTGTGAATATTTAGCTATTCCTAGCATAAAAACTCTTTCAAATTGGCACTTTTAACCCCTCTTTCACCCTTTTTAAAACAGTCCCTTTGAAACCTCTGCCATATTGAATAGAATGCTCTTCAAAAATGATATTGTAATCCATAGTTTGTGAGCTAGGATGTTCTCTTAAACCATGATCAAATCCTTTGTTTTGAATCAAGGATATCATTCACTTTAAAACCACGAATGTAGCCCTTTAGAACCACAATGCCATTTTACTGTGTTTTAAGAAGTGCGAAGGTCCTAAAGAAACTGTGTTTTTATAAAGACATTGTTGTAGCCTTTTCAAAAGACCCTTCAGACTTATCATGGGGCCTTTCTCCTTATCTGCTGATGGAGGTCCTTTTGACATGAAAATGAAACATGTTTGATCACCCTTTTTACCATTTAAATGAACTAATTTTCATGGTGAAAACCTTGGAGAGCTGTCCCTTTGTTTCTCTGTGAAGGAGGTCTACAAATAGTGAAAGTTTCACCCATTTTTACAATGTGCCTTATGTCCTTTTGCGAGGAAATCCATTGATGAATTTTTTCCAAACCAAATGCCCTCTTTAAAGGAGGTCTTCATCAGATTGATATTTTAAGTGTTTATGAAGGATATCTTGAACACCATACAACTCTGTTCATTTCGAAATAGTGACCTTGTATCTTTTGAAGAGGTTTAAAAAATACCAATCACTGTAGCCTTCGAAACCCTATGTATCCATTGTTGCTGAAGTAAGGAGGTATTTTTAAACCAAGACTTGACCTACTATTGTTCATCATGGAGGTGGCCTTTAAAAACCACTAATGCAAATTCTTAAGACCCTATAAAACAACAGTGTTTGTTCTTATGCACACTGAAAGGTCTTCTCCATGACTGTGATATGTCTTATTTCCTTGAAGGTTGTCTTGAAACTTGAAACACTGTGTTATGGCCTTTATCATCCATTTTTACAATGTGTCCTTTGTCTTTTGAATTAGCTGGAGAAGTAGCTCTTTATGTTGCACAGGTGCGTCGTGCAAAAACACAGACGTGCCGCACTGCTTAGAAAAATGCACTATAAAAACCTACAGGCGCGCCGCGTGCTTTTGCAGCCAGTTTTGGAAGCCTTCCCGGTGTCGGAATTGGGGTTGAGATGGATCGTTGGAAAGATATGGAAGTATAATTTCCAAATATGCTTGATTTTTTTCATTTGGTGTCCATTTGGTTGTTCAAAAAGTTACTTTCCCAACACTGGTAAAAAATGGTGAATCCTGGTACAGAAATGCATAGTGCTGTTTGCAAGCCACTTTTGGATACTTGTGTTGGGATTGGGCCCCAGATGGCTAGTTGGAAAGATATGGAAGTATAATTTCCACATATGCTTTATTTTTTTCATTTTGTGTCCATTTTTTTGTTCAAAAATTGACTTTCCCAACACTGGTCAAAATTGGTGAATCCTGGTGCAAAAACGCATAATGTTGTGTGCAGGCCACTTTTGGATGCCTTACCAGTGTTGGAATTGGGCCCGAGATGGCTCATTGGAAAGCTATGGAAGTATAATTTCAAAATATGTTTTATTTTTTTCATTTGGTGTCCATTTGGTTGTTCAAAAAATTTACTTTCCCAACACTGGTCAAAAATGGTGAATCCTGGTGCAGAAATTCTCCCATGACCCCTATATTTTTTACATTTCTCACAAACCATGATACCCTTGTAGAAAATGAAGGAGGTTTTTCTTCTTGAACCTATGGTGGAAAAAAACCGCTCTCAAGTTTGTCAATTTCATCTCTATTTTTTCAGAAACTCATTTTGAAACAAACTTCCTGGGCGCTCCTTAACCTCTGTTTTTGTGAACCGAAAGAGATGTTTCTTTGACTGAAAGTGAAACATGTTTAATCACACCTTGGAACTTTGAATGAACTGCTTTACTGTGTAAATCCTTGGGGAGCTGACCCTCTACCCTTTTGTGAAGAAAACCATTTTTGAAGTTTTCCAATACTGTTAGGCACCTTGTTTTAATATTTTCTTTTTGACTTTGTATAAACCTTTATTTGCACTGAACCCACCTTTTTTCAGATCATTCAAAAAAGTAGAGGGAATACTGTTAAGATAGATATATTTGCAGTATTTGAAGGCCCTTTTCATTTTGAAGTTAGGGACACAGCAGATAACTTTCTGCTATGACAACTATGGACAGGGTTATTTTGCTGAAATCAAATAGGACTTGAAAAATGGGGCTTTTTCTCATCATAGGCTGACAGGAAGGGGTAGGAGGACAAAAATTGTTTTGGGATTGTTTCTAGATGACAGATTTGAAAGTTTGGAGATCAGCTTCTAGAAAACTCAGCTAAGGAAACTAGTCATCAATAACAGGTAAACATATTTATGGCTAACAGTGGCTCCATTTGGGGAGGGCAGCTCCTTTTTAGGAGGTGTCCAAAATTTCAGATCTCTGGCTTTTGAAGACCAGTGCCTTATCCATTGGGGAAAATTCCTTTCTTTCTTGATGCTATTTCTGAAAATTGACAACATGATTAGCATCAAAGTCATCTCTACCTACCCAACTATATTCCCTAACATTTTTTCTTCTTTTAGGTGCATTTGGACTAGAAACCCTTTGACATGATATTTTTGAAAAAATACACTATCTAATTCTACACTTATATCCGCTGGGAGTTTAGATTAAACTGATGAACTCCTTTATTTCTCTACCTATACTGGATCGACTGTCAAGATTAAGCTGTTTGACAGGATTTGATTCACTAAACCAAAACATGAAATTGAAAAATGATCAAATCAAGATTAGACAGTCTGATTTTTGATGTATTTGTGGCGTAAAAGACAAGCTGCACACAAATATTATTTTGCACGAAAATAAGATTTAGAAAAATCAGGGCTAGGATACATAGTTTGTTTTTCATCCCTGTTTCCCTCTTTGGTTTTGTTTTGAGCATGTGGAACCAATATCTTTTCCTAATCTACTTTCTTTGACAAGTCAAGCTTACACAATTTGACTATCCCTTATTTCACTAACTTATCATCAATAAATTTAAAACATGTTCAATTATGATTAGGCTAGATAACTGAACAAGACAACTTTTGAGCACTAGTAGCGGCATTTAGACTTGTGCACTTTCAGCATGAGTCTTTTTTAGGTATGGGGCTGTACCATTGTTTTAGAATATGCCCTCTTTTTCTACTTTTCTTGTTATTTTTGTGTTTTCTGTTTTTCTCAAAACAAACTGAAAGAAATATGCTCATGGGGCTGAGCTTATTTTGCATGCCTATCTATTCTACTCTAACCTATATATGATAGACATTTATTTGGTGAAATCTTCTTTCCAATATAACCAGTCAAGTAGATGATTGCATGGTTGAACTTGGTTCAGCTCTTTGATGATGTTGATGAAATCAAAAGGGCACTTCCACCTCACTTGTTTTTGGAAAATAGTGCTTAAGTTTTTTCTCATACTTTGCAGAAAACTGTTCATGGTAGAACACACTACTCCTTCAGATTTCTCAAGGAAAACAACAAATGGATCTTGGAATAATACCTGATCTAGAGGATTTGATATATAGGCTTCATTCAGGACTACTCTTTCTTCCACTTGGCTATACTCGGGACTCTCTTGGGAAAGAAACTCTTCCCCTTGCTCATGATCACTTGAACTGTCAGACTCATCATATATTGCAGTGTAGTCTTCTTTCCAAGCTGATGTGTTCTGATTAGGCGGTCTGAAAATTGTGTGAAGGTCATCATGTTGATGAAAAAGGATACACTTTGGCAGTAAATCCTCTTGAAAGGATAGTGTGACAACTCTCATGTGTTTATCAACCTCTATTTCTTCATCTGCAATTTGTAACTTAATGGAACTTGGTGGCTGCAAATCTGGAGTTAAAGAGGATTCCATGTCCAAAATTATTTCTTCAACCATTTTAGGAGAAGGCTTCTCATTGACAACTTGCTCAATAATTTCATCATCCTCCTCAACCTCATCACTAAAGCTGAAAAACTGATGATCTTAATTATGTGAAAGTTATTTCCGATGGGCTTATATGAAGTGGAAAAAAGGGTCAGAGATCCGTCACTTATTTCTGAACTTTCAAGGCTTCCCTTATCAATGTCATAGGTGATCTGTTTTGGCTGCTTGATGTTTTCAATCTGATGATAGTGAACTTCATCCCATAAATCAACTATTGATGGCTCTGCAAGGTTAGCTTCTACTTGGATATCATAATCATCAATATATTGATCAAACCTTGGAGAATCATTAATATAAGTAATGTCACCAGCCATATATATTGGACTGTCAGATTTTTTCTCTTCTGATTGATTTACAAATCTATTTTTTGACTTACGGTATGCAAGATCAAAAGCTAACTGTATGTTTATGAGTTTATCTATCTCTTCTTTAGTAAAAAAGGGAGGCATTTTCATTTCTCTTTGGATATAAATATAATAATATTCTTTCTCTTGGGAAAGATGATTTAGAGGATGAGTGTCTTTTTGGGCCTTACCTATGAGAGATGATGAATTATTACTTATGCCTTTAGATAAATCTTGTGGGTTCTCTTTCATTTCTTGACTGTTTTCATCTTCAACCAACTCTTCGTGATGTTCGGGATAGTTAGCATGGAATTCATGAGTTTCCTCTGATAGATTCTTAGTAGGCCAATTTTCTCGTATGAACTCAAATGAATCAAAGCATAAAGGTAGAGATCCTACAGGTTTTTATTTTTCTTTCATTTTAGATTTGAATTCATCCTGAATCAACTCTTCTTGATGTTCAGGATAATAAGCATGGAATTCATGAGTTTCCTTTGATAGATTCTTAGGAGGCCAATTTGCTCGTATGAACTCAAATGAATCAAAGCATAAAGGGAGAGATCCTACAGGTTTTAATTTGTCTTCCATTTCAGATTCCGTGATTTCAATATGGCTAATGGATTCTTTAGAGTATTCCTCTATGTTCTTATTTGCAACTTTCTCATTAGGCATATTTTGTTTGTTACTCTTGGTTTGTAATGGTTGAGTATGTTTTTCCTAAGGGAAGAGTGTGGATTGGTTTGAATAAGCAATGTTAACCTTAACTTTGTGTCTTTCTCTTTTCCTATCAAGTAGATGCTCCAGTTTGCTGAAATAATATACCAATTTTTCCAACTTTTCCACTATGTTATCACTTGGATCCATCTTTTCTTGATTTATGTGAGAGTTAACTTGATCAAGGGTTTCCTGAATAACTGCTAAGTATATATGTATATGAAGATTTATGAGGTGTAACAAGGGGTCATCAACCTTTTCATCTCGAAATATAGGTAGGTTTTCTATCCAATTTGTGTCCTTAGTCATTTTCTGTGGGAATCCAGGGATATGTTTTCTACTCATCGGAGCATATCTCCTTGGATCCATCTTTGTTAATCAGAAAGGATCACTGTGTCTTTTCAACCAGTCTAAAGTTCCCCACCAGTGCAGTATTTTGGTCTAATGAGGGTTGTGGAGTCGCCAGGTGAAGGACTTGAACTATTTGAACTTTTTTGTCCACCATCAACATGATTGGGATTGCTCAATGCATTCTAGGAGAGTTTATAAGAACTAGTGGAGTAATAGGCCTACTGGAGGCTAGTGGAGTCGCCAGGTGGATGTTTTTAGTTCATATTAATCTGAATATCTTTCAAGACTCATAGAAAGCCCCTCTTGAACTAAGTTCTCTATACTATTGAACCACCTCATCGCCACTCTAACATAATGGCGATCATGGTGGGACTCTGAGTGATAAACAAACTTAGTTTCCCTAAGCCTTCAGAGACCTTTGAGAATGCTATCTTGTGGACTTATCCCACCGCTCACTAACATAGTGGCGATCACGGTATGACTCTAAGTGATAAACAAACTTAGTTTCCCTAAACCTTCAGAGACCTTTGAGAATACTGTCTTGTGCACTTATCCCACCGCTCACTAACATAATGGAAATCATGGTGGGACTCTCAGTTAGTGACAATATAAGTACACCTTAGGAACAAGAAATCCCTTATATTCAAGAACATCTAGTGAATTAGCCACCTCATCGCCACACTAACATAATGGAGATCACGGTGGGACTCTGAGTAATAAACAAAATTAGACTTCCCTAAACATTTCAGCAGCCTTAGGAATACTATTCGATTGACTTATCCCACCGCTCCCTAACATAATGGCGATCAAAGTGGGACCAACTGAGTACATAACAGTCTAGCAAACTCTTGTAGATTCATTAGTCTTTCAAAATTTAAAACAAGAAAGCGGTCCATAAAATCATTTAGAGTAAACTCTTTTTTCTTCACCACCCTAGCAAAGTGATGAATCAGGTTTAGAACACTCTAATAAACCATAGGATGCACATAAAAACTCAGAAAACCCCAAAAAACATCCCTAGATTGGATTTTTATCATTATTGGTGGTGGACCATACACATATCTCTAAAAACAAACTAAAAACCTACTTAACAACTAGCCTAAAATTAGAAACATAAGAAGAAAAACACATAGATATCCCTTACACAAATAGAGAGAGCCCTCTCTAAGTCTAGGAAGGATAGGTCCAAGGGCTCCAAAGTTGGTTTGATGTTACCTTGTCACTTGGCTTGCCAATCAGCCAAATCATGGGACCCTAACATGACTTCCTAGGTACCTTGTGCACATTCGAGCAGCCCATTTTCCGTTTGCTTCATTGTGGCATCATTCGGTTGGACGCGCCATGTCATGCCATGTGAGGTCGCCCGATCGGGCGCATTCAGGTCAGGCCATTTCGTTTGAGGGTGCCCGTATCAGTTTTTCTAAGTTGTGACTACCTGGATGCCTTGTCCACATTCAGGCAGCCCATTTTCCTTTTGCTCCCTTGTGGCATCCTTCGGTCGGGCGCGCCATGTCGTGTCATGTGAGGTCACTCAACCAGGCGCGTTCGGGTCAGACCGTTTTGTTTGAGGGTGCCCATATCAGTTTTTCTAAGTTGTGACCATCTAGGTGCCTTGTGCACATTCGGGTGGCCCGTTTGTCGTTTTCTCCCTTGTGGCATCTTTCGGTCGAGCGCGTCGTGTCGCTCTGTGTGAGGTCGCCCGACTGGGCACATTCGGGTCGGGTCATTTCGTTCGAGGGCGCTCGTATTAGTTTTTCTAAGTTATGACCACCCGGGTGCTTTGTGCACGTTCGGGTGGCTTGTTTTCCGTTTTCTCCCCTATGGCATCATTCATCGTGTCGCGCCATGTGAGGTCAGCCGACCGGGCACGTTTAGGCTAGGTCGTTTCGTTCGAGGGTGCTCGTATCCGTTTTCTAAGTTGTGACTGCCCAGGTGCCTTGTGAATGTTCAGGCATCCCATTTGCCATTTGCTCCCTTGTGGCATCATTTGGTCAGGTGCACCATGTGAGGTTTCCCGAACGAGTACGTTCGGGTCAGGTCGTTTTGTTCGAGGGCGCCCGTATCAGTTTTGCGAAGTTGTAACCACCTAGGTGCCTTGTGCATGTTCGGGCGGCCCTTTTTCCGTTTGCTCCCTTGTGGCATCATTCAGTCGAGCACGCCGTGTCGTGCCATATTAGGTCGCTCGACCGGGTGCATTCGGGTCGGGTCGTTTTGTTCAAGGGCGCCCGTATCAGTTTTGCTAAGTTGTGACCGCCCGGGTGCCTTATGCACGTTTGGGCGGCCCGTTTGTCGTTTTCTCCCCTGTGGCATCATTCACCTGATTATCCTTACTAAACCAAAAATTTCATTGAAAATAATTAGTCATACCATAACATTACTACTTCCCTTTTAACCACATAAAACTTATTTTTAAGTTACCATAATTCATCTTTAATATCACATAATTAGATTAAAAAATCAACCAAAATCCCTAGTTTATGAAATAAAAATTCAACAATTTTATATAATTAATAATTTAAATAAACATCTTATATCTAATCTCATTAATAATTATTTATAATCAACAATACCACTTATTTACCGAAACCCCTTATTAACCCCAAGAAAAGTCTCACACATTTTATTTAATGGAATTTGGGTGGCCTTAAAAAAACACATGTATTTGATTTCAAAGTGTCAAAAAATTTCAAATATCAAAAGTTTTAATTTTCCTCGTACATTTCCCTCCGGTTGCATGGTTTGTCTAGGGAAGGAGGGAGGATGCGGAAAATCCCGTTTGGAGAGGCAGTTTAGGGTTAAAACAAAGTCGCTCTATCTATTAGCTCTGCAGCCAAAGGTTTTCAAATAAGCGGAAGTTGCAAAAGGGTTTCTGAGCCATATTTGATATTGGGGTTTCGTTGTTCTTTTGGTTTGGTTTCTGTGGGTTTCTTTGAGTTTTCTTACAGGTTATGAAGTCTAAGGCATCACACGCAACATCATCACATCTACAGGCATCACACCTGTATCTTTGGCACTTCAATTTTAATAGTCACATCACATCCATAATCTTGGAGACTAGCATTATCTTTGTGAGAAAATATGTATGTAATAAAAATACTGGAACATTGACCTGAAGCCATATGTCCTACATCAAAAACAAAATAAGTGATCTTCAGATTCATTGATTGCATCCTAGAGGAGTTACACGTAGATCTATTGAAATAAGAAGCAACCTAATGATGCTTTTCTTACCTTAATCACTGAGCGGTCTTCTGCAACAATTATTTATGTATTGAGCGGCGACAGAGGGGCAGTTCAGATCTGATCTAAATCTGAGTTGGGTCGATAGGAAAAATGTGAGAGATCCTTCACATTCAGGGGGGGGGAATGTGGCAACCAGATCAGCTCCAAGTTCTGGGAAGTGGTCTGTGAAGAACACAGAAGCGATCCTGCTGGGAGATATCAAGGCACTTCAGATTTACAGCTTGAAAGGGTTAATGTTTACTACAATGAGGCAAGATGTCGGAGATTTGTGCCCCAAGCCGTGCTCATGGATTTGGAGCCTGGCACCATGGACTGTGTGAGGACCGGGCCTTATGGACAGGTCTTCAGACCTGATAACTTCGTTTTTGACTAATCCGGGGCTAGAAACAACTGGGCCAAGGGGAATTACACAGAAGAAGCCGAGCTCATTGATTATGTGCTTGATGTTGTTAGGAAGGAGGCTGAGAACTGTGATTTCCTGCAAGGTATGTGTCTTTTTCAGATTCGAATCCTTGACGTTGTGTTTTTGAAATGTAGGATTTCATTTGCTAAAATGATGTGGGTTTTGTTGTGTATAGGGTTTCAAGTGTGTCACTCTTTGGGAGGAGGTACTAGATCTGGAAAGGGAACCCTCTTGATCTCCAAGATTAGGAAGGAATAACCTGATAGAATGATGCTCACATTCTCTGTTTTCCCATCTCCTAAGGTGTTAGACACAGTGGTGGAGCCTTACAATGCCACACTCTCTGCTCATTAGCTGGTAGAAAATGCAAACGAATGTATGGTGCTTGACAATGAGGCTCTCTATGATATTTGCTTCAGGACTCTTAAGCTCACCACACCTAGCTGTAAGTACTCTTGGTTTTTGGGTCTTAGCAATTTTGGTTTTTTTATGGAATTTATTAATTTTTAATGACATTGAAGTTACCAGGGAGGTGTTTTAAATCTATTTATATGCCTCTAAATATGATTACCAGTTTAAAAAAATTTCAGTTTGTTTGGGTTCACTTAGGAGATTTCTTTTTTAGTTTTGATTTCTTGTTCTATCGAATGAAAAATATTCATTTATGTGGTCAGATTTTCAAGATTTTGTTTAATCCTACTCATTAGGACATTTTATTTTTATACTTGGAGGTCCAAGTTTGAAATATCTTGGTCTCATTTTAGACAAATTCCTCATAATTTTCTATAGATATCGTTCATAAGTAGGGAGAACATCCAATGGTTTATCACTTTGAAGACCTGTTGCGTGCCAAGCTAGGTTATGTTGCCTATGATAAGGAGAATTTTTTCATAGTTTAAACAATTAAACATTCGTGGCACTTCTTCCTCGAAAAAGGAAAATATTCTACGTACAAACCATCAACCATTAAAATTCTGCAATTCATCAATTCAAACACATATCCATACAGAACATGCATAATGTCTACAATAATTACATCATTATCTAATAACAGAATGAATCCATAGATGAGATAATAGATTCTATACCTTCTCAGCCATCCCCGTAGGGATACTTGTTAGCAGATTAATCATTAGACATCATATGCAGTAATTATGATGACTAAAAATTGGTTTATCCTACTTATCCATATTTTGTACTCATTTTGTAGAATTTTCCTTTCTTGAATTATACTATTCAATAAGTTATTGTAAAAATTGAATTATTCATGTGTGTTAGTTGGTGCTAAATAATCTACTCAAAGAATCTCATTCCTTCTCCTTGGAAGGCACCTTTCAATCGATGAGGCTCTTCAATTCCTTCTGCAACATATTGCTGAATCATGCTAAATAATATTAATGATTATATATATCAGTGCTCTCATTGTAGCTTGTTTATGCCTCCCAATCAAAATCTTGGCATATATTAGCATCTACTAGTGCCTTCTTAACCATCGGAATCTAGTTAAATGAATTTCATTGCTGGAAAGTCTACGAATCAACATAATCGTGATTACATCTTCATAATAGTGTGTTGTTTTTTCCAACATGGTTTGTCGATTCCCTACAACAATAACAATGATGCACCAAAAGCTGCAATACTAATCTTCCAACAAATTTGGATACACTTCAGGTTTCTTCTCTCCCTATGTTTTTTAGTCTTAGACTGACGACCATACTAAGATTATTAATAAGACAATTGTACACAACTTATCATTAAATCATCAATCCAAAAAACATTGGGACAAATACCTCCATGTCAAAGTTATGTTAGAACACCACATGTTTGCATTGATCATTCAAATACTAGTTTGTTTTAGAAGTTTCAACCCCTTGCATCACATCAGCTTTCAGTGTCCCTCTTTTCCTCTTACACATCACATGAGAAGATAGAGTAGGACAAAGACACTTCATTCATAAAGCTCTTTTTGCAAGGTTTAGCTTAGATTTCTTGATCGTGTTTTTTTGTATCAAGCCCCTCTAAGTGTTTAGTATATCGCACATTTGTGCTATTTCAAGTTGACTTCACCACGACATGCTCTTATTACACCTACTACAAGGCATGCTATATTACATTTGATTTGGATTGACTGCTATTAGTTTGGTCATTGACCAAAAATTTTACCCTATTCCCCTAAGGGTTACATTAGGCATCAGTTTTTATTTATTTTTTCCCAATATTTAAATGCATTTATCTCTCATGCCATTGGTTGATCAACTGGGGGTCTTATTTTGGAGCCAGCAACGGTCATCTAGGGATAGAGTAAAATTCCATATTTCCAACCTCCTCTTCAAGAAGATGTATTATATCAAAACAAGGACCACCAAAAATAGGTAGAATTCAATACATCTACTTTGTAGAAAAGTGAGTGTGTCTTTCCAGGTTGACTAGATCTTACAATACAAATTTAAGCATTGGCTTCCCTATTTATTACAAAAATCAAGGAAAAATTCATGTTAAGAAAGGATTATATGGTAAGGAACTTAAATTTACTTCATGAATTTTATTGTATATCTCAAGTGTATAATTTAGCAGTTTCTCTTGTAGTGGTTTGTCCCTAGTGAGATGCTCTGGTAGACATTGACATCTAGTGTGTTTGTAATTCTTATATCTATATGGCACATTAGATTTGTAACTTGCTTAGAGATACTTGACGTCATCTTTTAGTGTCATTCTTCTAAGAGAGGTCTTCACCTTTAAGGTCTTTCTATTATTTCGAGCAAGTGCAAATTTCTATTTCGAGTGTGCATAGAAAATTAAAGTTAATGAAAATATCATCTTGTGTTTTTTGAACAAGTTTTTCACCTTTACATTTTACAATCTATATCTTTGGTTTGCTCATCTTTCTTCATCTTTTACTTTATCACTTAGTAAACATTGTCGAAAAAATATTCATTGTAATTTTCACACTAAGCTTCCTAGGAGATTTTGTTGTCTAATTCTAGGCCAAAGATGGAGATATTTTTAATATATCTAAACTTTTCATTTATTGTTAAGACAAGAAGTTGGCATTCTACTCGATGCATCATCAATGGATTTTACAAAGAACCTTGCACCAGCATGCCATATAGTTTGTAGTGGCTCACATATGTTTATGTCTATATGAATCAATTCAAAAATTCCTTTAAAAGGGATTGTGGTATCTTTAAGGAATTGTCCTAATGATTCTTACCTTTAAAATGGATTGTGGTATATTTAAGGAATCGTCCTAATGATGCTTGCCATCAAAGTAATTTATAGACGACTAAAAAATTTATGATGAATCCACATCCCACCCATAACCAAGTTTTCCTCATCTCTACTGGTTTCTACATAGATGGCCCAATCTATAGTGTCACAAATGCACACTTGCAATACCCGTCTACTAAAGCTATGTAAACTTCTGTACAAAATTTTATACCATGATCCTGGAGATTGCACTTTCTCTAATTTGGGAAAAAATTATAGTACACAAAGAATCCTAAAAGTGTGTGTTTATTATTGTCTTTGAAGAATTGTAATCTCAGCGGTCCAAGAGAACCGACCTATGGCAACAAATGTAATGTTCCCAATTTTTCATGGAGAAAATTGGAACATTAATTTTGCCATTTTTACATAGGAGATGAATAAAATGGGTAGGAGACCCATTTCTTTCTTGGATAGAGAATAAAAATCCTCTTGGAATGAGGGAGGATCACTTTTGGAGCTTGATTTCACACCTCCATGTGTGAAAGGGGGCTTTTGCTAGAAGGCTAGGTCAAGTTGACCAAGTCAAACTGTGCAGTAGCATGAGGTGGAGAGCACATTGTTGGCCAATGTAGTGGGATAAGGAGGGAAGATTCTAGAGGAAGGAAACCTTAATGAGTGGGGTCCATTGAGAGGGAGCTCACATTGTTTAAAAGGAGGGCAAGGATACCATTGCAAATCATCTTAGGTGTTATTCATCTTTGGTTCAGTGGACTTGCAGCAACATCTTGCTGGTTAGCGAGAATTTCCGAGGGAATTCTTGTTTAGGATTTCCCCTCCTTCTTGAGTAGCTCTTGGAGGATTGCATTCTATTCCCCATATTCAGACATTTAGGTCAAGTATCATCCATCTTCATCAGCGCAGTTCTAGGAGGATTTTGTGCAGTGTTGCTGGGGAGGTTTTCTATGACACCATCCTTGGCTTATTTTTCAGAGGAGGGAGCTTCCATCCCTTTGGGAGATCAACAATGGAGGGTTATGATCATATTCCACCATCTTGGCATCAGGCCAACCGTTTTCCATCATATGCAGCGCAGTCCCTCTCTTAGACAACATTATTCTTGAAGAGCATTTATTGTGAGGGATTAGCAGACATTTGGAGGGTGAGATCTCAGGTGAAGGGATTAGCCTTTCACTTCAGATTTCCATTGGAGGAGGCCATTTTAGATTGAGGATCTCATTCAGCCATTTAATCCTATTTTGTTTATGAGTTGTTGCTTCCCAGCAACTCTGGCATTATTGTATTTTCATATTTTGTACATGTATTGCAGCCAATCCTTCTAAGGATTGTGTATCGATGTTGTATCAGTATTTTCAGGGGTTGAGAGATTTCTCCCCCTCTTTATTTGAGCTAATATTGATATATAATTGTATGCATATTTTGTATGTTGCAGTCTCCATTCATAACTGCGCAGTCATAGCTAGGGCATGATTACATAGCAGTGTTTTGTCAAATTTCATGTACTTGTCTTGTTGAGGCTTTCATTGCCAAGCTTGATTGATTGAATCCTCAAAGCATTGTACACATTTACTGCTATATTATTCATTGATCATATATTCACTTCTTCATGTGCCATGGCTTAGTAAAATAACGCTATCATTCCATTTTTATGTTCATACATCATTGCAGCCCCATTATTTGGGAAATTCCTGTTGATGGAGTATTAAAAAAAGCTCTATAGACAGAGTCTGAAAAGGGACAGATAGCCTCCAGATCTCACACTTCCTTAAGAAGGTGACACATCTGGTAAATTCCCCTTCATTCAATCTCTGGAATAGATTGCTGATTGTTGACATTCCTGAAAAATTAACATTACAGTGGTATCAAAGCAGCTTTCTTGGCTCAGCATGTGGCTTTCAAGCCAAAGAAAGAAGAAGAAGAAGATGTTGAAGAAGATGAGCTTGATCTCATCTATTTTCAGAGCAGAGAAGAGCCTCCCCAAGGAGGATATGCAGAAATAAGAGGAAGATCCCTTCACTTCCTATTCTCATTAAGGAGACAAAGAAATAAGCAGGAGAAAGACTCCATCTTTTGGAGAAGAAAAATAAAAAGGGGATAAGCTTACCAAGATTCTTCCTAAATCTATATAAATGATCCATGTAGAGTATAAGGAGATCCGGAAGGAGTATAGGGAATCTCCTAGAGGGTTTGATTCAAAAGCAAACTCTAGATTGGAGGAGTGTGAGCATGCAACTACACACCATCTTGTACAGCACAGTCATATGCGCAGGATTTTTGGAAGAGTGATGGAAAGAGGAGAAGGAGTTGCTAGGAGGGAAACCCTTAGTGATTTCTTAGAGGAGTATGAGTCTCAAACTCAGAAATACCAGGATCATCTTAGTTTTTCAGAGTTTTGGAAGATGAAGGTAAATGGGTAAGAGTAGCAGGATATATTTCATCTGTCTACCTTTGAGGGTTCACCTGTATGTTCAACCAAAGATTGGGTGGAGGAGTTAGATACCTTCTTGCAGCAGCACCACATTCATGGATACGAAGCTATCAAGGTTGCAGTGCTTCATATGAGAGGTAAGGCTTATGCCTAGTGGATCTTTGAATCCTTTTCTTTGAAAAATGTAAACATTTCATCCTATGAAAATTTCACTAAAGCCTTAGTGAAAAGATTTGATAGAGGGATTCATGAGAAACACATGGAAGAGTTGAATGAGGAAACTTAAACCAAACCCTTGCATAAACACACCATGCCATTTCAAAAAAACATGAGGGACGCTAAAAACTTGCACCATACTTTGCCAGAGGATAAACTTTCATCTCACAACTTTGAGCAAAGGAGCATGAATATCTCTTTTTCAAAAGGGGATCCATTCATTGGAGAGTTTCCCATTCATGTTGCAGAGATTGAGGGCAACAGCACTGTTAGATCTGGAGTTGATATAGTGCCTCATGTAGAGGAAAAAGGAGCTCTTGATCCAAATAGAGGGATGCTTACATCTTTTCAAGGAAGTCCCAAGGATCTCATGTATGGAGATCAAGGCACATCTCATGTTTTACCTGTGCCGTTGTTGAGGAGGTGTGGAACCAGGGAGACATAAGGAGGAATTGGGGAGAAGAACCAGCATCATGAGATGAGGAGTACACATCCCTATTCATCTATGGATGTTGATGCACCTGAGAAGGTGATTGGATTGCGCAGTGGAAGCATGGAGGTTTATCTCCATTCATCTATCCAGTCATCTTTTGATGATGATGTCTCATTGCATGGAGACATTTTTCCAGGGAGACCACTGGATAAACAAAGGAGGATGGATGCTTCATCATTTGGGGAACCAATCATTGATTTCAGGAAGTTGGAGACCTGGAGAGAGCTTGATACAACACTGGGAGTCTGGGGTAGACTCAAGGAGAGAGAGAGCATTCTCTCAACATCAACATCACCCACTTCCATTTTAGATTCTGCGTTGTGGAAGAAGCAACAGGGGAAGGATAGCAGCATTACCACTTGCATATTTAGCATAAGAGATGTCAAATAAGATGGTATCCATATGACAGATACTCTTCATGAGAGATCATCAGCACTGTCACTATGGAGGATAGATCCACATTGGTCCTCTCAGCTGTTAGGGGAGTATTCGAGGGATCTTTTTACTTGCATGATCTTGGATGGCCAGTTTCATGAGGAGGCATATTCAATTAGATATGGGGTCATCTTTTATCATGGTAGGATATTTTTTCCTATAGCTTCCAAGCTTAAGGAGAAGTTACTACAAGCAGCTCGGGAGGATTTCCTTTTCAGCCCCACTTGTTCTATGAGAGCATACCACACCATCATGGAGGGGTATTTTCATATGGGCTTTGAGGAGGAGATAAATCAGCATATGAGTAGATGCATGTACCAGATGGATATGGAGGAGAGACATGAATCTTTTAGAGATTTACCACAGCCACCTCTTTTCTCTTTGAGGAGGAGAGGAGACTCATTTTTGAGCCACTCCATTTTTATGAGCATGAGATATGGTGAGGGCATTCATTATGGTTTATATGATTATTTTAATTATGTATGTATGCATCCCTTAGCCATACATGTGCAGGATGGTGCTCTAGGGATGAGCATTATTTTCTTTAGACCACATGGTCTAGTTGAGGCCATGAGCATCATTGATGACCATTCCCTAGGAGGACTTGGGGAAGAGATATATTATGGAGGACACACTCTTTGTACATCTTACATTACTCACTTCCTCCATACTTATGAGGAGATTAAAGCAGTAGGCAAGTGGTTGAGAAGCCACTTATTTTATCAGTCTCCATTGCAGTTGAGGGTCAGGCTGCACTGGTTGCACTTGAGGGACCATTATCCTTCACATTTGTTGCACATGGTAGCAAGTGTGATTCTCATTTTTTCTCCCTATGGTTCCATTGTTGCTATTTTTATGAGGGGCATGCTTGGAAGAGAGACACATTGTGTAGGTGTGTCCCTTGAGGGAGAAATTTCTCACCATTTTTGCACTACATGTTATAAGGGGAACATGGGAGATGATATGGCCACTAGAGCAACTCACTTGTTTCCAAATGATGTGAGCCATATGATGGATGAAATACCATATGTTGATGACTTCCAACTCATCATATATGGAGATAATTGGGCTAGCCTGATTGACAGCGTTGGGGGAGAGATCTTTGGGGGTCTAGTCCTCATCTTGCCACTTGAGGGAAAACATATTGCAGCCCATGAATAACCAGCACTCTACACTTATCATAAGTGGAGAGATGGACAGTATGGGGTAGGCTACATTGCTTACCATGTGCGGATTTTCATCCCACCTACTTTTCCATAGCCAAAGGTGGATGACAGCTTTCAGGAGTTGCCTAGTTGGAAGGTGACTCATTTTTCATGGCTCATAGCTTGGAGATGGGGGATCCATATGGGAAAGATAGTTCCCATTTTATTGCAGATTCCATTCTTCAAGGGGACATCTAGACATCACTTTTATATCCTCTTGAGTATTTCACCTTTACATGATGATGGCTTGATAGCTGACTTACATGTTGAGGAGGAGCATTGTGGAGATTTGATTGATGAGATGGCATCACTTTCCTTGGAGGAGATCATCATACAGGGATGCTACTAGGAGAGGAGAAGAGAAGAACTCAGTCTATCCTTTCACTTGCTTGAGGACAAGCAATCTTTGAGAAGGGAGGACTGTAATGTTCACAATTTTTCATGGAGAAAATTGGAACATTAATTTTTCCATTTTTACATAGGAGATGAATAAAATGGGTAGGATACCCATTTCTTTCTTGGATAGAGAATAAAAATCCTCTTGGCATGAGGGAGGATCACTTTTGGAGCTTGATTTCACACCTCCAGGTGTGAAAGGGGGCTTTTGCTAGAAGGCTAGGTCAAGTTGACCAAGTCAAACTGTGCAGTAGCATGAGGTGGAGAGCACATTGTGGGCCAGCGCAGTGGGATAAGGAGGGAAGATTCTAGAGGAAGGAAACCCTAATGAGTGGGGTCCATTGAGAGGGAGCTCACATTGTTTAAAAGGAGGGAAAGGATACCATTGCAAATCATCTTGAGTATTATTCATCTTTGGTTCGATGGACTTGCACCAACATCTTGCTGGTTAGCAAGAATTGCCGAGGGAATTCTTGTTTAGGATTTCCTCTCCTTCTTGAGTAGCTCTTGGAGGATTGCACTCTATTCCTCATATTCAAACATTGAGTTCAAGTATCATCCATCTTCATCAGCGCAGTTCTAGGAGGAGTTTGTGCAGTGTTGCTGGGTGTTGCTGGGGAGGTTTTCTACAACACCATCCTTGGCTTATTTTTCAGAGGAGGGAGATTCCATCCCTTTGGGAGATCAACAAGGGATGGTTATGAGATTATTCCACCATCTTGGCATCAGGCCAACCATTTTCCATCATATGCAGCGCAATCCCTCTCTTAGACAACATTATTCTTGGAGAGCATTTGCTGTGAGGGATTAGTAGACATTTGGAGGGTGAGATCTCAGGTGAAGGGATCAGCCTTTCACTTTAGATTTCCATTGGAGGAGGCCATTTCAGATTGAGGATTTCATTCACCCATTTCCTCCTATTTTTTTTATGTTTTGCTGCTGCCCAGAAACTCCGACATTATTGTATTTTTATATTTTGTACATGTATTGCAGCCAATCCTTCTAAGGGTTTTTTATCGGTGTTGTATCAGTATTTTCAGGGGTTGAGAGCTTGCTCCCCCTCTTTATTTGAGCTAATATTGACATATCATTGTATGCACATTTTGCATGTTGTAGTCTCCATTCATAACTACGCAATCATAGCTAGGGCATGATTACAGAGCAGTGTTTTGTCACATTTCATGTACTTGTCTTGTTGAGGCTTTCATTGTCAAGCTTGAGTGATTGAATCCTCAAATAATTGTACACATTTACTACTATATTATTCATTGATCAGCTATTCACTTCTTCATGTGCCATGGCTCAGTAAAATAATGCTATCATTCCATTTGTATGTTCATACATCATTGCAGCCCCATTCTTTGGGCAATTCCTGTTGGAGGAATATTACAAAAAGCTCTATAGACAGAGTCTGAAAAGGGCCTGATAGCCTCTGGATCTCACACTTCCTTGAGAGGTGACACATCCAGTAAATGCTCTTTCAGTTAATCTCTGGAATAGATTGTTTATTGTTGACATTCCTGAAAAGGGAACATTACAACAAAGCACTAGTGCAGAAGTCTTCATTAAAGCTATGGGTCACTCTGCACGATGAATTTGTCATGTGCACTACATTCCAGTTGATGAAGAGTGAAGGAGACCATGAAATTTAAAAACACACTCCTCTTTATCCTTATAGGAACCTTTTTTTCAATGAGAATGAACAACCTGTCTTAAGGAGGTTATAACATTTGCAAAAATTTGAAGTCCTAGAAAAACTAGACACTCTAGAGTAAAGATTCCCTTGGAATAGAATCAAAAAAACCCCGAAATATATAGTATACTGGGCCCATGTAGAGAAAAATACAGAGCCAATACAGGCCATCAGAAAGCCGGAATACAAACTTCACAAATGACTTCTAAATCCGATGGAACCAGGCACAAGTGTACACAGTCCACTAAAACTAAAGACCATCAGTTCTGAAGCTATACCACATCTAAAAAGCAATGAAAGAAGACCAGCATCGCCTATAATATATGAAACTGCCAAAGCCACAAGCCACTCCCCTGATAAAAGGGGAGTAGTTGATTATGCCCGGTCGATCCTTCAATGAAGCAAAGTTTCATTTTTTTTTTTTTTTAAATTTTAAACAGTCGTCAGTCTTTCGACGCTTCTTTATAAGCATCGGTTAAGAAGCGTCGGTATTGCGACACTTATAAAACGTCGGTATTGCGACACTTATCAAAACGTCATTATTGCGACACTTATAAAACTCCAGTATTGCGACACTTATAAAACGTTAATATTATTGCGACACTTATAAAACATCGGTATTGTGACACTTATAAAACGTCGGTATTGTGACACTTATAAAACGTCAGTATTGCGACACTTATAAAACATCGGTATTGAGACGCTTATAAAACGTCGGAATAGCCATGATTTGGATAACTTCGAAAGACCGACGACAATTTGCAAACGTCGGAACAAGTTTCGCTCTTCTAACGCTTTCTTGCAGTGTTGGAATTGTGACATAATGGCGAACCACGTTTTTCTTGGCCTTGAAATGTCGCTCGTGCGACTCCTATGTGTCGGAATAGCGACGAATTGGGCGTTGGAAATTGGGCCTAATGTGCTAGTGTCTTGAACAAGAAATTGTTCCCCAACAAAGATATCAAGTGTTGCAGAAGCAACTTCGTGAAATGAATGTGACAGAGAGCAAGACTTTTGATAGATAAAGAAAAGCAGAAGAGAAAATAGAGAGAATCAAGCTCAAATTAGATAGGGTCATAGCTCAGATAGACACCATCTTCTCATTATATATAGAAGTCTTGGCATGCAGGGCTCCCTCCACTAACTACGCCTTGTTTTTTTTAGAACGATACTTGCTATTGAAAATTAAAGCCATGAGAGTTGGAAAACCAATTGAATTGAAAACAGTTGAAGATTTTATAAATTTTTGAAAACAACATGGTGTAAAGGTTCAAATTTTGCTTTGTGAATTTTACCTACACAATTTTGTATTAGCATATGAGATGGAAAAGAACCCCAACCCTTTTATGGGAGATGTTCAATTCTAGGCCTTTATCTCATTTGAAATCAATCAAATTAAATGGTTCAAAGCTCATAACGCCTTCCAAAGACAAGAGCATGGGTTGGATCTTTGGGTAAGAAGTGTGTTAACACTTGGAATGAACCCCAAGGCTGAGAAGAGGCAACTCTGAGGTAACTACAGACCAAGCTTTCCATCAGGCATCTAGCCCTGCCAGACCAGAGAGGGCTCTCTCTTTGCCAAAAAAATGTGGCTGCAATAATTTAATCTTAGGCTAGCTATGAAGAATAAGGATTTGGTTGAAAATTGTGGGTTGAAAACAGGAAGAGAAGGGACTATTGGGCTATGAATTTGGGGCTAGTTTCTGCCGACAAACTTGGGGCAAAGTGAGCACAATGTATAGCCAAATTAAAGATGCAATGAGAGAAGAAAAGAGGGAAAATACCACTACCCTATAGGAATCAATCAGGGGATGGATCTACAGTAACAACTTTAGAAGAAAGAGAAGCACATGGTTACTCAACAGAACATCTAACAGAGGATGGATTCTAAAAGGATAACCACTACATCAAACAACATAATCATTGTGGAAGGAGCATCATGCATGGATGGATTCCTAACACTTCCCTTAGATAATTCTGTAACCAAATTAGCATAAAAAAAAAAGCATGGAAATGAACTTACCAGAAAAACATGTCGCACATTAAACACTGTGATGAATCCCAAATTTAAAGAGCAAAAAAGGCTTTATTAAAATGATATTCAAGGAAAAGTTTGCACAGTCCAATAGAAGCCTCCCTCTGATATAAAAATCCCACCTCTACACTCTAAAATTCATAAAATATATACAATTTTCTCATCCCTGTATTAAGGGAATTGAGCTCAACCATCTTCTTCAAAATAGAATCAGTTACATTAAATTTGGACGGAATTTCTGAAATTAGGTGTTAAAGATGAACTCTTATCTCCTGCACCATAGCACCTGTTACAAAAATAAAATAGGTGTTTGTATATAAGATAATTCTGGAGAAAAACCTCTCTCAAATTTTTGAAATTCGTTTCCAGTTTCTTAGAATATGTGCCACAAAATCATCTCTAAAACAGAAAATCATTAAAAATTTAAATCTGTAAAAATTAGTTGTAAAGAACTAGTCAAATATCCCAATTCATGACACCTGTGAATAACCTGAAAGAGGTTTTTGTTATATGGCTCGTGGTTAACAAAAAAATCTTTGGGTTTCTCAAAATTACTTTCCATATATTGTAACATGGCACCGCACTAAAATGACTAAAACAGTAAAATAACCGCAAAATTTGTTTTTTTTTAATGTAGGCTTCAAATATCACTGCATATCTCCAAGATAGTAACATTTGTGCATAAAATGAAGGAATTTTTTGTTATTTGGTATGTGATGGACAAAAAACCCATTCATTTTTGTAAAATTTCTGTCCAAACTGATTTTGTAGTAAACTTGTCCCTGTGTTCAGCAATTGACCTCAAAACATGCATAACCAAGAATCAATCATTCATTTCGATCATATCTTCTGATCCAGAAACTAGTTACGGAAATGTGATATACCGTTGGAAACAATTTTCTGAGCTCCTTATGATGGATGCATTTACGACATGTTTTTCACTGAAGATCATATGAAAAAAATCTAACAAAACTAGACATAGTAAGAGCCCATTTTGATCCCTGGTGATAGGCTGTGAAGACTGGAACTAACATCAGCCTTATTGGGGATGGAAGCTCCTTGAAGGTGTCAAGAACAATGTAGACCAAGTGCCTCATCCATTGGGAAATACGGTCAAAAAACCTCTGTAAACCCAAAAAACTCATACCAATCCAAAAACATATACATACTACAATATGTACATAAACCAATACCAGAAGCTGGAATGTTGCCTTGGGAAGCTTATTTATGCACAAAACTACCCTAATTTGCAGAAAAATTGATAGATCAAGCAATTTTGTAATACCAGACCAACCAATCAAGTAACTGTGACAAGGATACTGCTTGGAAGTGCTTGAACCAGGACACAACTGGAAATGATGATAGCTGTACAATCACAAAAGGAGTTTGGCTGTATAAAAGGAAATCGTGCTTGTTATTCAAACTGAATTTTTTTTCCATATATGCAATGTTACACGGGTACCGCTCCCTACACTTGGAGATGAATTACCTGAAGCTCCGGGGCTCCCGGGAGCTTAGGAGCTGGTAGCAAACGTTCCGAAAATGGCGGGAGCTTCATTGGGAACCGGGGAGCTTTTCAGGAGCTTTTCGGCGACTGTCTAGGAGTTTCCGGTACTTGTATTGATGGGGAGCGCTGATCGGGAGCTTGTGGGAGCTCCGATCCATCGAGGATCTTCTAGAAGCTCCTCGATGGATCGGAGCTCCCACAAGCTCCCGATCAGCGAGTACCCGCATAAATGAAGAAAACCCGCCAAAAAATGGCGCGAAACCTTTGGCGCGAAACCAAACCTGAAACGCGTTCTCTGCGTTAATTTTTCTATATAATCAGCATAACCCAGTTCAATGTTCATCTGCAAGACTGCAAGGGACGCTGTTTGGAGTCTGGAGTCTATCTGAGATCTCTGTCACTGTTCAGTGTTTGGCATTTGCCACTCCATAGCCGCTCGGCGCTACAGTGTTGACTCGTTGAGGTATTCATATCACCGTATCATTTTGATTTATGATTTATCATTTCAATTTCTCAGTTCTGAATCTGATATAGTCTTTAGAAGCGGGATCTCTCAGATTTACACTGTTTACTGTGTTGTGTTCACGTTTTTAAAATTTAAATTTACAGTTTAAAGTTTAAACTTTACTCAGTACTGCTATTATTTCCGTGTGTATTGAACCTTTGGTCCTTTTGCCATATTGATATTGCATATGGAACCTGAAACGTAGAGATGATCTGTTGTCATATTGCGTGTGAAACCAAATCTGTTTGTTCAAACTTCACTTGCTTTTAAGTTTTTGCGTTGGGGATTATAATTTATAAGGCTTGTGTCTTGTGTTTCTTTTGCGGCTTGCCATATGGATCTCAGTTCTGGAACCATAGAGATGATCTGTTTGTTGAATGCGCATTCTAATCTCTCATTTTTGTTTTACTCAACAATTCCATTGGACACTTTTGAATCTTGATCTATCGCAGAGATAATAGATTATCATTAATATAGTTCCTTTTTAAGTTTTTAATATAAAGTATAAACGCATTTGAATTCAATTTGGTTATAATTTATAAATTATAATGTATATGTTTTTGTTTTTCATTGAAGAAAAATGGTCATCGATATTATGGCTGTGAGGGAATATACGTTCCCCTCATATATAATCTAATATCTATGTATTTATGTCTTTGTGTCTCTGGTTAAAAAATAATTGTCATCGATATCATGGATGTGAAAGAATCTTTATTTTGTGGCTGGGGATTGAGCAGAGATTTGTGACTGTTCGGATTATCTGAGATTGAATGATTGTGGTAGTGTGGTCCGCAATTTGGTACTTGCTAGGTATGATGGCTTTCGGAATGAGTGCTTTGCATTTTTTTTTTCCCTAAATTATTAATATTATCGAGCCAGAAGTTCAGATTTAGCCGGTCCAAGAAGAAGTAAGTTTCTTTGAATTTATTCTTTCCTGTATACGTTGCAGTTTCCCTTGTCCTCTAATTCTGCATTATTTCAAACGTGTTTGTGGAAAATTCAAAATAATAAACATCCTTTTAAAATTTAACTTACTTCTAAGTTCTTATGGACATCTCACCACATTCATTTTTGTTTTCAGAAATTTCCAGTCTATTGTTGTTTTAAGTTTGATAATAATAAAATTTAAATACATGTATTACAGTATTAGTCAGAGATGCATGTCTTGTATTCAAATTCTGGTTAAAATAATGAAATGGAAAACTGGGTCAGTGCGCAATTGCGTCTGCGGCAATTTGAATGTCATTTGACATTTTTATTTTTTAATAAATTATAAATTATAAATTATAATATATAGCCCATATACATGAATCACAGGCCATATATGTAGCAGATTATAGTTTTAAATTTATAATATTACACGTGGCACGTTAAAAATAAGAAGGTTCAAGGTACAGTTAGTCTTGAACTGAAATTTGAAAAATACAGAGGTACAGTTAGTCTATCAGATAATGTACATTTAAAAATTAATAGTAATTTAAATTACCATATTTAAAAATGTTCTGTTGTTAACTTTTTATCAAACTGTATGCATATTTTATTTGTAGATTTAATCATTTAAATTAAATACTGATGCACCATGCCAACGAATATGACAGTGGACAGTGGACACCCATCGGACTAAAAAATTAAAATCATTAAACAATTTTCTTCTTTTATGAAAATTAAATAAAATATTTATTATTAGTATTACTGATATAGTTGACAACTTGACACACAAGATTTGACTATGCATCATAACAATTTTGCAAAAATATCATTTTAAATGATTTTTCTAAAAGATATATATTGATATTCATTAAACTAGAATAAGGCTTATGGTTCAAAACTTTCAATATTTGCTTAAATAAAACACATAACAAGCCACTAATATCATTCAAAGGAAAACAACACTACATCAGTTCTCTCAACTTTAATAAAACAATATCCTTACTCTTTAAGATGAGTATTAGGAAAGGAAAGCATATACATTTCATTAGTTGTACTTGTTAGTATTTTCAATTTTAATTCTTTGCCATGACTCATATATGTACATTTTAAAATTTTATTCTTTTATGCCAATTAAATTATTATTATAATTTATTAGTATTTTGAATTTTCATTTTGATTCTTTGTCATGACTCATATGTACATTTTAAAATGATAAAAATTTAAAATCTAGTTCTCTGTTCTACTTCTAATTTTTGTGAATTTTGATGTAAATTTTCAATATTGATACCATGGAAAGAAGATTGGGCAGTGAATCTGGTGACATCAACAGCAGGATGAGACCCCCACTACCTCCACAAGCCCCACAAGTTCAAGAACATAATGAAGAGACAACACTAGGTACCAACAGACAATCAAGCACCATTTCGAAAAAGCCCTTAATACAGTTTGTGAAAAAGATAACACAGAACAAGGCAAAAAATAGTGGGGGATGTGAGGAATGGAAATGCACCTTATGTGATCATGTATTTAAGGGTAGCTATACAAGAGTATGGCATCATATTTTGAGCATACCTGGTTTAGGAGTGAAGGGTTGCACATGCAGCCTTGAACAAAGAATGGTGAAGACTAAGCTTCACATGAAAGCCAATGGAATCAATGAATGTGATAGTAGTATTGTAGCTCCTAATAAGAGAGGTAGAAATGAAGATTCATCCCAATGTATGAATGAAAAAAGTCACATTCAATCCGAAACTAATGAAGGGGGTTCTAGTTCTAGGAGGACTACTGTAAGTGAATCCATTCAAAAAATGTACAATGTCGTGCATAGGGATGAAGCTGATGATGCCATAGAATATTTTTTTATGGCAAATGGATTTCATTTAATGCCACTCGTTCACCATACTATAAAGATATGGTTCAAAAAATCCTAGCTGCAGGGACAGGGTATGCACCCCCAGGTTACAACAAAATGAGGACTTCATTGTTAGATAGAGGGGTGACAAGAATGCATGGACTTATGGAGGATCTCAAACAATCTTGGGTTCAATCAGGTTGTTCAATTGTCATGGATGGTTGGACAGACATTCAAAAAAGACCTTTGTTGAATGTTATTGTCACTTCACCAGCAGGGCCTTATTTTTTAAAGGCAATTGATTGTAGTGGAAAGAAAAAGGATGCTACTTTTATGTTTGAAATGTTGAAGGATGCAATTGATGAAGTTGGTCCTTCAAATGTGGTACATGTCATCACAGATGCAACACCTGTTTGTAAAGCAGTGGGATTGATGATCCAAAGTCGATATAGGCATATTTTCTGGACTCCTTGCTGTGTACATGCCCTTAACAATCTCCTAAAAGACATTGGTAAAATACAATGGATTGCAAAAATAATTTCAGATGCGAGGGAGGCACAAATTTTCATCTGCAACCACCATGCTTCCTTGGCAATTTACAGGTTGTATTCAAAGAAGCATTTTTTAAAACCTGCAGAAACCAGATATGCCACATACTTTATTTTGCTTGAGCGCATGGTTGAGGTCTATGCATCTTTACAAGTGACTGTTGTTTCTTCAGAGTGGAATGCATGGAATGAGTCTAAGTCACCTCAAGCGAAGAAGATAAGAGAAATGCTTCTTAATGAGGATTGGTGGTCTGACTGTACATATGTTGTCTCTTTCACAGCTCCAATTGTGGAGTTGATCAGGTATGCTGATTCAGATTCTCCTGCTCTTGGAGAAATATATGAATGTATTGATACCATGGTGGGAAAGATAAAACACATCATTCGCCAAAGAAACCCTTCTTTGGAGTTTTTCCATGAAATCCACAAGCTGATAGAGAAAAGATGGCTTAAAATCAATACCTCCCTTCACATGGCTGCATATGCCCTTAATCCGAAGTGGTATATGGAAAGACCAAATAGAATTATTCCTATTGATGATGAAGAGGTAAAACATGGGTTTCTTGATGCTATAGCTAAGATGTACACTGTTGATGAAGCAAGTGTGATACGAGAGAAATTTATTGATTTTGGTACATTAAGCCCTCCTGCATTCAACCAAGATGCAAAGAGAGACATCAAGCATTATGCTCAGAAGAAACCCCTTGGATGGTGGAGAATGTATGGGGCCAGGTCCCAGAGCTCCGAAAGCTTGCTTCACGTTTGCTATCTCAGGTTGCCAGTTCCTCAGCTGCTGAAAGAAATTGGTCCACTTATAGTTTCATACACTCTGTTAAGAGGAATAGACTTACCTCTAAGAGAGCAGAGAAACTTGTTTATGTGCATAGTAGTCTTCGACTTTGTTCAAGGAAGCTGCCTGAATATTTAGAAGGACCTGCTGCACGATGGGATGTTAATGCTGAAGATGCTTCCCAAATTGACGATGATGATGACAATCCTTTACCAAATGCAGGATTGGTTGGCATACCTTTAGATGACATTGTTGCTTTTGATGATGATGATGATGATTATGTTGATCCAGTACCCAGTGAGGCTCAAGCTTATATGGATATCCTTGATGCTGAAGATCGTACTCTATGATCATCTTAATATTTGTATTGTTGTTATATTTTGGCTCTTGGGCATTTTGACTTATGTACTACCTTAGGCTTTTGCCTTTTTTCCAGTATGAACATCAATATGATTTGTGTGACTTGTCACTTTAGCCTTTTAGTTTTGGTTTTAACTTTTTATGGTCTTGAATCTTTTAAAAAATCAACTTGGTATGACATATGTACATTTAAATTTTAATATGTACACTATTAAAAAAAAAAACTTATAAAATATATATATTAAAATTTAATTTTTAATATATTATATAATATATTATTGCCACTCCCAACTTGACGTTTCCTGTAAATTTGGACAAAGCTTCTAGCCGTACCGGATACTTGTTCCCACGTATCCAAAGTATCCCCATACCGGAAACTCGTGCAACATAGCATATATGCCACAGCAGGATCAAATAAACCAGACTCTGTTTGCTGCCCCAACTCCTCAATACATGCTTCCAGCTGCAAATTATTAATGCAAACATCCAAGGGCAACCTTACCTTTCCTTCCTTCTGCTGGAAAAGGTCCCCAAAGAATGGGACTTGACAGTCAAGATCCTGGGACTGTATTTGGGTCTCCAATTCAGTTAGATATTGTTCAATTTTGATGGAAAAATCTTGCAAAATTTTTATCTTAAACTTCATGGCTACATCAACAAGACTTAAAATAAGAAGAAAGAGATGAAGAAAAGTTCTCATCTACCTCATCATCTGTGCACATATCTTCCCATTCTCTAAAGCCTTGAATAGAGGGCACCTTTATTTTGAATTCTTCCTCTTTCTCCATCCATGTTTCCAAAAAGATACACCACAAATCTACAAATGACTTAATAGATCTGTCAGACAAATTTTCAATCCATTGTCTACATTTGCCTTGAAAGGAATCATAGAACAATTTGATAAAAACATCCTCTTTTTTGACTCCAAGAGATTCTACAAATGTTGTAAAATTTGCTACATGTTCACGAGTCAAAGCCAAATCTTCCCCATTTAATTTAGGGCCATTAATCATAATATATGCATCCTTTGGTAATTGATTAGGAAAACTAGGAAGATTAGAAAAATCAATACATGAATACCTTGAACAAATAGAAGCAACAGTTGAGTCCTTCATTTAGCCAGTGGAGCCACCATCAATACTTTAAAACTCGGGATTTCGAACAATGGAGTCATCAGGTAGATGATTTCAGCCTTCATATGTGTTTGAATACTATCCACCATCAGCAATCATATCTGCAACTTGAACAATCTTTCCCGAAGAAGATCGGTCACCTCGTCCCCGGCAACGACGCCAAAATGTTAGCACTCAGAATGAAGCCCAAGGCTGAGAAGAGGTAACTTTGAGGTAACCACATACCAAGCTTTTGATCTAGCATCTAGCCCTGCCAGACCATAGAGGACTCTCTCTTTTCCAACAAAATGTGGCTGCAATAACTAAATCTTAGGCTAGCTATGAAGAATAAGGATTTGGTTGAAAATTGTGGGTTGAAAACAGCAAGAGAAGGGACTATTGGGCTATGAATTTGGTGCTAGTTTCTGCCGGAAAACTTGGGGAAAAGTAAGCGCAATGTACAACCAGATTAAAGATGTAATGAGAGAATAAAAGAGGGAAAATACCGCTGCTCTGTAGGCATAAATCAGGGGATGGATCTACAGTGACAAATTTACAAGAAAGAGAAGCACAAGGTTACTCAACAGAGCATCTAACAGAGGACGGATTCTGAAAAGATAACCACTACATCAAACAACATAATCATTTTGAAAGGAGCATCATGCATGGATGGATTCCTAACACTTCCCTTAGAGAATTCTGTAACCAAATTAGCAGAAAAAATAAAGCATGGAAATGAATTTACTAGAAAAACATGCTGCACATTGAACACCGTGATGAATCCCAAATTTAAAGAGCAGAAAAAGATTTATTAAAATGATATTCAAGGAAAAATTTACACAGTCCAATAGCAGCCTCCCTCTACTGCAAAATCCCACCTTTACACTTTGAAATTCATAAAATATATACAATTTTCTCATCCCTGTATTAAGGGAATTGAGCTCAACCATCTTCTTCAAAATAGATTCAGTTACATTAAATTTGGATCGAATTTCTGAAATTAGGTGTCAAAGATGAAATCATATCTCCTGAACCATAGCACCTGTTACAAAAAGGAAAGAAATTTTTGTATATAAGGTCATTTTGGAGAAAAAACTCTCTCAAATTTTGGAAATTCGTTTCCAGTTTCTCATAATCTGTGCCACAAAATCATCTCTAAAACATAAAATCAATAAAAATTTAAATCTGTAAAAGTGAGCTGTAAAGATCTAGTCAAGTATCCCAATTCACGACACCTATGAATAAAATGAAAGAGGATTTTTTTATATGGATCATGGGTAACAAAAACCTCTTTGGGTTTCTCAAAATTACTCTCCATAGATTGTAACATGGCACTGCACTAAAATGACTAAAACAGTAAAATAACCGCAAAATTTGTTTTGTTTTAATGTAGGCTTCAAATATCACTGCATATCTCCCACATAGTAACATTTGTGTATAAAATGAATGAGGTTTTTGTTGTTTGGTATGTGATGGACAAAAACCTCTTTCACTTTTGTAAAATTTTTGTCCAAACTGATTTTGTAGTAAACTTGTCCTTGTGTGCAGCAACTAACCTCAAAACATGCATAACCAAGAATCAATCATTCATTTCGATCATATCTTCTGATCCAGAAACTGGTTATGGGAGTGTGATATACCGTTGGAAATATTTTTCTGAGATCCTTCTGATGGACACATTTACGACATTTTTTTCACTGAATATCATGTGAAAAACATCTAACAAAACCAGACATAGTAAGAGCCCATTTTGATCCCTGGTGATAGGCTACGAAGACTGGAACTAACAAAGTGAACCCAAGCACCCTTTGCAAATGCATGCCAACCACAAGAGTCTGATGAAAAGGGAAGGGGTGATCAAAATTTTAGGGCCTATTCATAAATATATTGTACCAAATGGAGTATCATATTTTCAATCCATTCAAGAAAGTTCTTTGGCTGCGTCCAAGCTTAGGTGGATGGTCTCTACTAGTAGTGTGTAGGATAGGGAGCCATTTAATAACAGAAATTTTAAAGTAGCTGCAGCCCATTTTTTCACATATAGAAACCTCATCTTAAGAGAAGGACCCTATTGGTTAGGATTTTGGTTTCATAGCCCCATCATTTGGTATTCTCCTGAAGGTTACAGGGCCATCTATGAATTGCCTAAAGGAAAGGAAGGGCCCAATTTTGCACTCTTAGCTCAACATCATGGTTTCAGACCAATTTTTGATGCCCCTTCTCTAGCCTACTCTTTAACTGCACTACATCAGAATTAATTTCTTTTCAAGAGGGCATAAAATAGGGTAAACAAGGGAGTATGTTGAGTTACGAAATGGGTATGTATTTACTATTAAGTTCATCATCGTTTTCCTTGATTCTTATCTTTTTCATATCTTAATGCGCTAATATATTGAGGAATTATGGTAAGAGATGAAGGAATTATTTTCAGTTACGATTTAACTAACTTTTACCCTTGTTTATGGAGGAAAGCGACAAAAGGAACAATTTTTGTTCCCTGATGTTGGAACAGCAGAATCCGACAAGAAAAGGAAGGAATGCATCGATTGCGGACAAGGCTAAGAGAAAATCAGAGGGATCAGCACGGAATAGAAAAGATGTCTTAATTTTTTACCATTTACTCTTTACCCCTTTTTGATTATAAAAGAAAGCGATTGTAGGAAGAAAGGGAGGAATCTCTGTTATTTTTCAAGTTGTAAGTTTAATTACAGACTGCGTCGTTGGAGAACATGATTATATTGTAATGCTACTCAAGTTCGATGATTAATATCTATTTGAAGTTGTTTTTCTCTCGCATTATCTGAAGTAACTTAGCAGTGTTCGCTGGCGGCTAAGGGCCCGAACTTTGGTGAAGTTAACTGCTTCCGTGTGTTATATTTCTGATTCTTCTAGAGTTTGGTTGGTTTGATAATTTCTTGTTTCCGTGAGTTTATTTTATCAGCTATTCATTAATTTCTTGTATTGAGATAGTATATGTTCCATTTATAATTTACATCACTGTCATTTTATTTGAGTCTTGTTCATTACAGCGTGTATTATCTAGATATTGCATTGCATTTATTTAACCATCTATAAGAGTTTGATTATTGCTATTAGACTCTCAGAAGTGATATCATTCCTATCTTGATTGCTTTATATAGATTTATTATAGTTTATATTGAATCATCTAAGTAGAGGTGAGTTATTATTACTGTGCTCTCGGCTGATGGTGTTGTTACTTGAATTACTGAAAGATTTGATTTCAGTAGAAGATTGAGCTTTGATATTCCCTTTAATAATTTCAATTGGATTTTATTAGATGCTTCCATTTATTCTTGTGTCAAGATCTATACTACAATTTAGGAAACATTACTCTCTAAATTAATAGTAGCCACATACTGTGTACACTCTTGAAATAAGAGGACTTGCCCGAATTGATGATTAATGTGGGATAATTAGGAGTTTTAAAAGGCACCTTTTATTAGCCAACACACAGAAGGACTGAAGATCTCAGCGCACCCATCCAGTAGGAGTCCTAACCCAATAACTTGACTACAGTTCTAACAATACATGCTTCGCCTCAATCTCTATCTTTTTTATTTACCTAAGACTCAAAAAGGTTCATCTATTTATACCGATTTAGCCTACACATCAAATGACCCAAAAATCGTGGTTTGCGGACTCTTGGTCTACCCTTGACCCATTTACAATGCGTTAGGGGCTTTGAACCACCCCAAAACCCCTTTGTTAGACTAAACAGTACAAAAATATACAAAAAAGGACAAAATTCACAGCCTTTAGGAGACCCTTCTGCAACAGTTGTGATTGATTTTCTAGAAAATTTTGTAGAATATGATCTTGCTGTTATTCCTAGAAATTAGAATATCCTTGCTAATGGTCTGTAATTTTCAGCCAACACATGAAAACTGCCTCATCCCAACAGACAATATACAATGGAAGTAAAACATCATTGTTGGGTCATAAAGGTGACTGTTTAAAGGTAACATCAATGTTCTTCATTAATTATCAACCCTGGGAAATTCTTGTTATTTCAAGAGTGTAAGCACAATATATGCAAGTGACATCGGAGGTTAACTATGCTAAATTATCATAGGGAAGATTTTATAATTCTTGAAGTTCAATCAAATCAACTTGAAAGTGAATTATGAGATGCTTCTGACTCTTCAAGGGAACTAACTATGTTCTAAGCCTATGCAGAAATAACTTACTTAAGACTAAAAAGAATAAAATACAATGGAACAACAACCTTTGATGAATTGAATAGAAGCCTTAACAAATTGAACGAAAATTCTAATAAAATTGAACCGCATTCAATTATTCTAGATTTTGAAATGGAATTCTCTTTTAATCAACTAATAACATCCTTCTGAATTAAACATCAACCAAAGGCTCACAATTATGATGAAAAGATAAAAACATCAACTGTATGCAGAATTGAACAACAGTCGTGTTGGAACTAACCTAGCAATTGTAAAAGCATTGAATTCAGATAAAAGAACATGAATGGCAAACTAGTCTATTAAAAAGGAAGATATAACATATCACGCTGGCAATTAACTGATTCAATTGATATATTATGAAACATAATGGATAGCTTGAGAACACAAATTATGTAAATAAACGTAAAGCACATAAGTAGTAGAAGAACCCCAGGGCTAGGCCCAAAGCCACTAGAAGCATACTGCTAAGGAATACTCAGAAGTTTTCTATTCCAAAAACGCCAAATTCTTCATTAATCCACCGAGAAATACATTAGTACAAAACTTGACGATTCTATCCGAGTACATTTATTACAGAAACATTAAATTACAGGAACCGTTTTTGTTGTTCATTCTTTGTCCTTTTTTAGCTTAAAGGAAAATTCAGGAGTAGTAACGGATCTTTCTCATTATGGGACCCTGCTGCTTTGTGGATGTTGATTGAGTACTCCAAGCATGGCCATACCTCTCCATATTCTGTCGATTCGTAAGAGCCGATATGATTCCGTTCGCTTCCATTATCTATTGTCTTTCAGTCATCCAGTCAACAGTTTGGCAGTTTTTCTTCCCTATCAATAAAGGCAGTGAAAAATTAGTTTCTATGTTATCAAACACTCTCTTTATCACTAATCCATTCTCCCTCACTTTTTCATTATTTTCATTTACTTTATTTCTAAGACGAAAGGAAAATATATAAAAGTGTATGACAAATCATGGTAATTGTCTACTCAACTTAGTGTTCCTAAATTGAGGTCATAAATTGTCAACCAGGGTTAGTAAACTGTTGAAGTGAAGTGCACTATATGTGCCTAGGTATTTGTTTCTCAATATGTTGTGTTTAGTGTTTTTCCAGTGTTTTTGGTTTTGTGTTTTTATTCTAAGAGGGAAAAGAACTAAGTTTTGGCAAAGAGAAGTTATTGGACACACTAAAACAGAGCAAAAACCTATTTTAAACTATGTGTGGCACTTGAGAACAGAAAATGCAAAATTTCTTAACAAGAAAAATGACTCATAGCAAGAACTAAATAACTCATAACATGAACTCAATCCCATTCATTCATTAGAAATATGTTGGAATAGATTGAGAAAAGGATAAGTTAGTGCCATGAGGTTCTTCTAAGTAAACAACCACCTACAAGATCACAGAGAAAATCTTATCCATGGCTAGAAATTTGTTGGAACATATTTGGAAAAGATAGTCTGCAACGCAGTGAGGAACTCTAATCTAAATTAACCTATGACACTGAAATTAATCCATTCTACAACTTAAATTGTCACTACTAATCCTTATTCGGAAGTTAGAAGTCTTTTGGAATAGTTTTGGGAAAGAGGCTATTTGCACAATTATAAGAAATTGCAGAACAGTCAAGGTCTTGAACTGATATCACTACTTCGTGTCCATATGATGATGTATTGGAAGAGATTAATAACAAGAGTAGTTTATAAATAATGAAGGCCGTGAAGTCTAATTCAACTAGCTAATCAAACTTGAAATACAGTGACTATAACTGAACTAGAATGCAATTAAACTAACTTGAAACACAGTGAACAGAAACTGAACTAGGATGCTATTAACCTCCGGAGTATTACAACTAGACTAAAAATGCAACTAATCACTGAAATGTTTCAGCGCTGTCTCATTCGGAGTTAGTGGTATTTTGGAATAATTCATAGAACAGGACTGGCTGTAACATGTGATGTAAATGAGCATAAAAACATAAAATTCAACAAAACACAATCAAATCTCTAAAACATCACAACTATGTCTCATCTAGAGTTAGTGATATTTTGGAAGAGTTCATAAGAACAAGACTAGCTATAACAACTGATGTAATTGAGCACAAAATCATAAAGTTCAAAGAAATGCAACTAACTCCTAAAATACTACAGTTATATCTCATTCAATATTAGTGATATTTTGGAATAATTCGTAACAACAAAACTAGTCTGTAGCATCCAATGCAAGTGAATATAAAACACAAAGTTCAGAAAATTGCTTAAACTAGGAATGCAACAAGGCTAAAGTTACTTATCTAAAAAATGTACACAAAGCTTCTCAGGCAGTAGGGGCCCTCTATCACCAAATTAGCATACAAATATCCTCAAGCTTGCCTCAGATCTTGCAATAAAGTGGTGCTTCTTTCATTAAAGGAAAATTATTTCAAAAACAGAGTACTACGGTCTTCTGAGATCTAGCAACAAAACATAAATCTAGCTAGCTGTTTCTCAGTCTCCCGAGTCATTCTTATAAGAAAATTACATAACTGCCCTTGAGATAAAATAGGAATAAATTTCTTTCCCAAATAAAATCAAATTAGAACTCTGGTGGTGGTCTCGTACTATGATTAAAGACATCTGTACAGTCCTTGTCCTATTAGAAGTCTATCTCTTAGTTTTGGTTTCCCATGTGCATAACCACCTGTAGAATTCTGCTCAGACTTCGTAGGGAGCAAGGAATGATGTGGATGAAGTTTGGAATTCAGCCATATGTGTTTTTCTTTGAGGTGACACCTGGAACCTGTGAAAACATGAAGACAACTGCGGAATCGGCAACTAGCTATAGAATGGCTGCATTTTGTAGCTAAGTCTAGTCAAAAATTACTACAACAACAAAACCATGAAAGTGTAGCAAGTTAGTCATTATATACATTCTTAAAGAAAATTTAATTAATCCCATTGATCATTTAAGCTTGTAATTGATAAGGAACAAAGGAAATGAAGTGAAATGTGGTGGAAGGAAAGGACATCTTTGGGGCTCAACATACCCCCACTGCAAATTTTTTGCATGTCCTCATGCAATCAACTCATATATTCTGAGACTTATGCTAGGAAATCTAGGCTCCTTCTTCTGCTTTTCCTGATAGTCAATGGCCTCCTAGGCTTCCTTACGACCAACTTGAATCTCAAATTTATAAGTGCCCTGCTCAACGTTTTGTTTTTCTTCTTCAATTTCTCACTAGCCTTGTACAATTTTTCCATTTGCAGAGAGAGGGTTGTATTCATATCACTTTTCAGCTTAACCTGCTCCCTTAAAATGTCATTCTCATTCTTGATATGCCTATTGAGTACTTCTAACTCATATTTGTCCCTTCTTAGTACATAAATTGCAGATTTTGGTGGGCTAGGAGTTTTGTCTCTACTTTCTGAGGCTCTCTTCTCTAATGTCTCAATATAATTATAAATTTGTTGTTGAGCTGGGTCTATCTCCGAAGTTTCTTCATCAAGATCCTCTTCATGTTGGTACTCAGGTGACCTAGCATTTGGTGTCTCTTCATCCTCAGTGTTTATGATTCCCGTTTGTTTAATCCCTGTTTTTTTCAATATACCCCTAAGTCTGTGGCTTCGTCTTGGTTGAGATGGTCCTTCACCTCTCCCTTGGCATACCTTCTTATCATCTTTTCCTTTTTAAGCTTATTCCTAATTTCAGTCAATTTCTCAGAAATTTTCTCTTCACTGTCCTCTTGTATAGACTTACCAATTTTAGTTTCAACAGCTTCAGAAATTTTCCTTCTCCTACTTCTTCTTGTATGCTTGCCTTCAGATGGAGGTTCCTTGGGTTCTTCAAAGTGATTCCTCACTAGAAACTGATCCCAATTGTCTCCCACTTTTCCCAAATGATGTTCAATTATGATTTTAACTAGGCTATGGTGGTACAAAGTGGTTTCCAGGAATTGAACCCTCTTTTGTACATTAGAGGCCATTCTCTTCAGACTATGAAGTAGGGAAAAGGGTAAATTGATTTCTTCATCTAAGAAATGCATCATTAACCGAATATGATAGACATAGAGGGTACCAAACCTTCCCTCACAAGTTATAAACTTTTGCAAAATGAGAAACATATTCCTCCATTTATTCTTTAGTGCTGAGCTATGAATACCCTTCTTAAAAATGGAAACATCCATACCTGGTGTTTTAAGCATTTTCCTCCATGCCTCATTATGAAATTCCCTATTTTTGAACCACCGTTCTCCTTGCCTGGGTAATTCCATTTCTTCTGCAATTAAATCCTCTGTAATAGTGAATTTAATATCTCCTATTTTGACCTCTACTCTATTGAAGGACCGTGAAAATGTTTTAGTTACCTCCTTATGAAAACCATTAAATTTTTCCAAGAATTGTAACCACCCAGCCTTCTATAGCATTTCTCTGATTTGTGGATAACCCTCCAAGTACTTGGTTCCAACTGGTTCGGATCTCACTATGAGACCCATAGCTTCTCTTTTCAACCTTCAATTTACTTCTCTTCTATCCATTGTGAAAATGGCTGTTAAAGAGTTGTTTTTGCCCCAAATGTGTTGTTCTCTATTTATGCAGTAGGAATTAGCTACGGAAGGATGATATGAAGAGATTATAGAACGAGTGAAATGTGGTGAGGGTGATTTACACAAATTAATGAGTTTGAGAACCATCATGGGAGAAAAGACCACAGAAACATTTCGTAAGCAATTCAAAATCATCATTGAATACTTCGGCTGGTGACGTGACTGATTAGGTCACTTCAGTACTTAACCGTTAAGTTCTAAATGATGATTTGAAATGGTGGAGTGGAAGGGATTTTGTCCAAAGTTTTTATGATAGGTTTAATAGGCATGATCAACACGAATAATTAAAACAACTTTTTGAATCATACATGACTTAACTATACTAAAAATTTTATAATCTGTCATTATACTAATTTTACAATTTTACCTTTGCCTTTCCTTTAATTTTTTTTATTTTTTTTTGTGGTTTTGATATGCTTTGTCCTCCTTTGAAAATCATTGATTCTTCATTATTCATAACTCCTTTGATTTTTATTGTTGACATAGGTGTGCAGGGTCGATTTGCTGCTGGATAATTGACTTCAGGATATTTGGCTGCAGAATGTCTAACTGGCTGCAGAATGTCTAACTGGTTGCAGAATGTCTGACTGACTATAGAATGTACCTGTAGGAACTTTAAAACATGAAATGAAATGATTTGAAACATGGATGAAGTGTAGTACGAAATGGATCATGAAATATGGTGGAATGGATTAGGAGTGTGGTGAAATGTAATGGAATGAAATGAATTACAATTGTGAAGTGGAGTGAAACATAAAAGTGGTCTGCAATTTATGATTTGTAACACTCAATTTGCAGAAAGAGATCAAATTTAGAAATCTGAGATGGAAATGAAATGGACCATGGAATGGAGTGAATGAAGTATGGATGAATTGAATGAATGAAATATGAATGAATGGAGTGGATGAAATATGAATGAAGTGAGACATGATGGAGTGAAACTTATGATTTTGTAATGACTGTTTTCAAAAAAACAAATTTGAAAAGCTAAAGTGTCAGAAGGATTCTGATTTTCACTCTATCGTTTCTGTATAAACATGCTAATCAGTGATTAGTTTTCATGTTTATACTTTTTTTTTTTTTTAATGTTTTTGAATTCAGAAAATTCAACTAAGTTGATGAAGAAGAAAATTCTTCTTCATTAACTTCACATCACTGTTTTCCTGGAATCTCTTGACAAATTCTTCTCTTGAAAGTGGCTTATGATACAGCTTCAATCTATGACCATTTACAAGAAAAGTGACCTTCTCTTCATCTATTGTCCTGATTTTTATTGCTCCATTGTCAAAAATTCTCATAATTTCATATGGTCCAAGCCAATGTGTTTGGAATTTACCTTGAAAATCCTTGAACTTTGAATCAAACAAGAGAGCCCAGTCACCTTCTTTGAACTTCTTTTCCTTGATGTAATTTTCATGCCATCTAGTCCTTTGTTGTTGGACTATACTTGTTTTCTGAACTGCATCTTGTCTGATCTCATCCAATTCATTAATCTGCTCCAATCTGTGCTTTTGTGCCTCTGTTAGATCAAGTCCTAGTTGAACTTCCATTTTAAAATTTTGAATCTGAAACTCTACGGGAAACAAAACTTGTTTCCCATAAACAATTTCATAGGGAGTATGACCTGTTGTGCTTCTCCATGTAGTTCTATAGGCCCACAAAGCTTCAGGAAGCCTGTCCACCCAATCTCTTCTATGTAAATAGACAATATTTGTTAGGATCCCTTCAATGAATTTATTGGTAGATTCCACTTGACCATTTTCTTGTGGATGATAAGGAGTAGATTTTCTGTGTCTGATTTTTTACCTCTCCATTATTTGTTCCACTAGCTTTGATGTAAATTGAGCTCCCTGATCTGTAACAATTTCCCTTGGGACACCAAAATGAGTAAAAATATCCTCAAAAATAAAATTAACTACAGATGCTTCAGTAGTAGAAAGTAATGGCTTGGATTCTACCCATTTGGTAACATAATCAGTGCAAACTAATATATATTTATTTTGCCTTGATGGAGGACTAATAGGTCCTACAAAATATAAAGCCCATTTCTCAACACATTCAATATGTACCTGAGGCTGCAATGGCATCTCACCTGAAGGAGAAGGTTTCCCTACCCTTTAGCAACTGTCACACCTTTTGACATACTCTTTAGCATCTTTAAAAAGGGATGGCCAATAGTATCCTAAATGAAGGATCTTATAAGTTGTCCTCTTATCAACAAAGTGTCTGCCACAAGGGTCATCATGACATGCCTTGAGGATCTCAGGCATCTCGTCTTCTCGAACACATCTCCTAATGATAAATTCTGGACCTGTTTTGTATAACTCATTAGCAACCCATGAATATTTTTCACTGTCATAAATGATCTTTCTTTTGTTTCTTGCATTCATTACTGAAGACAATTTCCCTGAAACTAAATAATTAGCAATGTCAGCAAACGAAGGAGTTTGAGTAGAAATTGCAAAAAGATATTCATCAGGGAATTGATCTTCAACTGGAGTGTTATCTTTAATGTTTTTGAGTCTACATAGGAAATCAGCTACTGTGTTTTGTTTTCTAGGCCTATCCAGAATGGTAATGTTGAATTCTTGTAAAATAAATAACCATCTTATAACTATGCCATTAGTAATTGATTTATTCATTAGATATCTAATTGCAGAGTGATCTGTGTGAACAAAAGTTTCATAGCTTGTTATATAGTGTCTGAATTTGTTTATGGCATGAACAATAGCTAAAAACTCTTTTTTAGTTACATTGTAATTTAACTCTGAAGGAGTCAAATTTTTACTTGTATAATAGATGGCATAAGGAATCAAGTCTTTTTGTCCCAATACTGCTCCTAGAGCTGTATCTGAGGCATCTGTTGAAATATGAAAAGGTAACTTCCAGTTAGGTCCCCTTAAAATAGGTGCTTCAGAGATTTTTTTTTCAGGGTCTCAAAGGCTAACTGGCAATCAGGATTCCACTTGAATTCATAGTCCTTGGTAAGTAATTTGAAAAGTGGAGATGCTATCTTAGTGAAGTTTTCTATAAACCTTCGATAATATCCTTTAAATCCTAGAAAACTCCTAACATATTTTTGACAACTTGGAATAGATAAGTTAGAGATGAATTCAACTTTTGACTCATCAACTCTAATCCCATCCCTTGAAATGTGATGTCCTAAAACAATTCCTTCAGTAAAAATCATAAAACACTTCTTATGACTAAGTGAAAGATTTGTTTCTTTACATCTCTTTAAAAAAATTTCCAAGTTTGTTAAGGCTTCTTCAAATGTGTTTCCATAAACTGTGAAATCATCCATATATACCTCTACACAATCATGTATTAGATCTGAAAAGATTCCTAGTACTGCCCTTTGAAATGTTGCGGGTGCATTGCATAGTCCAAATGGAAATACTCGGTAAGCATAGGTACCCCAAGGACAGGTAAATGTGGTTTTGTCTTGATCTTCCAGTGCTACTTGGATTTGATTATAACCACTAAACCCATCTAAAAATGAGAAGTACTTTTTGCCAGCTAATGTATCTAATACTTGATCTATGAAAGGTAGGGGAAAATGATCTTTAAGAGTAGCTTTGTTTAATTCTCGGTAGTCAATACATACCATCCATTTACCATTTTTCTTTGGCACAATTACAAAAGGAGAAACCCACTGAATATCTGAAATGGGATAGATATAGTTAACATTTAACAATTTCTGCAATTCTTCTTTAACAATTTCCCTAATATTTGGATTCATCCGTCTTTGAGGTTGTCTAATTGGTTTACAATTTTCCTCTATATAGATGTGATGAGTGCAAATCTTGGGGCTTATCCCTTTCATATCAGTGTACTCCCATGCATATGCAGAAGAATGTCTCTGTAATATCTTGACTAGCTCTGTTTGTTGAGATTTCTCTAGGTTCTTGTTTATGTTTAAAGTTTTTCCTGGAAATATCTCAATTGTAGAGCTGCCAAATTTATCCATGGAATAGAGAGACATCTGTCTTGATGATAAAAACTCAATGTTGGATTCTTCTTGAAATTGTTCATGTTTTTATTCCGAAGAGGATTCAAAGTTTTCTAAGGTATTCAAAATCTGGCTATCTTCACTAATTTCTGAAATTGTGAAGAGAGGTTGTAAGTCTTCTTCATCCTCTATCCATTGAGTATCATCTAATTCTGTAATTGTTCTTGCTGGAGGATACAAGGTAAATTTCTTAGTTGAACTACCATCAGAGATGTACATATCACCGGATCTACAACTAATGAAAGCATCAGCTGTAGCTAACCAAGGTCTTCCTAATATAATAGGATGCCCTCCTAGATTATTCTTAGGAGCTAGGATCATAAAATCCACAGGATACTCCCAAGAATATAGGGACACTAGAATGTCTTATATTACCCCATCAGGTTTGATCACAGATCTATCTGCTAATTGTAATAATGTGGGTGTAAAAAGAAGATTAGGAAGTTTCAGTTTATCCATGATTTTTCTACTCATGATATTGATTGCTGCTCCTAAATCAATAAGTTTGTTTTGGATCTCAATTCCATTGATGTGTATTTTAACAACTAGATTTCCTAGGTCTAGATACTTTGGAATAGCAATCTTACCCATCATGATATCTGCTATTTTTCCAGCCAGTTGAATTTTCTTTATCTCTCTTATTCTTTTTCCTATTTTCTTCATGATCAAATCATTTATTGTCTTTGCTAAGATTGGAATTTCCTTGATAGCTTGCAATAATGGTATCTTAATACAAACATTTCTCAGCTCATCCAGGAAATCATAATTAGGCACCATAATTTGTTTTTCTACACCCCTATCAATTTGTAATCTTTTTGGAAAGGGGGGTGTAGAAGTGGATGTTGATGGATGCTCTAATATAGGAGTTGAAATTATTGGTTCTTTTTGTTTTGATTTTTCAATGTTTGGGTCTTGGAAAGTTGTGTTCTCTTTAAGAATTTTATTTACCCGTAGAGAATATTCCTCAGAATTGTCTTGCTCTTGTATGATTACAGAAGGTTTCCTCTTTCCAAGTATTCTTCTAGACCTAAGCTGAAAATCACTAAGGTCTAAAGGAGTGATAAAATAAGTTGGAAATTGTTGGCCTTCTATCATGTATGTGTTCTGAGGATTTTTATTGTTGGGTTTTGGTATGGGTTGGGCAAGCAACTGATTTTTTTTATGAGGAAATGGTAATGGAAGTGGTTGATTTTTATGTTGTGGATTTTGAGGATTTTGTTGAGGAGGGAAATGTGGATATGGTGGATAGGATGGTGGATATTGGTAATACTGAGAGTATCTTCCATAGGGATTTTTTGCTCCTTGCACCCAAGTTTGTGATTGATTTTGAAATTGGGGCCAAGGTTGCTGCCAAGAATTCCAATTTGGTGGGGGTTGATTATACAACTGATCATGAAATCCTTGTGTTTGAGGTCCTTGCCAAGGCCTCTTGGAGACAAAATTGAGAGATTCTGTGGAACTTGTAGGAGTTTCTTCTTGAAAGACAGCTCTAAGACCAGGGAGTGAAGGACAACTCTTGGTCTCATGTTTTTCTGAACAAATTACACAAGTCTCCACAACTTTTTCATCCAAAGGGCACTCTCTCAAGGCATGTTTCTTTCTACATTTGGGACAAAAGATTGCTAAGGCATCAGATTCAGCTTTTTGCTTGTTTTGTAGTTTAAGGGTGTCTATTTGTTCACTAAGACTCCCTAAAATGTCATATTTGAATTCATCAAGAATATGTCATATTTCTGCCCTACTTACTGTCCCAGAAGCAGACTTACTTGCCCTTGTAAGAGCAGGGTCTCTTGGTCCTTTTGCAGTTTTAGATTTTCCTCTTGAAAGGTTGATACATAATTCAGCTATTTCAGGTAATGTGAGCTGAGATATATCCCCTTTTACCATCATGTTAAAGATATCAAACCATTCATCCCTAATTGTCTTCAACAAGAGAGCTTTCAAAGTGTCTTGGTCTAAGTTTTCCATTTTTTCTCTTTTGATGTTATAGTGAAATCTCTCCAATAAATCTTCCAAATTTTCATCTTCTTTTTGTAACATTTTAAACACTTCCTCCTTATGGTTGACTGGCATACAGTAATCCAAATACCTCTTTAGAAATGCTTGTTTCATGTCTTCCCATGTCCTAATAGAACTATTGATCAAACTCATAAACCATTTTAATGCTACTCCTTTCAATGTTGAAGCGAACACTTTAAGTTTTTGGGCATCTTGTAAGTAGTCATAGGTTCTACATAGGACTTCAAATTCAAATAGGAAGGTTTCAGGATATTTATTTTTAAGTCCATAAAAGTTTGGAAGGACAGAGGGTGAAATTTTTTTCATAGTTGCATTGGTTTCTTCATCTACTATAGGAAACCCAAAAGAGCTTCCCATTTCTCTTCTACCTCTTCCTCTGCCTCCTTCTCCTTCTGCACCTCTACCTCCTCCTCCTCTACCTCTACCTCTATCCCCTCCAAATAGTGTGTGTTCTCCATTAAAGACTCCTCCTCCCCCTTCTTTTGCCATATTTTATTCTCCTGTGGAAGTTGAAAAGTTTATGTCCCTAGCAGGGGTTCCTGAATCTTCTTCTAAGACAGGTTCAGTGGGTAAAGTGGAAGGTCTTTCTAATGGAATATTTGATCTTAAGTCCTCTGGAAGTCTAGTAAAGGATGGAATGTGGGTTTGAGTTGAAGGTGTGCTAGCTCTTGGTCTTGGTGAAACAAGTGGTGTTCTAGGAATCAAGCTTCTATTTCTTATGAATCTACCCCTTGAGTCTCTTTCTCTACGCATATCATTGTTTTTGAGAGGTGAGAAACAAGGCCATCTAGTTACACTTCCTTGGCAACGACATCAAAATTTCTACTCAACTTAGTGTTCCTAAATTGAGGTCATAAATTGTCAACCAGGGTTAGTAAACTGTTGAAGTGAAGTGCACTATATGTGCCTAGGTATTTGCTTCTCACTATGTTGTGTTTAGTGTTTTTCCAATGTTTTTGGTTTTGTGTTTTTATTCTAAGAGGGAAAAGAACTAAGTTTTGGCAAAGAGAAGTTATTGGACACACTAAAACAAAGAAAAAAACTATTTTAAACTATGTGTGGCACTTGAGAATAGAAAATGAAAAATTTCTTAACAAGAAAAATGACTCATAGCAAGAAATAACTCATAACATGAATTCAATAACTCATAACATGAAATCAATCCTATTCATTCATTAGAAATATGTTGGAATAGCTTGAGAAAAGGATAAGTTAGTGCCATGAGGTTCTTCTAAGTAAACAACCACCTACAAGATCACAGAGAAAATCTTATCCATGGCTAGAAATTTGTTGGAACATAATTGGAAAAGATAGTCTGCAACACAGTGAGGAACTCTACTCTAAATTAACCTATGACACTGAAATTAATCCGTTCTGCAACTTAAATTGTCACTACTAATCCTTATTCGGAAGTTAGAAGTCTTTTGGAATAGTTTTGGGAAAGAGGCTATTTTCACAATTATAAGAAATTGCATAACAGTCAAGGCCTTGAACTGATATCACTACTTTTTGTCCATATGATGATGTATTGGAAGAGATTAATAACAAGAGTAGTTTGTAAATAATGAAGGCCGTGAAGTCTAATTCAACTAGCTAATAAAACTTGAAATACAGTGACTATAACTGAACTAGAATGCAATTAAAATAACTTGAAACACAGTAAACAAAAACTGAACTAGGATGCTATTAACCTATGGAGTATTACAACTAGAGTAAAAATGCAGCTAATCACTGAAATGTTTCAGCTCTGTCTCATTCGGAGTTAGTGGTTATTTGGAATAATTCATAGAACAGGACTAGCTGTAACATGTGATGTAAATGAGCATAAAAACTTAAAATTCAAAAAAACACAATCAAAGCTCTAAAACACCACAGCTATGTCTCATCCAGAGTTAGTGATATTTTGGAAGAGTTCATAAGAACAAGACTAGCTGTAACAACTGATGTAATTGAGCACAAAATCATAAAGTTCAGAGAAATGCAACTAACTCCTAAAATACTACAGTTATATCTCATTCAATATTAGTGATATTTTGGAATAATTCGTAACAACAAGACTAGTCTGTAGCATCCAATGCAAGTGAATATAAAACACAAAGTTCATAAAATTGCTTAAACTAGGAATGCAACAAGGCTAAAGTTACTTATCTAAACAATGTACACAAAGCTTCTCAGGCAGTAGGGGCCCTCTACCACCGGATTAGCATAAAAATCTCCTCAAGCTTGCCTCAGATCTTGCAATAAAGTGGTGCTTCTTTCATTAAAGGAAAAGTATTTCAAAAACAGAGTACTACAGTCTTCTGAGATCTAGCAACAAAACATAAATCTAGCTAGCTGTTTCTCAGTCTCCGAGTCATTCTTATAAGAAAATTACATAACTTCCCTTGAGATAAAATAGGAATAAATTTCTTTCCCAACTAAAATCAAATTAGAACTCTGGTGGTGGTCTCGTACTATGATTAAAGACATCTGTACAGTCCTTGTCCTATTAGAAGTCTATCTCTTAGTTTTGGTTTCCCACGTGCATAACCACCTGTAGAATTCTACTCAGACTTCATAGGGAGCAAGGAATGATGTGGATGAAATCTGTAATTCACCCATATGCATTTTTCTTTGAGGTGACACCTGGAACCTGTGAAAGCATGAAGACAACTGCGGAATCGGCAAATAGCTACAAAATGGCTACATTCTATAGCTAAGTCTAGTAAAAAATTACTACAACAACAAAACCATGAAAGTGTAGCAAGTTAGTCATTATATACATTCTTAAAGCAACTTTAATTAATCCCATTGTTCATTTAAGCCTGTAATTGATAAGGAACAAAGGAAATGAAGTGAAATTTGGTGGAAGAAAAGGACATCTTTGGGGCTCAACAGTAATGATGGGGGTGAAACATACATTTTCTTGGCCCAACATACTCCCCTTCTTACCTTTTTTCATGTCTGCATGCAAAAAATTAGTTCAGGTGTAGTTGGGTTAAGGAATATGCAGGGTATACCTCTTCTTTGTAAAGTCTGAAGCCATGCCTCTGTTTGATCTTTGCAAATGCTATGTTGGTGTGCCCCTCTTGTAACTCATAATCATGATGATAGTCTTTCCGGGGGTACCAGATGAGGGGGCAGCTATGTCTGCATCCTATCCATGTAGGACACATGTTCAAAATTAGGTTGTTATACAGAAGGAACCTGGAAGCAGCAGCTTTGAAGTTCTGGTAACCAAATGGCTCTCTGTTCTTCACACTATTTGTAGAGGCTAGGCATCTTTGTTTGGCTGCTGCTAATGCTTCTTCCTGAATGTCTTGGAAGTATGCCCACCCATTCTACACAATATCTCTATGAATTAGTCCTAATTTGGATATCACTCCCTTCCGCTGCATGAATTTATTATGTTGGGTAAATAGGTACAGGGGTTTAATAGGTTCCCATCTGACCCATAGGTCTAGGCCATGCTCTCTTTTATAAAAGGTGTTGTAGGCCTTAGCCCACTGAGTTTGGTTTTTAGCAAAAGCTAGGAAGGCCTGGCATTGAACATCCCTTATGAAGGGGTTGGGATTACTGTCCTTGTCCTCCTCTAGAAAGAAATTGTGTAAATATAATTCACACAAAAGATGTTGGACCTGCTCATTGCAACAGTGGATAAATTCCTCAATTGTTTTAAAAGTGGTGGGCTTCCATGCCCTTTTCATTCTAATGGTTTTCCTGGGTACTTGTATACTGAGATTGCTTCATGTTGAAGAACATGTTTTTCAGTCCATCTTTCTCCTTCTATTGGTAGTTCGGAAACCTCAGCGATGATATCCTTAGTGACTCGTATAATCTTTCCTCTGAGTATGGTATGTCCCTCCCACAAGTTTTGAATGAATTCAATTGCTATCTCTATTCTAAACCCTTCTAATCTGTGTAGATATGGAAACCAGCCAACTTGCTGGAGAATGGTGCGAGCTGATTCTGAGATTTGGAAGTTTGTGGGTTCATTTCAAAGAGAATTACCTCCCATGGATAATGTGTTATCTGAAATAGTTTATTCTTCTGTTTGTGTTTCTTTCAGCCCTGTTGGTTAAAACAAAACACTACATGCAAGAAAAAATTGCAACCTCATATCGTAAATGCAATGATATTTTATCCCCATCAGCATATCTAAAGGAAGTTGTGCGGGTAATTCGCATGCTTATTCATTATAGATATTTGCACCCCCTCCCTCGAGAGAAGGGCATCCATGACCTTAAGCACAAGAGAGAGATTGCAACAATCATGATTGCATTCATGGAAAAGGTCAAAAATCAGTAATCACAACTGTACGAGAGAAGGGTGTCTGTGCCTTGGAGTTCAAGAAAAGAGGAAATATTGCAAAAATCATGAATGCATGTGAGGAAAATGTTAGAAATCAGTAATAATCACACTGTACATCAAGTGGAAATGACTGAAGAAGGGGAGAAAAACGAGATAGCAATTATTATGATAGGATGTCCTATTTTGACGGTGTAGCATGACAAAAGCATGACAGTGACGGATTATGATTGGTGTTGCCATCCCTTAATTCAAACATGAAAAGATAATTCATTCATTCATAGATAATTATGCGGGTAGATAGTGATAACACATATTCAAGTAGTGTGTTTTTCTTGGGAATGGATTAATAGGAAATAAGGCATATATAAAAGTAATTGTCTATTGTTAGAAAAATACTTCCATATCACAAGCAGAGCCACTGCTTCCATCAGGCATTCATAGCCTTGACAGGGTTGCTATTTTAACCCAGAAATGAGCCAGAATCCTCTATGTAAAATTAGACACTTTGATTATTTTATGGAGAGATCATTATGTTAGTGTTGTGGCCACATAATTAAAGTGCCACTCGCTGGGGTTGTAACAAAGTGATTAGGTTGGCTCGTGATGAGAGCTCTTGTCCTTCAAGCAGTTTAAGTTTTCGAGAGGGTCGCTACCCTGGTGTGTTAGCCATTCTGGGCATGTCATCTATTAAACCCTTATGATCATGGTAGGCTAGCTCGTGATGAGACCCCCTATTCTCTCTTAAAAATTTTCATATAGACATAATATTTTTTTTTTTTTTGAAAAGTAGGCATTTTGTTTTTTTTATGGAGAGACCATTGTGTTGGTGTTATGGCTAGATGGTCACAGTGCCACTCACTGGGATTGTAACAGAGTGATTAGGCCGACTCGTGATGAGACCTCCTATCCTTCAAGTAGTTTGATTTTTCAAGAAGGTCATTACCCTGGTGTGTTGGCCATTGTGGGCATATCACTTGTTGAACCCTTATGATCATGGTAGGCTGGCTCATGATGAGAAACTCTATTCTCTCTTAAAAATTTTCTTATAAACATAATATTTTCTTGTTATTTATACATGAAGGGAGGCTCATTAACTCCTTAAGATTTAGGGATGGTGTGAAAAGTAAAAAGAATGCCAATACAAATAATATTCTTTATTCCTATATCCTCATGTCAAGGAGAGTTACTACTTGAGAGTGTAGAAAGATATACCAACATAAGACCATGAAAATGAATCGTGTGATAGTATGTTTGAACAAAAGATGTCTATCCCTTCATTTCATAGATAAACCATGCTAGCTTTCAAAATAGATATTTCCATCAAAGTTTCAAAGGATCACCATATTAGTAGTATCACTTCTTTTCTCCTCTTCAGGTGCCAATTCCCTTCCAAAAATGGTATGGCAAGGATTTGTAAAGAGGAGTGGATATTCAAAAAGAGATCATCAAAAAAAGAAAAAAGCATGCTTAGAGAGAAAAGAAAAAAATTAGCTGTTCCATTTGATCGAACAAAAATTGTTCAATTGGATTGAACAGCAAAAATAAACACACAGAGCAAGTAGGCGTGTTTAATCAATTCATTTATTTGCTAGGGCCTTATAATTTGGGCCTTCGTCAAATCCAACCCCACTTCCTGGGTTGTTCTTAGAGTGTTTATTTCAAATTCGATAGGAAAAATTGGTTCCCTTCCAAACCATATGGTACAGAGAATATCCAGTGGTGTTTCGCCATGTTGTGCGGCAATCCCATAAAGCCTTTGGTAGTCTAGTAGACTAATATTGGCGTTGTGTTAAGACTGTTTTAGTGAGAATTGCCTCAAGGAATTTGTTGGTGCTTTCAATCTGCCCGTTCACCTGCGGGTGGTAGGGAGAGGTGACTCTATGGGTGATATGGTGGTTCTTTAGAGTGGCCATAATTTTATTTCCCACAAATTGTGCCCCTCCATTAGTTATCACTTCACGGGGTAAGCCATATCGCACAAACAACTCAAAAATAAAATTCATAACAAATTCTTCTGTAGCTCTTGATAGAGCCACTGTTTCTACTGTTAGGTCCATATATTACTAGTTTAGTCCCTTATTGTTATTAGTGTAGCCCCCTTATTGTTATTTTTGTACCCCTGTAACCCCAATATTGTTATTATTGTCCCCTTACATTGTTATTGTTAGGTCGGCTAGGATTATATTGTGGGCCCATGGACTCCTATATATAGAAGGAGGTTTTGGTCATTTGTATAATCAAGAATTGTTCATTTATGTAATGTATTGGAGGTTTACCCCTCGAACATGTTATTTCTAAGGCGTTGATCGCTCTTTTCTTCTATTTTTGGAGCTAGTTTCATAACATTTGGTATCACAGCTTTGGATTCTAGGGTTTCGCTACTCCAAACAGGTCATCGTGTAATTTTTGCTATAACTTTTTTTCTACGAAGTTTTACAAGCTGAAATTTTTGGAGAGAGAAGCCGAAATCTTGAGGAAAATCTTTGGAAACTTTGAGAGCTTGGTTCACAATATTTTCGGAGATATGATTTGTGGAAGTTAGGGCATTTTGCAGGGTCCTGAATTTAACCTAAACAAGCCATCACAGAATTTTTGCTATAACATTTTTCCTACGACGGTTCAGAAACTGAAATTTTCAGAGAGAGAATAAAAAATCCTAAGGAAGCTCCTGAAAATATTTCAAAGCTTGGTTCGCAACATTTTTTGAGATATGATCTGTGGAAGGTAGGATTTTTTCAGGCTCCTGAATTTCATCTCAAAGAGGTGACCGTGGGAAAAACATCATAACTCTCTCTTTGAGTTTGAGATTTGGATTACGTAGAAAGTAGCCACAAGTACATGAAATTTATTGTTTGGCATATCAATTTTAGAGCTGAAGGAGGAAACAGTGACACATGGAAAGTCATACAAGTTCACTCTACTGAGCCAGTCCATAATTACGTCATCATGGGAGATTGGGCATAACTTTTCCTTGAATCCAAATAAGGTTAGACCTGTGGCATTCCAAATAAGATTCAAAGGGCTACGTTAGGGCCGAATTTTAGATATTGAAGATCTGAAATCGCAGATATAATTCAGTTTCAATATCAAGCTCCTCAAAAGCAAGAAAAAAGGTGTGTATTTTTTTCGAATTACATAAGTCTAGTTTGAAAAAAAATATATTAGTTTGAATTTATTCCAAGGGCATGTTAAAGAAAAAATATCATTATTGAGTTCTAAAATGCCCCCTAAAAATAATCCAACACCCATTAAGCCTTTATAAGGCTCTACTATGACTCATGAAGACGAAGAAACACAACATGATATATCAAGTTCGTGTTTGGGAACCTGATTCATTGGAAAATGCATTTAGGTTGGGAAGAAAAAATGAATGTAAAATTATGGCAACAAGGAAGCCTACCACTCACATATATAAAGATGGAAGTGTTGCTACTCCTAGACTTACACAACGTACAAGGTTGACACCACAACAATTGGAAGAAAAAAGAGAAAAAGGGCTTTGCTACAATTGTGATAGAAAATACACTAAAGGTAATAAGTGTGCTAAGAAGAACTTATTTTACATATATTGTGAAGAGGAAGAATAAAATGAACAAGAATCTTCAAAATAAAAAGATATACGCCAGGAACCAACCCTAGAAGAGGAAGAAATGAGTCCGACCATATCATGTAATGCATTGGTAGGAATTACCACTCCTCAAACTCTCAAGATAGAAGGACATATTAAGAAGAAAAATGTAATAGTGTTGATTTATTTGGGTAGTACCCATAATTTTATTCATTGTAAGGTAGTCAAGGAATTGAATTGTTTCCTATACCCAGCACCAAAATGTCAAGTGATGGTTGCAAATGAAGGAATTATAAATTGCTCTTGAAAATGCCATAATATCAAGCTAACCATGGGGGAATATGTATTGAATAGTCCAATTCTTTCCATTCCTATGGGAGGTGTTGATATTATACTAGGAGTACAATGGTTACAATCTTTTGGGATGGTAGCTTTTAATTTTCAAGAACATTTCTTGAAATTTTTTTCATAGGGAAAGGAAGTCGAATTACGAGGTATCAAAGGGAAGCCGGGAAAGATAATAAGATCTAATGTCATGAAAAATCTTCTGAAGAAAGAACAATGAGGCATAATTGCACAATTATGCTCACTAGAAGTTCCAATATCAAAATCATCTATTTATGCATATCTCCAAAATGTCTTGGACAATCATTCCAAGGTGTTTGAAACTCCCAAAGGACTCCCACCTATTCATGATCATGATCATGCTATTCATTTGATTCCAAGAAGTTTCCCTCCAAACATCAAGCCTTATAGATATCCTTATGTCCAAAAGAGAAAAATTGAACTTATGATTGTAGAAATGTTAGAGGCTGGTATAATTCAACCTAGTCAAACTTCTTTCTCTGCTCCAGTAGTATTGGTGCACAAGAAGGATGGATCATGGCACATGTGTCCAGATTATAGGGAGCTCAATAAGATCACCATTAAAGATAATTTTCCCATTCTTGTGATTGATGAATTATTGGATGAATTACATGGAGCAATTTATTTTACCAAGTTGGATCTTCGTTTAGAATATCATAAAATTAGAATGAAGACTGAAGATATTCCGAAAACAACATTTCAAACTCATGAGGGTCATTATGAATGTTTGGTCATGCCTTTTGGCCTTACCAATGCACCTTCTACATTTCAAGGGTTGATGAATTCCATTTTCAAACCCACCCTTAGAAAATTTGTGCTAGTATTTTTTGATGATATACTAATCTACAGCAGGTCTTCGAAGGATCATGTTTAACATATTGACAAGGTGCTCAAACTATTGCAGGAGAAACAATTATATGCAAAAAAATCCAAATGTTTCTTTGGAGTAAAATAGGTGGAATATCTGGGTCATATTTTATCTCACAAGGGTGTTAAGGTAGACCCTAACAAAATTAAAGCCATTAAGGAATGGAAAGCCCCCACAACCATAAAGCAGTTGCAAGGATTTCTCAGGTTAACAGGGTATTATCACAAGTTTGTCAAGAATTGTGGGAGAATAGAAGCACCTCTAACAACATTATTGAAGAAAGATGCATTTTCATGGAATCCTGAAGTAACTAAGGCCTTTTAACATATTAAAGAGGCAATGTGCCTAGCACCGGTCTTAGCTACGCTAGACTTCACAAAAACCTTTATTGTGGAATGTGATGCCTGTTGGTGCTGAAAGATGTGAATTTTTATTTACAACTCTAGTTCTTTCTCATTTATTTATCAACCCTGGGTAACTATGTTTATTCCAAGAGTGCTGGCACAATATATGCGAGTCAGTTCGTCTAACAGATGTTCCTTGTCACTTATGAGGAATAATTTACTAAATTCTTGAGCTTGCTTATCCTATGAGGGGTGGCCTAAGATTGAGAAATAGGATTTTGCATTTATCTACTGGAATTAAACAACAACTTAACTGAAACGAACAACAATTTAGAGAAATCAAGCAGACATTGAATTGAATTCAACAATCAACTGAAAATTGATGGAATTGAATGGAACAACAGTCTAACTAAGCTAATCAGTAATGGAATCGAATTGAATCAACAGTCTAGCTATCTAAGCAATAATGGAACAATGATATAACTAGCTGAGTAGTAATGGAACATTAGGATAACTAAGTTGAACAGTAATGGAACAACAATATGACTGAAGTGAATTAAATAACTCGTACAACAAGTAATTAAGTAATTTTGCAATGGAGTTCTCTTTATGACTTAATTAATGAACATTGAGCGATGGTTGAACGCTTCGTTATGCTAGAAGGAGAACACAATTCATAAAGATAGATAATACTAAAATCATCTTATTCTACGATCTGTAATTCAAATGCAATGGTATTAAAAGAACTGGAACTTTCTATTGATAACAAAGCATTGTCGTAAGTCGGAAAATACAATTGCGATTGTCCTACTTTAAGAACGCAGTTTCTAACAATTCTGAAGAAAGAGAACTGTATTTGTATTGAATGGAAATATATTTTACAACTGCATCAGATTCTTAAGAATTGGTTCTGCAACTACACAGAGTATGAAAAATTGCGTGGAGCTTCCAGAGGTTGGGCCCAGACCACCAGAAGCCCTAGCACCCTAAAAAATTCAAAATATGATTGTTCAAAGCTCTATATTACATCCAGTGATGTTACAAAAACACAATTAGACAGACTGTTTCTCAATTGTCTATTACAAAATGAATTTCCTGTCTTATCTCTGACTCCCCTTCTAATCCATCCTTTTCCCTTTTAAAGGAAATTTCAAAAATTTCAAAAGTGTTTCCCAGACTACAGCCCATTGTGCGTGCCTGGCATTTGAGTTCTTGGAATCGAATTCGTCTATCTACTTTATACCAGCTGCTGGGAATTACTAGGATTTCATATGCTTGCGTCCGTTGGTTGGCTTCCATTTCCTATTGGTCTAGGTATTCTGCCTTCCTGCATGCGGAGATAAGATAAGTCAATTTTCTATTACAAAAACATCCTTTTCATCATTAGTCCGATTGTTCCCATTTTCATAATATTTTATTCTTTATTGTTAATATGAAGAGGGATTCCCCCAAAATTATAACATAATTTTAAGTACTTATAGGGTGAGAATCATACCTTAATTTTGGCCCAACATACTACCCTCCTTACCTAGTTGCATGTCCTCATGCAAATATGTGATTGAGATGTAGTTGTGTTAAGGAGTAGGTAAGGTAGGCCTTTTCATTGTATGCTTTGAAGCCTTGTTTTCGTTTCATGAGTGCAAATGCAGCACCTGTGTCTCCTTCTGGTAATTCGTAATTGTGATTATAATCCTCAGGAGGATGTCAGAGGAGAGGATTTCTATATCTGCATTCCAACCAGGCAGGCCCCATGCTGTAGACTAGGCTGCTGTATGAAAGGAATCTAGAGGCAGCAGCCTTGAAATTCTTCTAGTTGAATGGCTCCCTATTCTTCACATTGTTTGTGGAGGCCATCCATATTTTCTTGGTTGCTGCTAAGGCCGCTTCACGAATGTCCTAAAATTATTCTCGTGCATTTTCTATGATATCTTTATGGATGGGTCCAAGCCTAGTCCTCACACCTGGCCTTCTCATGAATTTTTTGTGCTGGATGATCAGTTGCAGGGGTTTCGTAGGCTCCCCCCTGACCCATAGATCTAGACTATGCTCTCTTTTCTAGAAGATGTCATAGGCTTTGGCCCACTTGATCTGGCTTTTAGCAAATGAAAGGAAGGCTTGCAGCTGTACATCCCCTATGAAGGGGCTAGGGTTGTTGTTCGTGTCTTCTTCTAGGAAGAAGTTATGCATGTAAAGCTCACACAAGAGGCGCTTGACCTACTCATCTTGATCGTTACAAAATTGGATAAATTCTTCTATGGTCTTGAAGGTAGTGGGTTTCCCTGCCCTAACAGCTTTAACTGTCAAGAGTAAATAACGTTCTATTAGGAACAAGGCATAGTTGGTTGTCGGAGCTCTGCATGATAGCACATCATTATATAGAGAGAAAATTGTAGAGATTTTCTTCTTAGCTTTCTCTACCTGTTCGTACCACTTTAATATTTGCTTGCTCTCCTCTAAGCTGGGCGAATGTCTCATCTTCTATGACAGAGAGGTCAGTGAAATTCTTTTGCAGAGCCTAATGTTCTTGTAATGGCACCACCTCCTTTCTTCACTGTGTTAGTTCATGCCGCACTTGCACTAGTTCATTTCCTAATCTCTGGTTGGCAGCTATCTCTACTAGATGGGCATAGGCAGGGGCTTCCTCTGTTTAGGTCCCCTTTTCCTCTATAACCTTCTTCTTAGTTTGGGTGGAGGCTTTGATGATGTATGCCAGTTCCTTCTGCACTTCAATCTCGGTGGTATCTACCAAGTTGGTCTATATTTCAATTTCAGTATTAGTTATCAAATTGGTTTGTATTCCAGTTTCCATGGTGTCAGCTAAGTCAGTTTACATTTCACTTTTGACAGTATTTACTGGTTCTGTTTGAGTTCCTGCAATAAAGGTTTTTGTCCTTGGCTTTCGGGCCCTTCTTTCTTTTTTCAGTTGTTTCCTCAGATATTTTACCAAATTTTTCAACCTCTTGCAAGTCCTTCTTAATTCATCACTTCTCCTTTAATCTGAACCTTCACTTGCTCTTATCTCAGCACGTGATAGGGGAGCAGAATTGCCTTTTTCAGGGATAGCATCTAGAATGGTGTTTCTGATTATGTCTTCAGAATTGACCTCAATGTGAGGGTCTTGACTAGGAGGAGCGATGCTACCTCCTGGTGACAAAGGGGTTGTCTCTGTGTGTGTGCTCTGCTCCACAAGGACAGTGTCACCTGAATAATCATGTGATTCCAATCTCTCCTCTGCCTGTCCATCACTATACACTTTGTAATTATCAATAGGGGACAGAGCCTCAACATCTTGTGGTTCCTCTTGGTTAGGTAGGACGTTAGTGTGACCACAGTTGCTGGGGGTGGTGGTTTTATCAACAAGTTCCTCTTACTCCCCTACTTCCAATGGGTTTATCAATTCATAGTTTGTCCTTATTTTCCTAGGACTCGGGCCATTTCCTCCTTGAATTCTTGCAAGGGTGCATGGGATGGTTCTGCTTCCTCCATGAGGTTCGAGGTTCCCTGGGGTGTCTTGGGCCATTTTTTCCTGTTTCTCTCTGATGTTTAGGTTCAGGTTATTTTTCTTCTTGGAGGATTTACACTAGGGGGCTCAATTTCAGTTCCATCAAGGTTTACTTCTAGTTCCTGTGCCTCGAGGTTGAGGAAATTATCCCATGCTATCTGTTGCCTATCTAGCTCATGAATGATGACTAGTTTTATTAAGCCCTAGTGACTAACCACTGCTTGGAGATTCTTGGCCTTCCTCAATCAAACAACAGTATCATGTAATACGGAATTCAAAAAGGCAGGAAAATTAATTGAAATTTTTTGTTTAAGTGCAGCTAAAAGTTTGAGCTGTCGAGGTTTTACCATGTCCCGACGTCCTTCACATGTAATAAACTTCTGGATGAATGCCGCCAGCTCCTGCCATGGCTGGTGTAAAGAGGCAGGGTTAATCCCTCTATTTTTTCATTCCAACAGTCATCCGGGTCCTGGTATACTGCTACTGCTTCTCTCAGGAGGAGATGATTTTCTGCCCATATTTATCCTTATGCTGGTATTCTAGAAACTTCCACGATAATTCCCTCTTTAAATATTGGGAAAATACTGAGAGGGGGGGTGAATCAATATTTAGAGCTGACTGAGAACTTTTAATTTTTCTTTCTTGAAACCATATGGTACTTTACTGAATCCAACTTGTATGTTCAGAGATCTTATTATGTCTTTACTTAGATCATTGCATCATTCATTCATCAGATGTTATGCAGTAAGCATGAACAGAAATAACAGAACAAACCATCAATCATAAGCAACACATATGAAAACCAGTATTTAAGGTGGAAACCCAATTCGGGAGAAAACCACCGCTGTTGTTATCTCAGTCTTCAATATTTATTATAAAGAAAACTTCTTACAATTTTATGCTAGCGCAGACTCATACCAGCACACAGGCACCCACCTGCAGAAGGCTACTACCTTCTCTCGTTTACCAGCCTCTCCTGGAAGGGAGCTACTACCCCCTGCTCTCGTTTACCAGCCTCTCCTAGAAGGGAGCTACTACCCCCTTCTCTCGTTTACCAGCCTCTCCTGGAAGGGAGCTACTACCCCTTGTTCTCGTTTACTAGCCTCTCCTGGAAGGGAGCTACAACCCCCTCACTAAGGGCTTCAACCCTCAACACCACCATGGACCACGTTTCATCAATTTTCATACTGGATCCAACTGATTTCACACAACATACCTTGCAGGCCACCAAATTTATTCATTTTCTTCAGATGTGCATCATTAATTCAGATCTCTTAGAAAATTGTTACCCATTCCATACAGATATACTTCAGAGTGAAGTATTCATTCACAACCCTTACACATGCATAGGTGCATCATCGATTTAGTTCTATCAGAGTTCAGTCATACAGATATCTCTTAAAAAGATTTATTCATTATCAACCTCTCTCCATGCACACTTTGTACTATAATTCTCATCACCTTATATAGTTTTCGCCTTTCTAAATACCATGAGTCAAACCACTTCAACCGCTAATGGTATTCCTTTTAGTTTATCCCATGGGGCTCTTTGATTTCTTTTTAATTTATTTATCAATTTTAAAGAAATTGAAAAATAAATATATTTTCAACTTTTGAATTCCCAAGCCTTTCAACCCTTCGGACTTTATAAAATATCCAACGCTTTCAAACAAATTAACCTTTGACCCTGGGGCCCACAAATATAGTTAAGTCTGATCACCGTTATATCACAAGCCTCCAGATCAACAATATGTATCGCTTTTCATCATAATAAATATTTAATTTAAACAATATTGGTTAAACTTTTCATATCTTCATTATCGTATGTGCCTCTTCATCAAGCGATCATCGTCCGATGGCTTCCCTCCAGATCGACGGCACACGAAAATATCACTCGGCTTCTTTGGTCAAACATTAACATGCGATGGCGCACTTTAATCGGAAGTTTTAGGGGTCTCGCCTATGCCACGCGTTGAATAGTCTATGGAATCGCTCCCAAAATTAAATACTTGTGAGGGACGGTGGGATGACTTTCAAACCATAATATTTGTTACTTCTTTTCATGGTTACCTTTGTACCGTAGTCCTGTCCATCCTTCTATGCTTTGTTTTAATTATTCTCTTATTGATTGTATTAATGTAACTAGGGTTATATATATATATATATATATATATATATATATATATATATATATATATATAATGTGCCCTATACACACAGAACCCGTCCTTGGCTCACTGTACTATGGCCTTAGCAACCTGATATCTTATCCAAATTCACGAATCTACTCTTTCCACAGAACTTAGATGTTATGAGTAAAAAATTCACGCTTCCATAATTCAAGCTGTCTATACGGGCATAACTCAACAATGTATATTGAACCAATAATACGAAGGGAAATTGAGTCCCACACTCAACATAAAATATATTTGCGAAACCCCCTGTGGGTCCCCGCGGAGGCACCAAACGATTGATGTTGACTTGGCATGCAGTGCCCTCATAGTAATTCTCCACCTTTGATCTATGGTCAGCGCTTGATTTCCTGGTCAACTACGGGGGCACCCCCTCTGGTTATTTTAAAACTTTACACTGCCCTCGTAACATTACTTTTAATCAAATTTCAATGAAATTTTAACCCAGACTTCAATCCTTCTTCAAAAAGACTTCGTCCATAACAAAAATTAATTCTCCTCTGCAATACTTGGCTGCAGCCCATCAACAATCTGTTCTCTGTCTATTTTTCCAATTCATATTTTAGGTGTTTCTCCTATCTTTACCTTTGTTCTCTGCAACTTTTCTTTTCTCTATTACATCGTTGCCAATGCCTTTTCCATCAATGACAACATTTCCAACAATCTCCCCCTTTGGCATTGATGGCAATACTCTTCCTTTGTTTGTCTTTGAGAAGCCCCTCTTTGATTTTCCTCCCCCTTTGACATCAATGGCAAAGGGTTGATCAAGATCCTTTGTACCGACAAGACCATGCTCCCCTTGAGATCATGCTGCACCGTTAAACATAATATTCAATGAAATGACAGATTGCATCCTTTCCATATGACAACTGCTCCCCCTTAACCTGTGCATCCTGAACACCTTCAACAGGAGCGTACCCAATTTAATATTTTGAATTTTAAGCAGATCTAATCTTCTACATGGCAGAGACTACTCCCAGCTTTTCTCTGAGATATTCGAATGCCTCCCTAGGTAAAGGTTTGGTAAATATATCAACAACTTGTTCTTTGGAGGGAACATACTCCAACTTCACCTTTTGTTCAAGCACTTGTTCACGTAAGAAGTGATATTTGATGGGAATGTGCTTTGTCTTGGAATGCATAACATGATTCTTTGAGATACTGATGGCACTTGCGTTATCACACATAATGGAAATAGGAGGTGAAAATTTGATTTGAAAGTCTTGTAAGGTTTGCATCATCCAGAGAAGTTGAGTGCAACATGATGCAGCAGCCACATATTCTGCTTCTGTTGTAGATAAGGCAATAGAACTTTGCTTCTTGATGAACCAAGATACTAACCGGGGCCCCATATAGAATGCACCACCACTAGTGCTTTTCCGATCATCAACATTTCCAGCCCAATCTGCATCAGTGTATGCATGAAGATTAAGATCAACATTCTTTGGATACCATAGTCCAAAGTATTGAGTTCCTTGTAGATATTTGAATATTATTTTCACAGCTTGAAGGTGAGACTCTTTTGGATTAGCTTGGAATCGTCCAACAATCCCAACTGCATGCATAATGTCTGGTCTTGTCCCAGTGAGATAAAGTAGACTTCCTATCATAGATATGTATTCTGGTTGATTCACCGTGGGGGAATCATCATTAGAACTAAGATTACATCCGGTTATCATTGGTGTACTTACAGGTTTGCAATATTCCATGCCATACTTCTTCAGGATTTGCTTAAGATATTTTTCTTGTGATAAGAATATGCCATCCGTTGCTTGTTGTACTTGCAAGCCAAGAAAGAATGTTAGTTCCCCAAGTAAAGAAATTTCAAATTCTTGTTGCATATTAGAAGCAAATTTCTGACTCATAGACTCTTCATTACTTCCAAAAATGATATCATCAACATATACAACCACAATCAATAGTTTATCATTTTCAGTTTTTGTGTATAAGTTGCTATCAGCAGACCCCTTTGAAAATCCTTGTTGATGAAGATATTTTTCAAGACAATAATACCATGCCCTTTCATAATCATGATGTAACATGTGTAGGAATTATGTATAAAAGGTCTCAACCGTGACAAAATTCATCAGCAACAAACTTTGCATGATCTATCCTTATCTCTGCATCATAAGACTTCCATCTCATCCATGTGTCAAAACAAAAGATACTCTTTAGCAAAAAAAAATCAGGGCTCATCCATAATCGCATCATAAGAAATGATGTATCATGTCATCATCAACAATGCAATCATTGGTAGTTAGACTGATGCTCCCCCTGAACTTGCACCTGTCTTCTTCACATGAGATGCACTGTTAGAAATAAACATAACCAGAATTACCAAACCAACCATGGGAATCACCATATATTGCTCCCCCTGTGATGATACATTACTAATTCCTATAATGTATCTCACATCACTCCTGCAGTCATTATGAAAAGTAAGCTTTAGAAGCAGAAGACTGCAGTAGGATTATTATCCCCTATGTTTTTGACCGGTCCTCCTTCTTTTTCCAGCTTTGCTTGAAATTTCTTATTGTGTGCTGGAAATTATCCAATTTCTCAGATCTATTCATCCTGCATTCTTTTTCCACATGTCCATACTTGTTACAAGAATAACATCTTGTGTGACCAAAAAAGTAAGCATAGGAATCATAATGTGTTTTTCTATTCTTTCTTCTATTGCAATCAGTTGCTTTATGACCAAACTTGTTGCATGAAAAATAATATCCCTTAAAGAAACCAGAGTACCTTTCTATGTAGAATCTGTTTGTTTGTGACTGAAACAATCTGCTTCTGTAATCGGCTGCAACACGCCCATAATTATGACATTTAAAGAATTCAACATTATTGATCAAAGGAGGGAATGATTTCTTTTGAGAGTTCATGATTGTCGGTTGACCTTTTGTTTCTTTCAACACTTCAGGTTTTGCATTGATATCCTTTGAATCTTTAGCACTTTCTTGTGAACTATATTCTCCTTTAACAGTTTCATGAAAACCAACACCAAATTTAACAGAAGGAGACCTTTGACAACTAAGAATATTGTCTAGAATCTTAGTACTATCTTGAAACCTGAAAATTTTATCCTTTTCTTCTAATTTACCTTTTAGAATGTTTACCTCAACCTCCAATCTTTGGCATTGCTTCTTCATACTTTCTTCGACCCTTCTTCCTTCTTCTACTTGATCATTCAATTTTAAAATCTCTTCTTTCAACTTATTTTCTTGTTCTTCAAAATTTTGTAAAAGTTCTTCAATCTTCTTATTTGATTTTTCGAGATCTGCTTTCAGAGAGATGATTTCTACTTTAAGTCCTTCTTCTTCAAATGATTGTAGAAGTTCTTCATTCTTCTTATTTGATGCTTCGAGATCTGCTTTCAGAGAGATGATTTCTGCCTCAAGTCTTTCATTTTGATTGGTTACTTTATCCTGCAGTCTTTGATATAATTCTATCTGTCCATTCATTGTTTCTATCTGTTCATTCATTCTAGAGGTCATATCTTGGTAGAGAGATTCCTTCCTTTTAAATTGTTCTTTAACATTAATCTTGAGATTTGCTTCTAGACCCATAACATTACTTTCACTATCTTCACCATTGCTTGCATAAGGAAGTGAATCACAAGAGCAACAATCGATACCTGTTTCATCTTCTTTATTTTCTGTTGCACATGTTTTCTGAGATATCTCCTTACTTTGAGTAGCCTTCTTCTTTTGCTTCCTTGCCATGAGCACTTGCAGATCTTGATCAGAATATTCTTCATCCTCATTTGACATTTCATCATTATCTTCATTTGTATAATAACTCTTTCCCTTTTCAAATTGTTTCCCTTTGAATCTTCCGGTACCTGGTTGGAGTCTTCCCACAAAATTTTCTTCTTCTTCTTCTGATATATAACTTGATTCCTTGACAACTTCCTTTTCTTTTCTTTTTGCACATGCCTTAAAGGCAACTTCTCTAATTTGAGAAGGACCTTCTTTTCTCATTTCAAAAGCGGTTAGAATACCATGTAGTTGAACAATAGTAAGAGTTTTTAGATCTTCCCTTTCTTCAATAGCTGATACTTTTGACTCAAATTTTGAAGTCAAAGATCTTAAGATTTTTTCAACCAGAGTAGTATTGGTTATGGTTTCACCCAAATTTCTCATACGATTTACAATATCATCTAGACGTAAAAGGAAACTGGCAATACTCTCATCACTATGCATCCTTAAATTTTCATATTCAATTCTGAGAGTTTGGAGTTTTGCACTTTTTACCTTTGTATCTCCTTCATAGCTTTGAATGATTTTGTCCCATATTTGTTTTGCTGAATTTAGCTACATCACTTTAACATATTTAGATTCAGACATGCTTCCTAATAAAACATTGACTGCTTTGGCATTGATTTTATATTTCTTCCTTTGTGCTGCATCAGTAGGAATAATTGTCAGATACTGATAACCTTCTTCCACGATTGCCCATACTTCTGCACCAAGACTCTGCAAATATTATTTTGTTCGTATCTTCTAGAATAATAGATTACTTCCATTGAATAGAGGTGGCCTTAGAGAAAGTACTCCTTCATGACTTCCCATTGCGACGGATCTCCTTCAAGCGATCAAGCTTTTGCAGAAGGACCTACTCTGATACCAATTGTTGGGAAAATACTGAGAGGGGGGGTGAATCGGTATTTAGAGCTAATTGAGAACTTTTAATTTTTATTTCTTGAAACCATACGCTACTTTACTGAATCCAACTTGTATGTTCAAAGATCTTATTATGTCTTTACTTAGATCATTACATCATTCATTCATCAGATGTTATGCAATAAGCATGAACAGAAATAACAGAACAAACCATCAATCATAAGCAACACATATGAACACTAGTATTTAAGGTGGAACCCAATTTGGGAGAAAACTACCGCTGTTGTTATCTCAGTCTTCAATATTTATTATAAAGAAAACTTCTTACAATTTTATGCTGGCGCAGACTCATACCAACACGCAAGCACCCACCTGCAGAAGGCTATTACCTTCTCTCATTTACTAGCCTCTCCTGAAAGGGAGCTACTACCCCCTGCTCTCGTTTACCAGCCTTTCATGGAAGGGAGCTACTACCCCCTGCTCTCGTTTACCATCCTCTCCTGGAAGGGAGCTACTACCCCCTGCTCTCGTTTACCAGCCTCTCCTGGAAGGGAGCTACTACCCCCTGCTCTCATTCACCAGCCTCTCCTGGAAGGGAGCTACGACCCCCTCACTAAGGGCTTCGACCCTCAGCACCACCATGGACCACATTTCATCAATTTTCATACTGGATCCAACTGCTTTCACACAACATACCTTGCAGGCCACCAAATTTATTCATTTTCTTCAGAGGTGCATCAATCATTCAGATCTCTCAGCAAACTGTTACCCATTCCATACAGATATACTTCAGAGTGAAGTATTCATTCACAACCCTTACACATGCACAGGTGCATCATCGATTTAGTTCTATCAAAGTTTAGTCATACAGATATCTCTTAAAGAGATTTATTCATTATCAACCTCTCTCCATGCACACTTTGTACTATAATTCTCATCACCTTATATATTTTTTGCCTTTCTCAATACCATGAGTCAAACCATTTCAACCGCTAATGGTAATCCTTTTAGTTTATCCCACAGGGCTCTTTGATTTCTTTTTAATTTATTTATCAATTTTAAATAAATTGACAAATAAATATATTTTCAAATTTTGAATTCCCAAGCCTTTTAACCCTTCAGAATTTATAAAATATCCAACGCTTTCAAACAAATTAACCTTTGACCCCGGGGCCCACAAATATAGTTAAGTCTGATCACCGTTAGATCGCAAGCCTCCAGATCGACGGTATGTATCGCTTTTCGTCATAATAAATATTTAATTTAAACAATCTTGGTTAAACTTTGCATATCTTCATTATCGTCCGTGCCTCTTCATCAAGCGATCACCGTCCGATGGCTTCCCTCCAGATTGACAGCACACAACAATATCGCTCGGCTTCTTTGGTCGAACATTAACGTGCGATGGTGCACTTTAATCGGCAGTTTTAGGGGTCCCGCCTATGCCACGCGTCGAATAGTCTATGGAATCGCTCCCAAAATTCAAATAATGCTTGCCCGTCGAGAGCGGTACGATGAAAACCAGAAACCGCCTATACTGTTCCTCCTTCATGGTTCTACCCTTCTACTCCTGGTTCCATCCAACTTTATAACTTTTTTTTAATTGTTCTTCCTCCGTGATTGTGTTAATGTAACTCAGGTTATATATATATATATATATATATATATATATAAATATAATGTGCCCTATACACACAGAACTCATCCATGGCTCGCTGTACCATGGCCTTAGCAACCCAATATCTTATCCAAATTCACGAATCTACTCTTTCCACAGAACTTAGATGTTATGAGTAACAAATTCACGCTTCCATAATTCAAGCTGTCTATACGGGCATAACTCAACAATGTATATTGAACCAATAATACGAAGGGAAATCAGGTCCCACGTTCAACATAAAATATATTTGCGAAACCCCTCTGTGGGTCCCTGCGAAGGCACCAAACGGTTGATGCCGACTTGGCATGCAGTGCCCCCGTAGTAATTCTCCACCATTGATCTATGGTTAGTGCTTGATTTCCTGGTCAACTACGGGGGCAGCCCCTCCGGTTATTTTAAAACTTTACACTGCCCCCGTAACATTACTTTTAATCAAATTTCAATGAACTTTTAACCCGGACTTCAATCCTTCTGCAAAAATACTTCGCCCATAACAAAAATTAATTCTCCTCTACAATACTTGGCTGCAGCCCATCAACAATCTGTTCTCTGTCTATTTTTCCAATTGATAGTTTAGGTGTTGCTCCTGTCTTTACCTTTGTTCTATGCAACTTTGCTTTTCTCTATTACATGGTTGCCAATGCCTTTGCCATCAATGACAACATTTCCAATAGTAACTGGTATATTTCGGTCGTTAACTCTGGTTTTCTCTTCCTGCGGATTTTGCAGAAATTCAATTGAAATTCTAGTGTTGGATCCTTGTATTCTGTGTACATATGTCAGCCATCCAACTCACTGGAGGATGGTACTCACTTCCTCTGAAATTGGAAATTTTGCAGGCTCGCTTCGAAGGGTATTTCCTCCCATAACTGATGTGCTCTTTTCCTCTAATTATTTTTCTTCTTGGCTCTGTTGTTTCGACTGGATGTTGTCTGCAAGCGGAAAATAGATTGCAGCTCTGTGTAAATAATCTTCATGCCTTAATTGTAGTGTTCCTCTAGTCTTATCGATGAGTCTGATGAGATTTGTGCAGGGATTTCACATGCTTTCCGAATTAAGGCTAATTACACCCCCTCCCTTGAAGAAAGGGTGCACACTCCCTCAAGTACAGGAGAGATTTGGTCGCTTATGAATGTGGATAGGGGAATGTTAGAATTTGGTAATGATAATCTGCATGTGAAGGATCGGTGGTTTATTAATTACTACATATGCGGTAAAAAGGTCAGATTTAGAATTTTTCATAATTGTATCTTGTGTGAAAGTGACCAGAAAGAGAGAGGAAATAGTATTGTCATTATTGCGATATGATGTCCTTGCATGACTGAAAAGTTATGATGGAATAAAGACTGAGTCAAGTAATGATTGGCATTGTCATTCCAAATTTCAAAATATGTAAACATATATTTTTTAGTTATTCTTATGGTAAATCATGATTGTTACTAATTCTCGTAATAGCTTTGTGGTTGAAAAAGAAAAAAAAATGGAAGACAAGGTGTATATAAAAGCAATTGGTTATTGAAGGAGAATTATTTCATACCACAAGCAGAGCCACTGCTACCAGTAGGTGTTCATAGCCTTGACAGGGTTTCTATTTAACACAAAAAATGAGCCAAGATCCTTATGTAAGAATAGTTGTCTTGCCAATTTTATGGAGAAATCACCATGCTAGTATGGTGGCCAGGTAACCATGGTGCCACTCACTAGAGTTGTAGCAAAGTGATCAAGCTGCTCGTGATGAGACCTCCTATCCTTCAAGTTATTAAGAAGGTCATTACCCTAGTGTGGTGGCCATAATGGGCATGTAAATTGCTACACTCTTATGAACATGGTAGGCTGGATCATGATGAGATCCCCCTATCCTCTCTTAAGATTTGCATGTAAATGTAGTACTTCATTTTGAATTGTAACATTTTGATCTATAAGTAGGTCACTATGCTGGTGTGGTAGCGAGATAGTCACAATTCCATTCACTAGAATTGTAATAGAGTGATCAGGTTGGCTCATGATGAGACCTCCTGTCCTTCTAGTAGATGAGGAGGTCATTACCCTAGTGTGGTAGCCATAATGGGCATGTCACTTGTTAAATCCTTATGATCATGGTAGGTTGGCTCATAATGAGACCCCCTATCCTCTTAAAGATTTGCATGAACACATAATGATTGTTAAGGGAGGCTCATTGACTCCTTAATAGTGAGGGATGGTGAAAGAAGCGGAAAAAACTAATACCATTAATACCCCTTGTTCCATTTCTTCATGTTGTATGGGCATATTACTCGAATAGTGAAAAAATAAATATCATCATAAGGTCCTAAATTGTTTGATATTATATTTGAACTGTGGGTAACTTGGCCTTTTATTTCATGTGTGTATAATGTTAGCTTCCTGTTTAAGAATTATAGTGCTAAAGGGTCATCAGATTTGTAATTTTACCATTTTCCCTCTCTCTTCCGACTGCCATTCCCTACTCAAAGTTACTCAATTATAAAAACAATGGATATTTAAGTTTGTTGGATAGGAGTTGTTCAGATATTGAGTAGCAGTTGTTCAAATATTGCTCGGCATTAAAAAACACTCAAAAATAGTTGTTCAATTCGAATGAACAGCAGTAGTTCAAAGATGGAATAGCAGTTGTTCCAGAATTGAACAGCGAAAATAAAGACACAACAGTGAACAGTTGTTCAGTTCATCCAAATAGCAGTCATCCAAGAAATGAACAACAGTTCTTCAGGAATTGAACGACAGATTCAATTGTGGTTGAATGGGTAGTCGTTCAAAAACTGAACAGTAGCTGTCCACGAATTGAACAGCAAAATTAAAAACACGGAAAAATCTGTTCAATTTGGTTGAACCACGGTCGTTCAAAAATTGAACAGCAGTTGTCCACAAATTGAACAGAAAAATTAAAAACACAGCAAAAAGCTATTCAATTTGGTTGAACTGCGGCCGTTCAAAAAATTGAACAACATTTTTCCATGAATTAAACAAAAAAATTAAAAACACAACAAAAAGCTATTCAATTTGGTTGAACTGCAGCCATTAAAAAATTGAACAGGAGTTGTTTTCGAATTGATAGCACAAATAAAAACACAAATGAATAGTTGTTTAGCTCAGCTAAACATCATCCATTCAAAAATTGAATAGTAGCTATTCACAAATTGAACAGCAAAGTAAAAAACGTAAAAAATGACTGTTCAATTTTGTTTGAATCAGCGGTCGTTCAAAGATTGAACAACAATTGTTCCAGAATTGAACAGCAAAATAAAAACACTGCAGATGGCTGTTCAATCGAGTGAGAACCATTTATAGATTGAACGACAGTTGTCTGTGAATTGAACATAAAAAATAAAAACACGGTCACTGGCTGTTCAATTCAACATAACAGCAGTCATTCAAATATTGAACAGTAGCTGTCCCCGAATCAAACAGAAAAAATGAAAAAGACACAGCAAATGGACGGATGTTCAATTTGAACAACAGTCGTTCAAATATAGAACAACAGCTTTTTTCGAATTAAACAGCAATAAAAACACAATCTTATAGTGAAAATGAATTGCAAATGGGAAGAATGTATAACAAAACAAAACAATTATGTACATTATTTACAAGTGATGCTATCAGACCTCTCATGTACTTGAGTTTGTGGGGTTGTCACCCCCTTGCACTGCAACTTGGATGGTGGGATCATTTCGTGCATGTTGACAGAAAGATTCTTTCGTGAGAGGTTTGCGATAGAGGTGTACTCTGTGCTCGTTTACTCAAAATGTTGAACCAGACCCATCTATTGTGGTCAAGGTGAGGGTACTATTGCTATGTACTTCCTGAATCTCATATGGACCGAGCCACCTTGTTTGCAGTTCTCCTGGAAAGTCTTCGAATCTGGAGTCATAGAGTAGTGCCCAATCTCCTTTTTGAAATACCTTTCTCATTATTAGTTTTTCGTGCCACTTGGCTCATTTTTGTTTAATGATCATTGTGCATTGCAGGGCAAGCAGTCGAATTTCATCCAATTCATTTATTTGCTGGAGTCTTTTAGCTTGAGCATCTGTTAAGTCTAATCCCACTTCCTGGGCTATTCTCAGAGTTTTAATTTCGAACTCAATAGGGAATATAGGTTCTCTCCCAAATACTAGCTGATATGGTGAATATCTAGTGGTATTTCGCTAGGTTGTTCGATAAGCCCATAAGGCTTCCGGTAGTCTAGTGGCCCAGTCCCGACGGTGTGTTTATACTGTCTTGGTAAGGATTGCCTCTAGGACTTTGTTAGTGATTTCGACTTGCCCATTGGCCTGCGGGTGGTAAGGTGGCGTAACTATGTGAATGATATGGTGATTTCTTACGGTATATGTGATCTTATTACCTCTGAATTGTGCCCCCCATCAGTTATTACTTCCCTTGGGAAGCCGTATCGTACGAATAGTTCAAAGAGAAACTTGATTACTGATTATTCCATGGATTTTGACAAGGCCACTACTTCCACCCATTTGGTGACATAATCTGAGGTAACTAATATGTGGGCTTTCTAGTTTGATGGTGGGTTGAATGGCCCAATGAAGTCCAATGCCCATCGTTCAAATGGTTCCACCACCAATTGTGGTTGTAGCAGCATTTCATCAGTTTGGCTTGGGCAGCCTATTCTTTGGTAGACATCACAGGCCTAGACATACTTTTTTGTGTCTTTGAAAATCATAGACCAATAATAGCCTAATTGCAACACTTTATGCCTTGTCCATCATTCTGCGAAGTGGCCACCATAGGGTTCATCGTAACATGCTCGTAAGATGTCATAGATTTCATCTTCCCTTATGCATCTTGTGTATGTGCATGTCGGCCCCTGTATGGAATAGGTATCCTCTGATCCAAGAGAATCTTGCGCTGCGCTGTACAATCAATTTTCATTCTCTCGCTATTAAATGTTTGGGTAGCTTCCCCACTACCAGATAATTTTACACATCTGCATACCAAGGTGTTTTGACCACTACAACAAATAGGTGTTCATTAGGGAATTGATCATCAACTGTTAGCATGTCGTCTGTCTTGGGGACTCTAGATAGGAAGTCTCTGGCCATGTTTTCCTTCCATGGACAGTCTTTGATCGTTATATCGAATTCCTACAACAATAGTAGCCAACGAGTTATTGTCCTATTCGTGATTGGTTTATTAGCTAAATATCTAATAGCGGAGTGGTCAGTGTATAGGAACACTTGATATTCAGTTATGTAGTGCCTGAATTTATTATAGCATAAATGACAGCTAGGAATTCCTTTTTGGTCACTTTATAATTTAATTCGGCAATAGTAAGGTTTTTGCTAATATAATCAATAGCATAAGGCTTTCGGTCTTCTTCTTGGCCAAGAACTTCTCCTATTGCTGTATTAGATGCATCGGAAGAGATGTGAAAAGGAAGTTTCTAGTTAGAACATTGCAAGATTGTTGCTTTTGAGGCCAGCCTCTTCAATTCTGTAAAAGCGGCGTCACATTTTAAGCGGTGTCACATTTTTCAGTCCAATGAAATTCAACATTCCCAGTCAATGAATACAGAGGTGCAACTATCTATGAGAATTTTTTTATAAATCTGCGATAATATCCTACATATCCCAGAAAACTGTGTACCTATGTTTGTGTACAAGGTGTGGCCAATAGAAGGATTACCTCTATTTTAGCTGGGTCTACCTGTATTCCAACTTCAGAAATGTAGTGACCTAGGATTACCCCCTTAGTCATCATTATGTGGCATTTTTCGTTGCTTAGACATAGTCTAGTAGAAATACATCATTCCAACACTTTTTCTAACGTTTCTAGCACTTGATCAAAGTCTTCCCCATAGGGTGTAAAATCATCCATATAAATTTCAAGTCCTTCATTTATTAAGTCAGAAAAAATGTTAATTATGGCTCTCTGAAATGTTGTTGGGACATTACATAATCCAAACGGTAAAACTCTGTAAGCGAAAGTTCCCCATGGGCAAGTAAAGGTTGTCTTATCTTGGTCTTTGGGAGCTATTTGGATTTCCCAACTAACTAATGTGTCAAGGACTTGGTCAATGAAGGGAAGGGTGAAATTTTCTTTCTGAGTTGCTTTATTTAATTCTCTGTAATCTGCGCAGATTCTCCACTTCCCATTCTTTTTAGGGACGACCACCAAAGGGGAGACCCATTTGTTGTTTGAGATATGATAAATGAAATTTACATCTAACAATTTTTGCAGCTCCTCTTTTACAATTTATTTTAAATGTGGTTTTATTCTTCATTTGGGTTGTCTAACGGGGTGCATTTCCCTATCAGTATAGATGTGGTGTGTGCACAATTTTGGGTCCAATCCCTTCATGTCTTGGTAGTCCCATGCAAATGCACCTTGGTGCTTCTGGAGGACTTTTATGAGTTTCTGATTTTGGTTGTCATCCAAGCTACCATTAATATTCAAAACCTTCCCTGATTCGATCTCAATAGGTATGATGTTGCGAATAACAGTTGTGGAGCTATGTTGAGTCTTAAAGTCTACCACAGGATCCTCTTGATCTTCATGTTCGAGGACTATTTTCATCATTTGGAATTTCAGATTTTTAGGCTTGGGTGACTGATTCATAAAGTTAATAATCATATCATCTTCAGTTTGATCCTTGAATTCGAGGGCTTCTATTAGTGTCAGAGGTGGACGAATGTTTTTCTCCCAATATGTATCTAGGTGTTTGTGAATTTTTATCATTAGCAGACTTGGTTTGGTAGGTGGATAATGATATTTTTTATAGAGTCACCTCTAGTGATAGTCATGCTACCTGCTCGACAGCCTATGTAAGCATCTGTTGTGGCCAGCTAAGGCCGCCCAAGAATTAATGGATGCCCTTCCATCATATTTTTTGGATTAATGACTAAAAAATCAGTTGGATATTCCCATGAGTCCACAGAGACCATATTTTTTTGTACTATACCTTCTGATCTAATAAAAGACCTGTCAGCTAGTTCTAAAAGTGTGGTCATAGGTTCTAAATTTGATATGCCCAATTTTTTGCAAGCTCCTGTAGTTACGATGTTAATGGCATCCCCCAGGTCAACCAATGTGTTTGGAAATGAATGTCCAAAAATCTGCACGATTACAATGGAGTTTCGTGGGTCTTCACATTTTACAGGTGATTCCCTACCTAACAGCAATTCAGATAGCGTTCCTACCACATGAACAGTGGGTGCAACCATTTTTTTCTTAATTTGTTTTTCTCCACATAATTCTTTGATTATCTTTGCATATATGGGAATGTCTTGGATGGCCTGGAGAAGAGGAATTTTGATACAAAGGTTTCTTAATTCCCTCAAGATGTCAAAATCTGGGGTGATTATAGGTCTAGGTAGGTTTAATCTCTCAGGAAATGGAGGCGGAGTCACCCTAAGTTTTTCAGGTCTTTGTTGATCAATTGTTTCCTTATCTTTACCTGTTTCTGTTATATTTGTTAGATTAGGGTCTGTGGATGTTTTAACTTGGGACTGAGGTGGAGTTGTGGCATCTATAGGTAATATGGTATGTCCTGATCTTAACCTCAATTCGTTGCAATGTTTTTGTTCAACATTGGGTTTTGGATCTTCTATGATCTGAATTAGTTGAATCGTTCTATTATTTGGATTAGTATTGCATTGGGTTAGCAATTGAGGGCATATGCTAGGCTGCTGGTTATGCTGAAATACGTAGGGAGCTGGAAATTGTTGAGGTCATATTCCTATCGGTAGATTGGCCATTCCCATAGGTTTCTGCTAGTTCCAATTGGTTTTTTGAGTAGGAGGGTTTGGCCATTGGCTTTGATATGGGATATTCTTCCAATAAGGGGGAGAGCTAGGGAAGTTTTTCCAATTACTCCCTGATGGAGGTTGCGTAGGCCAAGGTGGCATAGGAAACACTTGGTTTGACCAAGTTGGGAAGGGGTTTTGAGTCTGCCAATTTGTTGCAGGGTTTTGCTGGCTGAACTGTAGCAACAGAAAGTATTAAGGTAGGTCTTGTGATATGCCAGGTCATGCTTGCCATTGCTGACGCTGATTCATTAAATAGACTAGCTCTGTTTCTTCTTTTGCTTCCTTGTAGACAATTTTCAGCCCAGGAAGTGAAGGAAACTAGTCTGTAGTATGATCCTTAGTGCATACAGCACAAGTTTGGACCATTTCTAAAGGAAACTCCCTCGGTTTTGCTTCTTCTGACATCTTGGGAAAAATATGGCCAGGATTTGTTTGGCTATAGCTTGTTTCTTCTTAGCTTGTAAAACATCAAGTTGCGTTATCAAAGTACCCAGGATGTCAGTTTTGAAATTTTCTAACAGATTTCCAAATTCTGCTCTGGTTACATTGTCAATGGTTTGCTTAAGATCCTTCTTCATAGAATCACGCCCAACAGGTATATTGCGTGAGCTACCCCGGGAGCATCTAATACATAAGGAAATAATCTCGTCGTATTCTTCCTAATAAATATCTCCCTTCCCAATTATGTTAAGCATATCAACCAAGTCTTCCTTCATCCCTTTAAGCATTGTGGCTTTTAAAATTTCCTTAGATAACGTGGTATATTAGGATATTTGTAAATTGTATTGAAATATTTCTATGTATTCCTCTAATGTTTCATTGTCTTTTGTAGACATGTTAAATATTTCGTCTTTTAGGGCTTGGGTTCGACAATAGTCTTGGTATTTGGTAAGAAATGTATTCTTTATTTGGCCCTAGTTGTTTATATTCCCCCCCCCCTAATCCCATGAACCAGCGGAGTGCAACTCCTTTTAAGGTAGAGGGAAATAGTTTTAGTTTATGGGGATTTGTGGTGTAGTCATATCCTCTGCATAAGACATCAAATTCAAATAGGAATGCATCAGGATCTTCTGTGGTTAACCCATGAAAGGTGGAGATGTTGTGCAAGGGAATGGCTTCCATAGGGGCATTGGCATCATGATCAACAATAGGGTATTCTAATGTTGATGTCTGCCTCTGATTCTGATTTTGATTATTTTCCATCTAATCAAAGAGGTGCCAGAAATCTTCGAGAACTTCTTTATCTGGAGGAGAGATTTTAATAGGTTTGGGAGGTGAATGCGGTGGGTGTTTTATAGCACTTCCCTGATCTAGGATCCTAAGAAATTCTATTTCGATCACTTATTTAGGGGACTTAGGTTCCAATATCTCTATGTGAATCCCTCCACTAGTTTCTCCCCCTCCTTCTTGTAGGTTGCAAGAGCCTCCCTCTTTTGAAGGGTTAGTGCCTCTATGAATGATAGTTTGCAGGCTTTGCTCAGACCCCTCTTTCTCGCAGTGAATCTCGGTGTAGGCTACAGATGGTGAGGCTTCTGCCTGAGGGAGTGCATTAGGACTTCGAATGGAAACAGTTATGGGCCCTATAGATTCCTGAGATTTAGCTTTCCTAATGATTTCGTCTATATATGTTGTTCTTCTGAGGATTGTCAGTCCTTTAGGTTGTGAGGATGGTTACGAATGATTTCGGATTGTTTCTATATTTTTCTTCCTAGACCTAAAATAAGAGCACCTATCCTATGGTTTTTTGTACAACTTGATGGTAAGTGGGCTAAAGGGCAAGCATGTTGCTTGTCGGTACATAGGTTCTTACCTCTCATTTTCAATACCCAATTCTTCATAGAAATGGAGAAAGATGAATAAAGGAGATGACTCTTAACACTATCCCTAGCAACAGCGCCAAAATGTTGCTGCTGAAAGAGGTGAATTTTTATTGACAACTCTAGTGTTTTCTCATTTAATTATCAACCCAAGGTAAGTCATTTTATTCCAAGAGTGCTGGCACAATATATGCGAGTCAGTTCATCTAACAGATGTTCCTTGTCACTTATGGGGAAGAATTTACTAACTTTATGAGCTTTCTTATCCTATGAGGGGTGGCCTAAGATTGAGCAACAGGATTTTGCATTTATCTACTGGAATTAAACAGCAGCTTAAATGAACCAAACAGAAATTTAGAGAAATCAAGCAGACATTGAATTGAATTTAACAATCAATTGAACAATGATGGAATTGAATGGAACAACAATCTAACTAATCTAATCAGTAATGGAATCGAATTGAATGGACAGTCTAGATATCTAAGCAATAATGGAACAAAATTATAACTATCTAAGCAGTAATGGAACAGCAGGATAACTAAGCTGAACAGTAATGGAATAGTAGTATGACTAAAGCGAATTAAATAACTCGTACAACAAGTAATTAAGTAATTTTTCAATGGAGTTCTCTTTATAACTTAATTAATCAACATTGAGTGATGGTTGAACGCTTCATTATGCTAGAAGGAGAACGCAATTCATAAAGACAGATAATACTGAAATCAACTTATTCTATGATCTGTAATTCAAATGCAATGGTATTAAAAGAATTGGAACTATCTATTGATAATAAAGCATTGTCGTAAGTCATAAAATACGATTGTGATTGTCCTACTTTAAAAACGTAGTTTCTAACAATCCTGAAGAAAGAGAATTGTATTTGTATTGAACGGAAATATACTTTACAACTGCATCGAATTCTTAAGCATTGGTTCTGCAACTACACAGAGTATGAAAACTTGTGTGGAGCTTCCAGAGGTTGGGCTTAGACCACCAGAATCCCTAGCACCGTAAAAACTTCAAAAGATGATTGTTCAAAGCTCTATATTACATCTAGTGATGTTAAAAAATACACAATTAGACAGACTGTTTCTGATTTTTCTATTACAGAATGAATTTCCTTTCTTATCTTCGACTCCCCTTCTCCTCCGTCCTTTGCCCTTTTAAAGGCGATTTCAAAAATTTCGAAAGTGTTTCCTGAATGACAACCCGCTGCGCGTGACTATCGCTTGAGTTCTTGGACTCAAATTCGTCTGTATACCTTCTACCGACCGCTAGGAATTACTAGGATTTCATATGCTTGCATCCGTTGGTTGGTTTCTGTTGGGGTTCCCATGTTTTGGCAAGTTTGGCAATACCAAAAGATGAGACAACATCAGAACCACTTTCAGACCTCAGGATCTAGCCCTCCTGGTTCCAGAGAGGAATCTCTCTGTATAGGAAAAGGTATATGTCTTTGAAGCTCTGTTTTAAGGTTTTAGGCTAGTTATAGGCACGGGTTTGTTTATTTGATTGTTTGTTTGGTTGTTGGGAATTAGGAAGGAAGGGTTCAATATAAGACAAGGGTGAGAAAAGAGGATTTTAGGCAAAGGAGGAATGATTTTAGAGAACACTCAAGACCATTGGGCAAGGGAGTCAGGAAAGGGTTTACTTGTTATTCAATATTCAGGCTTTCAGTTGGGCTAGTCATCTAAAGCATTGGATCTTAGAGATGATAGTGTGATATGAAATTGTGGGAAGGAAGGTGAAAGGCAAGGAAACCTCCAAGATGACCACTTAGGAATCAGGTCTAGGGATAGGACATGCCATTAGGCACCTGTGATCCAACTCCTAAAAGGTTAACTCTTCAGACAAAGGAAACATTAAAGATTTAAACACAAAGGTGAAAACCTAAGATCATAGAAAGACTTTGAACTTTCAATGCTTCGGTATCCAACTTAAGGGAACTTAGAAGGGTTCAATCAATCGAAAAGGACCCTAGTGAGACAGAATAAATATTCAAATTCCCATTATCCCAATACTTTCAATTAAAACCCAACAAGAACATCTATGCATAGATTCATTAATTAATATGTCAGCTAGCAGTAAATTATAGCCACTACACTGGTTAAATTAGCTTGAATCCGTACTCAGATAACACATATAGTAGAAAACATCGAAGGTAGGGAGAGCAGAAACATAGGGTACCATGTAAGGGTAAATCCTATGCTATATTTCTGATGCATACTAGAAGAAATTAAATGTGATGAACTATAAAGGAAAACGAAGACAAAGATAGAAAAACAACACCGCTGCTTTAAATCAGGATCCAAAGAAATGTGCTTGTCATATTAAAGAGTGACACCAGTCATGTACAACATTTCCAATAGCTTGATATTCGGTCTAAAAAAATCTTCCTCAGCTTATCTTACAACTTTACACAAAGAACTATATCTCAAGAGAAACGACTTACAATTCACAGACATCCGATCAACAACCTTACAATGAGTTTCTTCATGAGTTTTATAGCTGAAAGAGAGGCAGAGGGGGTATATGAAACACTAAATGAAACATTTAAAACAGATTATAAGAAGTGGTTTGAAGCCCATTTTGTCTTAATATATGAGCATTAATCTTCAGTACTGTTTGGGAGAAAGAGTGGTCTTCGACAGGCTGAAATTTACTCCAGGTATGTCCTTGATGTGCCTTCGCTACACTACTTGTAGCATTATGGTGAATAAAAAAAAGGAAAATAAATGATTTCAGGGTCTTCCATGTTGCATAACAAATTCTCTGGTAGCATCAGGACTGTTGTCAGGGTGGAAATCTTCTGGGGGACTCAATGTAGAATAAAGACAGTATGGGAACTGTGTCCTTTCTCTGGAAGAAACTTTTGCTGATGTGAAACACTGATGATATTTTTTTCTGTGCTATATGCCCCTTTATGCCTTTTGTGGTATTCATGAGGTCTTCAATCTGGTACATTTTCCCTTTGAACAATGAATCAGAGCTTAAATTATTCGATTACATGCATTAAACCCTCTGATTATCCACTGATACTCTTTGCTACTTCATTACTGTCTCTGTCTGCAAAATTTGAGCTTTACTAGCATTGGAGAGGTTTTAAAGAGTTTAAATATGTTATTTTATGAAAAAATAAGTTTTAACGCCCTCCCAAGCATTTCTTTGTGATCACGGGCTCTGAAAAGACTTCATCAGTGCTTTGCGCCACTATAACAGTGACCATGAGCAATGGCGGTTTTCACCGCCTGTAACCTACAAAAGTACACCAATCTGTTAAGAAATACATGCAGTGGGAGGATGAATGCAGTGGAATGTCATGATGATGGCAGCGCAACATAAGAAAATGTTGTGGATGCAATGGAAAGCGGTGGAAACATGCAGTGAAAAAGTGAAAATTGCAGCTGATGGAAGTTGGGCGAAATAAAAAACTTTAATGTAAAAAATTAAAATTTAGTGCTTAGCGGGATGATACGATGTTTTAATGCAAATCCCAAGGTTTGGGCCTTTGAACGAAATACACAAAAAATGCACGGAAAACATATGAAATGCACTGATATGGTGGGACCCAGTCATGGGAGGAGGAAATCTAAGTCGTTAGATCATCAAGGATTGACGGCTATAATTGGATCGGAGGAGCCCAATCAGGGGACATATGGAAAAATGAGGGCAGATCCTGGCCGTTGTTTCTTGTGGATTCAATGGCTAGGATCGCGTCGGAGGGTCGCAATTAGGAGGGATGGAGGATGGCACAGTTTAAAACTTGTGATTGTGATCGGAGCGAGGATGTGAGGGCCGTCGAATTAAAAGTGAATCGACGGTGGGCATGTAATCGGAGGAGTGATGAAAGGGAGATGTGGGCGCGATGGGACTTGTGATTACCATTGGATCTATTTCAATCAACGATGGAAATCAATTCAAAAGCTGACAGACTATAACACCATCGCATCATAACTTTGGGTTTTACAATGGAAAGCATGTCCTGTTCTGATTATCCGATGAGATTAGAGCTTTGTGGGCTATTGCTTGGTTTTAGCACCCGTGTCTATGGAGGGGGAGTGGTTAGGGGCTGGCCGAAAGGTGCTTAGCCTGCACATGGAAAAATATGGGTTTTTAGCCAAAAACAGAGCTTTTAAGGCTGAAATTAGGCTTTCGGTTAAGGGAAAAAAGGGAGTTGCAATCAAATGAAAGGATTTCACTTGGTTTAAAAGGAAGAATTTGATGGTTTGGGAAACTTGGGAGGGGTTTTTGGGGTTAAAGGGGAAATTTTTAAAAAGGAAAAAAAGGGCCAAGATGGGGAATTTTTAGAGATACAAGGGCAGATGAAGGATCTTTTAGAATTTTTCATAGACAATGAGGCTTTTGGGTGGAAACAATAGTGAGGATCCTTTTGAAGGCAATGAACACACGGAGACTTCAAGGATGAGAGATTTTCCTGGGAAATGTATCTCTTGAAGTCTCATAAAACAATTTAGCTACCTGTTTGCTTGACAAAAATTTCATAGGTTGCTAACAGCTTCCATTTCCTATTGGTCTAGGTATTCTGCCCTCCTGCATGCGGAGATAAGAGAAGTCAATTTTCTGTTACAAAAACATCATTTTCATCATTAGTCCAATTGTTCCTGTTTTCATAATCTTTTATTCTTTATTTTTAATATGAAGAGGGATTCCCCCGAAATTATAACATAATTTGAAGTACTTACAGGGTGAGAATCATACCTTAATTTAGGCCCAACAATGCCTTGGGAAATGGCATTGGTGTTGTTTTAATGCAAGAAGGAAGACCCATTGCTTTTGAAAGTCGTCCAATCAAAGGAAAGTATTTATAGAAAGATATTTATGAGAGGGAAATGTTAGCAATACTACATGCACTAAAGAAATGTCGACCTTACCTAATGGGAAGACACTTCAAGGTAAAAAATGATCATGATAGTCTTAAACATTTTTTGGAACAAAGGATATCTTCAGAAGAGCAACAAAAATGGGTCACAAAGATGCTAGGTTATGACTTTGAAATAATCTACAAAAAAGGGAAGCTAAATGTTGTTGCAGATGCACTCTCTAGAAAGAATGAAGAGGTGGAAACATTGCTTTGTGCCATTCTATTATCCAACCAGATTGGATAACTGAAGCAAGGGATGAATGGAAGAAGGAAAAAGAAGTGTGGACACTCATTCAAAAGTTGCAACAAGATCCTAGTACATTTGATACTTTTAGTTGGAAAAATGATTCCTTATGGTACAAATATCGCTTATATCTTTGTAAGAATTCCCAACTAAAACAAAATATTCTTTTGGAATTGCACACTTCTCCTTTAGGAGGACACTTAGGATTTTTTAAAAATTACCACAAGGTGAAGAAATATTTTTTTTGGGATGGCCTTAAATCTGATATTCAAAATTTTGTGGCAGAATGCTTGGTTTGCAAACAAAATAAAGTTGAGAGAATTAGGACCCTGAGTCTTCTACAACCTTTATCCATTCCAAGTCAACGTTGCAAGGAGATTCCAATGGATTTGATCACAAGTTTACCTAAGTCCAAAGGAAAGAGTGTCATCATGGTGGTAGTTGATAGACTTACCAAGTATGCACACTTTTGTGCATTATCTCATCCATTTTAAGCAAGTACAATTGCTACTACATTTATGGAAAAAATTAAAAAGCTACATGGAAACCCAAAGGTTATTGTGAGCGACAGAGATCCCATTTTTACTGGAAATTTTTGGACTGAGTTATTGTCTTGTTTGGGTACTCAATTAGCTCATAGCTCATCTTATCATCCTCAATCTGATGGTGAAACTAAGATAGTGAATAAATGTTTTGAAGGATATCTTCGTTGTTTTGTATTTGATAAAAAAACACAATGGGCCAAGTGGTTACCTCTCACTAAATGATGGTATAGCACTTCCTTCCATACTGCAGAAAAAATGACCCCATTTATGGCACTTTATGGATATCATCCACCTTCCATCACATCATACTTAAGAGAAAATTCTAAGGTTCAAGCAGTCGAAGGTCACATAGAGCATCAACAAGAAGTTCTCCAACTCCTAAATGATAACCTAAATTTGGCACAAAATCGAATGAAACAACAAGCATATCAACATTGCAGCGAGAGAGGTTTTGATGTAGGAGACTGGGTATTTTTACGGCTACAACCATACAAACAAACGTCCCTCAAGCAAGATAAGAAGGATAATAAATTATTGCCAAAGTACTATGGTCCTTACAAGGTGTTGCAAAATATTGGTACTATGTCATACAAATTGGAGCTTCCAGCTTCTTCACGAGTGCATCCAGTTTTCCATGTTTCATGCTTAAAGAAGGTTATAGGTGAAAATCTTCTAGTTCAAACAATATTTCCAAAACTTGATGAGGAAGGAAAAATCATATTGGAACTTGAAGTGGTCATGGAAACAAGAACTCGACAGCTACGAAATCAATCAATTTCACAATATCTCATCAAGTGGAAGAACTTACCCATTGAATATTCTACATGGGAGGATGAGAATTTTATACAGAAGAACCCAGAGCTACTCAAGCATTGAGGACAAAATTTTTTTAAAGGAGAGGGGCATGTTAGGTCCCTATATTACTAGTTTAGTCCCTTATTGTTATTAGTGTAGCCCCCATATTGTTGTTGTTGTACCCCTGTAACCCCAATATTGTTATTATTGTGCCCTTACATTGTTATTGTTAGGTCGGCTAGGATTACATTGTGGGCCCATGGACTCCTATATATAGAAGGAGGTTTTGGTCATTTGTATCATCCAATAATTTTTCATTTATGTAATGTCTTTGAGGTTTCCCCCTCGAAGAGGCTATTTCTAAGGCATTGATCTATCTTTTCTTCTATTTTTGGAGTTGGTTTCATAACATCCACCCATTTCATCACATAATTTGTGGCCACTAGTATGTAGTTCTTCTTATTTGATGGTGGGTTGAATGGTCCAAAAAATTCCAGTGCCCATCAGTCAAAAGGTTCCAATATTAACTGTGGTTGTAATGGAATTTCATCACCTTTTCCAAGGCGGCCCATTCTTTGGTAGCTATTGTAGGCTTGAACATATTTCCTGGCATCTTTAAAAATTTTAGGCCAATAATATCCCATTTGCAATACTTTGTGCCCTGTACTATGATCTGAAAAATGGCCACCGCATGGCTCATCATGACAGGCCCTTAAGATGTCATAAATCTTGTCTTCTTGGATGTATCTGCATATATGCATATCAGATACTATATGAAAAAGATATTTGCTGATCCAGGAGAATCTAGAACTACCCTGGATAATCAACTTTTGTTCCTTTGATGTCAGGTTCCTTGGCAGTTCTCCTACTACCAGATAATTCACTACATCTGCGTACCATGGCATTTTTACTGCTACAACAAACAAATTCTCATATGGGAACTCATCGTCCACTGCTAGTGATTCATTTGAATTTGGAACTCTCAACGGGAAATCTGCAACTACGTTCTCCCTCTGTGGGTGGTCTTTGATAGTTATGTCAAACTCCTATAAAAGAAACAACCAAAGAGTTACTCTTCCATTTGTAATAGGTTTATTGGATAAATATCTAATGGAAAAGTGATCAGTATACAGGAATACTTGATAGCCAGTTATATAATGTCTAAATTTATTAATAGCACAAATGATATCCGAGAACTCCTTTCCAGTCACTATATAGTTTAATTCGGTAGGAGTGATATTCTGGCTGATATAATAAATAGCGTAGGCTTTTCTATCTTCTTATTGAATGAGAAATTCCCCTATCTCTGTGTCAGATGCATCTGAGGAAATGTGAAAGTGAAACTGCTAATTGGGGCCACATAAGATTGGTGCAGTTGAGACCAATTTCTTTAAATATGAAAAAGTAGTGTCACATTTATCAGACCAATGGAATTCAACATTTCCATGTAATGCATACAAGGGCGCAAAAATTTGTGAGAAATTACTTATAAACCTATGATAGTACCCTGCATACCCAAGGAAACTATGTACCTCTATCTGAGTACAAGGTGTGGCTAACAAAAGGATTACCTCTATATTTGTCAGATCTACTTGTATTCCAGCTGCAGAGATGTAGTGCCCTAGGATTACTCCTTCGGTCATCATCATGTGAGATTTCTCGTTGCTCAAACACAATCTTGTAGAAATACATCGTTCCAATACTTTTTCTAGTGTTTTCAGTACTTGATCAAAATCATCCCCATATGGGGTAAAGTAGTCCATGTAAATTTTGAGTCCTTCATTTATTAAATCAGAAAAAATGCTGATTATGGCTCTTTGAAACGTTGCAGGGTCATCTCATAACCCTAATGCTAATACCCTGTAGGAAAATGTACCCCATGGGCAGGTAAAGGTTGTTTTATCCTGGTCTTTAGGGGCTATCTGGATTTGATTGTAACCACTGAACCTATCAAGGAAAGAGAAGATTTGCTTTCTTTCTAATGTATCGAGGACCTGATCAATGAAAGGGAGGGGGAAGTGGTCTTTCTATGTTGCTTTATTTATTTCTCTGTAATCCACACAGATTCACCATTTCCCATTATTCTTACGAATGACTAGTAAAGGAGAGATCCATTTTCTATCTAAAATAGGAGAAATGAAGTTTACATCTAGTAGCTTTTCAACTCATCCTTTACAATGTCTTTCAAATGCGTGTTTAACATCTGTTGAGGCTGCCGAATAGGCCGAGAATCCTTGTCAGTATAAATGTGATGTGTGCATAGTTGAGGATCTATACCCTTCATGTCTAGGTAGTCCCAAGAAAATTCTCCCTTATATTTCTGTAAAACCTTAATGAGATTCTGTTGTTGGTTACTATCCAGACTACCATTAATATTTAAAAATTTTCTTGGCATAATTTCAATTGGTATGTTGTTGTGAAAAAAAGTCGTGGGTATCTGTTGACTATCAATGCCTGCCAAGGGGTCTTCCTATGCTTCATCATCAAGAACTGCCTTTAATATTTGGTATTTTAAGTTTTCAGAAGCAAATTATTGATTCATGAAGTTATTGATTACATCATCTTTAGTTTGATCTTTGAATTCAAGTGCTTCAACTATTGTCAGTGGTGAATGAATGTTTGGTTCCCAGTATGTTTGTGGTTGTTCGTGAATATTTATAGTGGGAAGAATTTCTTTGGCAGGTGGGTATATGGAAATATTTTTTATGGAATCACCTCTAGAAATGGTCATGCTCCCTACCCGGAATCCTATGTAAGCGTCAATTATTTCTAACCAAGGTTGTCCCAGTATCAGGGGGTGTCCATCTAACCTTCTTTTTGGGTTAATGAATAAAAATTCTGCCAAATACTCCCATTAGTCTAGAGAAACTAGGATTTCATGTAATATTCCTTCTAGTTTCATAAAAGATCTCTCAGTAAGTTCCAGCAAGGTAGATGCGGGTTCTAACGTTGTTATGCCTAAATTATCACAGGTTTATGTGGTTAAGATGTTGATGACCACCCCAAAATTAACCAATGTGTTCGAAAAGGAGTGGCCAGAGATTTGTACAGTAACTATGGGGTTCCTTGGCTCCTCATATTTTACTGGTGTTTATTTACCCAGAAGTAAGTGTGACAGTGCTCCCACCACATGAACAATTGGTACAATTTTGCTTTCTTCACCTATTTCTTTCTGCATAGTGTTGGGGTTCCCATGTTTTGGCCAGATTGGCAAGACCAAAAGATGAGACAACATCAAACCACTTCAGACCTTAGGATCTAGCCCTCCTAGGTCCAGAGGGGGATCTCTCTATGATTTTCAAAGGTATATGTCTTTGAAGTTCCAAGGTTAAGATGTTAGGCTAGTTATAGGCACAAGGTTTGTTTGTTTGATTTGTTTTGATTTTGGTTGCTGGTTATCAGGAAGGAAGGGTTAAATGTAAGAGAAGGATGAGAAAAGAGGGATAAGTCAGAGGTGAAATGTTCCAGTAAATATTCAAAACCATTGGGCAATGGAGACAGGATAGGATTTGCTTGCTATCCAATAGGCGGGCTTTCAATTGGGCTAGTCATCTAAATGTCGGATCTTAAAGATGATAGTGTGAGATGGAATGATAAGAGAGGAGGAACAGTAAAGGTTTAGAACACAAAGTTAAAGACCAGTTGGTCGCACAAGGATCCTAGTGGATAGGGCTAACTCTAATCCCCAGTGTTCCCAAATCTTCCAACTAAATCCTTGACAAGAAACATCTAAGAACATATACATTTAATTCATACATCAGAGAGTAGGAAATAACATCCACTACACTGGTTAAATTATCTGAAATCGATTCTTAGATAACACATTTAGAAGAAAAAAATAAATGGCAAGGAGAGCAGAAACATAGGGTACCTAACGAGGGTAAATCCTATGCCAGTATTCTGACGCAAGCCAATAGAAACGAAATGAAATGAATATAAACACAGAGATAGGAAAAAATCACCGCTGCTTTAGATCAGGATCCAAAGAAATGCGCTTGTCATATTAAATAGTAATACCAATCAAGTACAACATTGCCAATAGCTGAATACTCAATCTAAAATCATATTCCTCAGCCTGTCTAACACTTTACACAGAGACTGTGTCTCAAAAGAAACTACTTGCAATTCTTTGATAACTGATCAACAACCTTTACAATGAGTTTCTTCATGAATTTATAGCTCCAGTGGAGCAGAGAAGGTAGGTGAAAAACTAAATGCATCATTAACACTCAGGAAAGGTAGAAGGCCGAAGCCCACTCTGTATAAATTCTGTGCATTTATCTTTTGGTGAACGAATGATCTTCTTCAGGTTTCCATTAACTGCAGGTATGTCTCTGATGTACTTTGGCTGCAATGCTCTGTAGTACTTCTAGTGATCTGAACAAAAATAAATCGATGATTCAAGTCTGCCATGCTGTGTAGCTAATGCTAATGATATCGTAGGACCATTGTCATGGTGGGAAATCCTTTAGGAACACGATATAGAATAAAAGCTGTATGGGCATTCTATCCTTTACGGGGAAAACATTATGCTGGTGTAAAAACCCTGATATACATGAATTTCTATATGCTGTACACTCCGTGTGATTCATGACATCGTTGATCTGGTGCTTTGCCTTTAAATCCTTGTATTAAGGCTCAAAGCTCTTCGTTGAAATGGTTTATCACTAGCTAGTATTTCTCTGCAGCTTCATAAATGTCTTGATCTGTGAAATTTGGGCTTTAATTGCGCCGGATAGGTTTCTTGCAGAGATTGAGCTGTCCTGGGATAATATTTATGCCGCCGCTACCTTTCTTGGCATTTCCATAGTAGTACTAGCTTCCAAATTCAACCTTCCCTGCGCAACACGCCATTACAATAGTACAATTGAACCATGGTGGTTTTCCGCCTCTTTGGAACCCTGCAAAACACGAAAATAGGTTAAGAAAACAATGGAGGTGGTGGATACAGTGCAGATGATGAAAATGATCATGTAGCTGCTGAAATGGCGGAACAATGCAGAGGAAAGATGGAGGGAAGCCTTGGTGAAGGTTGGCGGAGCGCAGCGTAAATTTAAATTAAAAAAAACCTTAACAAACTCAACTTTTGAACAAATATATGCAATGGGATGGGCGGATGTATGGTGGATACACATGGGGGTGACATGGCGGGACCAGACGATGGCGGAGAAGTCAACAGCGGAGAAAAAAAATCTGGACCGTCAGATCTCAAGGATATCGATGGTTGAAAATGCAGCGAAAGGCGACGAACGGTGGGCCAGGAGTATGGTGACCTTAGATTAAACCCCGCGCAACTCTGCGAAGCGACAACCATTGGATGGGAAAGGTCAGAGCTGATGGTTGAAAGCGATATTTCTTCGTGTCCTGTACCAGACGATAACGTGCGATCAGATAGCGGTTTTGAAATAGTGCGCCTAACACGCGTCGTTTGCTGAGTGGAATCGCTGGGCGATGGGAAAAAATCGCCTTCCACCGAGAGGTGGTGCGATGAAAACCAGGTTGTTTCTGAATAGTGTCTGCGGGTGTGGGGACCACCAGGCGGGAATGAAGATCCGTCCGTTGATCCGTGGTTTAACCGAATGGCGGATGTGGTTGGAGAGGTGAACGTGAAGAACGATGGGTGCTTGCGGAGTTAACGGGGACCGTCTGATCTGCAAAGATCAACGGTCGATGTTGCCCCCGATATCATATGCGATAAGCGCCTTCCGCCTGGGCACTTGGTCATGGCGTTGGGTCATGTAGAGGGAAACGATGAGGGGGCTGGCCTGAAGGGGGCTAAGACCCAATGTGTAGAGTATGGGTTTTTCAGCCCTTTTTAGTGAAATTTGAGGCCAAAAATGGGAAACGATAGAGGGAAGAAGGGAAAATTTGGCTTACCAAAGGGTAAAGGTGGGTTTTCAAGGGGGTTTGAGGAGATTAAGGGGACCATAAAAGGGGGGAAAATTGGGATGGAAAGGGAACTTGGGAAAAGGGAACAAAGAATAAAATGGGGGAAATCTGCAGAGCTACAACGGGCGAAATAAGGCCTCTTTGGAGCAGAAATTATGTAATCAATGAGACCTTATAAAGGGAGTCAGCAGAGGGAAATTTATCAAAGGAAAAGGCACAGGAGACTTCAAGGATGATGTGTCTTTAGGGGAGATGCATTCCTTGAAGGCTCAAAAAACAATTTAGCCCCCCACTTTGCCTGTCAAAAATTTACAGGGGGGCTAACAGTGGCTCCACATGGGGATGGCTTCTTCTTGAAGGAGTCAAGAATTCAGAGGATGAATCTTTGGTGTAGGCCAGATGCTTGCTGCTTGGCACATCCCTTTATTTCTTTAGATCAACTGCCACAATATGAAGACATTACATCAGCAGAAACACTTTTCCCAACAAACTACCTACCCTTCCTACAATCCTAGCATTTTTTATTCTTCTAGGGTGCATTTGAGCTAGCAGACCCTTTACATCATTTTATTTTTACAAACAGAAAATAAACCTATTCTAACTCTACCATTATTGCTCCATGAGACCAGATTAGACTGTTGGTCTCATATGTTTCTCTACCTGATCTAATATCTGTTGGGATTAAACTATCCGGCAGATTTCTTCTCTATATTCTACGACAAAATTTGAAAAACAGTCAAGCCAGGATTAGACTGTCTGACTTGCTATGGGTCCAAGGCATAAGGACAGTTGCACACGGACAGAAAATTGCAGAAAAATGAAAACAAAACTTTGAAGGCTTGAAATATGAAATCTTGAAGCATCCTTATTTCTTTTTTGTGACTCAAGTTTTGAGCATGTTAGAGTCACTTCTTTTCTTCATTTCAGCTCTGGTTTTGGGCATGTTAGAGCTGATTCTTCTTTCTTCTTTGCTGGTCCAGATTTTGGGCATGATAGGACCAGCTATTTTAATTTCTTTGGCTCAGTTTTTGAGCTTATTAGATCCAATATTTTGTACATCAGAGGTTCACATTTTAAGCATGTCTGAACCTCTCTTTTACCTATGTTTTTTGGAATATTTCTCTTTTTTCTTGAAAATAAAAAAAACTGCAATGGTATGTACAATGGTAATGGAAACTGGAAATTGGGAATCAGCAGAAGTAGTGTTTGAGCATCCTGCCATTGACAGGACCCCCAAACAGCTCTGTACCATCTAATTCATGTAGGAAGAAAGCATTTGGTCCCACAGTGGCCTGGATGATGTATGGACCTTGCCACAGACTGTCAAACTTGTTGTGCTTTCGTTTATCCTCCCTTCTTGAGTCCCACTTCAGAACTTTATCCCCAATTTTGAAATCAACAGCTTTGGTTCTTTTGTCAAACAATTTCTTTATATTTTCTTGAACCTTCACTACTCTGTTGTAAACCTCTTCCTTTGTTTGCTGGAGATGAATTGTCTGGTTTATCCTTCTCACCATACTGTCTTCTTCTGTTTGAATCTCCTGGACCAGCTTAATCACTGGTACCACAAGGCTGGTAGGAAAAATTGCTTATGTTCCATAGACAAGTTGATAAGGTGACATGCCAATAGATTTCTTTGTTGTAAGCCTGTTAGCCCATAAAGCATGTACTAATTTGTTATGCCATGACTTTTTGTTCTCTTCCAATGGCTTCTTGATGATGATCACCAGGCTCTTTTTTGATGATTCAGCTAATCCATTACCTTGAGGGTAATAGGTAGTTGAATGACCAAGTGCTATTTGATACCTATGACAAAAATAAACCATTTTCTTGGATCCGAAAGCAGTAGCATTATCGGTGATTATTTTCCTTGGGTAGCCAAACCGAGAGAGGATATGACCCTCTAAGAACCTAATGATGACTGAATCTGTGGCATTCCTAGTAGGTATGGCCTCTATCCATTTAGTGAAGTAGTCTGTTGCTGTGAGGATCCATTTGTGTTGTGCAGAAGAAGTAGGGTGAATCTCCCCTATGAAATCTAGGCCCCATTGCAGAAAGGGACCTTCAACAGTGATGGGTTGTAGGGGTAAGGTGAGGAGTTTTCTTTTGCCTTCAAAAATCTAGCATTTGTGGCAGGCAATGATCATTTTATGGACATCTTTAAAGAGTGTAGGCCAATAGTAGCTAGCTCTGAGTATTTTTTTTGCAGTGGCTTTCCAGCTCAGGTGGCCTCCACACTCTCATGCATGGAATTCTTGTTTAATCCTCTCTGCCTCGTTTTCAGGCAAACATTTAAGCAATAGGCCATTTGGGTTCTTCCAGTATAAGTAGTTATTCAATATGCAATAGCTCCTGGCTTTCAGCTTTAAGAATCTGGCCTTGGTATTTGATAGTTTAGGAGGGGCATTGAGGTGTGTAAGCACATACAAAATGTCAGAATACCAAGGAGAGCTCTGAAACTTTTCTTCAATAGTGGGATCAGGAAATCCCTGCTACTCATCCAAGTCATTTATCATGTTAATGTCTAGGGCTTGTAGATTTGATTTAGCCATTAATTGAGCTAGACCCTGACCTTTAATCAGTTTGGTGGGTTTTATCTTGAGGTTGTATTCTAAGATCACAACAATCCATTTTCCCCTTTTCCCATCTAGGTCCTGGGACAAAATTTCTTTAACCACTATATTTGGCACATAGGCTATGGTGTGGGAATGCAGTATGTACACCCTAAAGTCTTTCAAGGCCTTAATCAGAGCATAGGCCTGTTTCTCCATTATGTTTTATTTCAAGGGTGCATCTTTGAGTGCTTTGCTGAAGAAAGAAATGGGTTGTTCCATTCCCTATAGATTTTTCTGCAGTAGAACTGCAACTATTGTATGCTTGGAGGAAAATGAAAAAATCAGGAAATCCTTTGAGAAGTCTGGGCTGATTAGAACAGGAGCCTGGGTGAGCGCAAGTTTTACTGATTCAAAAGATTTCTTAGCTTCAACAGTCCATTTAACTCCTACACCTTTCTTCAGCATGTTAGTCATGTTCCTAAGGTGTTCAGCTAGATTGGGAATAAACCTCCTAAGGAAGTTAATCTTCCCAATGAAGGACTGTAATTCCTTGATGTTTCTTGGGTGTGTGATCTGTAGTATTCCCTCAAATAGTTGTGGGTCTATCCTAATTCCCTTCTCAGATATGATATGGCCTAGAAGTTTACTTTCCTGCAGCCCGAATACAGTCTTTTTAGGATTCAGCGACAGACCAAACCTTCTACATTTTTCAAACACTTTCCTCAGGTGTTCTAGGTGTTCTTGCTCAGTCTTAGAATAGAGTGTTATGTCATCCAGATAGATGACAATGAAGTGTCCTATTTCATCTGAAAAAGCTATATCCATTGCTCTCTGGAAGGTTGCACCAGTGTTCATCAGTCCAAAGGGCATTTTTACATACATGAAGGTGCCCCATGGAGTGGTAAAGGTTGTTTTGAGTTGGTCTTCTGGGATTACTAAGACTTGGTTGTAACCTGAAAAACCATCTAGCAGGGAGATCCTTTTAGAGCCTACTACCCTCTGAAGAATATGTTCCATTTTAGGCAAAGGGTAATTGTCTTTGAGTGAGGCTCTATTAAGATTCCTGAAATCGATGCATAATCTGATCTCACCTATTTTCTTTCTCACAACCACTAGGTTTGATACCCAATCAAAGAACCTCACAGGCACGATTATACCTGCCTCATACATCTTCTTAATCTCTTTTTCTACTGCAGGCAATTGTTTTGGGTTATTCTGTGAAGATTTTGTCTAAAGGGCTTCTGATTTTCTTTCAAGGGTATCTTATGCTGTATGATATTTGTGTCATAGGCCCTTAAGTCCTCATAACTCCAAGCAAACACATCAATGAATTCCTTGAATAGGTCTATGTATTTCTTTTTTATGTTTGCAGGCAAAGACTTAGCCAGTTTGATCATTTTGGGTTTGTCCTTAGTGCCTATGTTGCATTCCTCAACATCAGAGTCTGCATGTTCTATAGTGGGCTTTTTTTCTACATCATCAATGTCAAAAAGGTCTTCTAAAGGGGCCAGACCTCGAGGTATGTTCTTATCTTTGGTTTGCAACACCTCTACTTCTTCACTATCTGCGTTTTCACATTTTCCGTCTAGATTTCCAATCCGTTCATTTAAAGAGTTTATTTCTATGTTACAGGGTGTTTCTTCCTCATCTGAGGACTCTTTACTTAGGTAGCTACTGTCAGATTTGGAGTCTGGATCAGAAAATTCAAACTCGTTTTTGCCTACCAGGAAATCTTCAATCTGTTTATCTCCTTCAAAAACCTGCCAATATTTTTCATTGTCCGGCACTGCAGGTCTGAATTTGGTCTGAATGATGATCTGTTGGTTGCTTGGAGTCCTAGGGTATGAACTGGCTAGGAAAGCTAATCCATTTGCAATGGCGTTCTGATTTCTAGGAACAAAAACTAATTCGTATTCAACAAATGTTTTCAATATGTCCACAGCATCGTTCCTATATGCTCTCAACCTAGGGTGTTTGGCTGTGTATTCACCGTTCACCTGTTTTATAACCAATTCAGAATCTCCCTGCACGGTTATTCTACAGGCTCCTATTTTCTTAACAGATTTAAAACCAGGATAAGAGCCTCGTACTCTGCAATATTATTTGTACATTTGAAAAGCAGATTGCGGGCATGGCTCTTCGCGTAGTCGCTCTCTGTGTTACGTAGCCATACCCCAGCTCCGACAGTTCTTCTTGTGCAGGACCCATCGAAACTCATTTCCCACAGGGGTTCACTCTCGTTTTTGTTATCATTTATTTCCCTATAGCTAGGTTCACCATTATTTTTCATTATAGGGTCTGCGCTAGGCTGTGGGCTGTTTAGTTTTTTTTATGGGTGTGGAAGTCAGAGAGGTGACTAGTTGGCTGATCTCATTCTGTTTCTAGTTCACTTTGCATTGTTGTTTCAGTGCACTGTTCAAAGTTTTCTATGTCTTCCTCCTCTGAGTCTAGGGTAGCCATTATGTTAAAATCCATTTGCTCTGTTTCATCATGTGTACCTTTGCTTGTATCTACGTTTTCAGATTCTGGTCCCCCCAAAGATTCATCATTGCATAAGATAAAGGAATCCAGGTTTGTATGTACAGATTATAGAGGAGAATTTTCAGTCTTTTCAGGGCTACTAACCAGGAATTTCATTTGTGCTTCCCTGTACAGTCTTCTAAGTTGGCCAAAGATTGGGATTGTGGAATAAGCCCCATCCATCTGCATTGTTCCTTGTAGCTTGCCTCCCCATGATCTAGATAACAGCATGCCATATTTGGGTGGCACATCTGCCACAACAACATCCATGACCATACATTTTTCTGGAATCTGGGCAAGGCTCACACATAAATCTTTGATCAGGCCAAGACACTTTACTCTACTAGAGTCGAATGAATATAGGTCTTTATAGGGACGGGTTATCTCTAGGCCTAATCTTTCCATTACTACTTTAGGCATCAGGTTGTGTGATGCCCCAGAATCATGCATTGCATTGTGGAGAATCTTATCATGGATATTAAGACTGATATAAAAAGGGGGCACTACCCCTTCCTGAAACTTTCCTTCTATCTTTGGACCAAACATAAGGGCAGGTTGATCATCACTCAGATTTACAGTGTCACTGTTCTCACCTAAATTTAATTCTTTCAAAATTTGGCCTTTATATACATCCTGAGTGGCCAGCTCAGAGAGTGGGACAGAGATTTTAATTTTTTCAATCTCACTCTCCAAATTGAAAGTGGACTGACTCTTTGGAACATTCAACTCTGTTTTTTAGCCACTGCCTTAGTGGCTACATTAGTGTGTTGATTCTTATTATGTACAGTGTTTGTGACATTTTTATCAGGAGCACTAACTTTAGTGCTAGTGCTACTAGTTGGTTTACCTCATGTATCAGTGTTTTGGTTGTCCTTTTCTTTGTTCTTTCCAGAACTCCCAGCTGCTGATTTGTTACTTTCAGCAGTTTCTTTAGAAGTTTTCTCAGGTATTTTCTTGTTGGTGACCTCAGAAGCTTTTGGTTTAGAAGTTTCTTGGCTCTTTTTTCTTCTAATTTCATATTGTTCTCTGACCTGCATCATGGAATTTTCAAATCCTAACCTGTAATCTTCAGATTCTAACCATTCCTCATCCCAACAAGAGGGTGAGGGTTGATATTCTTATGAGTAACAGTTATGGATTGAATCTTCTGTTTCAAACATATTAGTTGTGTTTCCCTCAGACTCTTCTATGATTCCCTCATCTTCATCAAGAAAATTCTCTTGGAAGGGGGGAATAACTTGTTGATCTGATTCTCTTTGTCTGTTGGGAGTGGCATTGTTTCTTCTAAAGTTTTGGTTCTAGTTATGGTTTTGATTTATGTTTTGGTTGCTAACTGTGACAACCATTTTTTCCATCATTTGGTATAGCTTCTCCACTTTTTTAGATAAATGATCATGATTTGGATCAGATGTGGAATCTAAATTGTCATCTCTATATGTTACCCTTTTCTGAGCTCTTAATCTCACTCTTTTCTCAATCAGATTTGCCTCTATATTCACTGCTCCTTTCTGCATGTCTTCCAATGTGTTGTACTCTTTATCCCTAAGCTGATAGGCCATGTCAGCATCAAAGCCTTCAGGGTATTTCGGTAGGGCCATACCTTGGGAGGTTTCATATGTGGAGGGAGAGCATTGTAAATGCTGTTAAATCTCGTTGTGTAATCATGGACACTCTCTCCTACATTTCTTTTAAGGCTCATGTATTCTGCTAGGATTTGGCGAGGGTTGGCCTTAACTTCCCATTTGTTATGAAGGTCTGATATACAGCTGGGAAGTCATTTATGCTACCCGGAGGTAGGCCCTTAAACCATTTCTTCACATCACCCCCTAAGCTATGGGCAAAGATTCACATTTTGACTGTATCATCATCTATTTCCATGTAGTCAAAGGAATCTTCCATCCTATCTACATGATATTGTGTTGTGGTAGACTCTCTTGCAGTGAAGTGTGGGATCTTTGATTGATAATCATTGGGTGAGGGAACTAGAGGCTGAGGTAAAACCAGAGGTGCATACCAGGCTGCCATGATAATGTTTTGATGAGGTAAAGGGTCGACTTGGACAACTGGTATATGGATGACAGGGATATTGTGACCAGAAGAAGACTGATGAGCAGATCTAGGGTGAATGAGCCCCAAGTTTTGAATGAATTGTATATCAAGAGGTGTAGATGGAGGGGTCTGTCTAATCCCAATGTGCTTACCACTTTGAGGTGGTGAACCAGGGAGCTCAAGGTCAGGCTGGTCTAGGACACTGAATGACCTAGTTCTAGGTAATCTATTAGGTAGGTCTAGGTCAAGGTGAAAGTGTGATAGAGCTGTAAGATCTTCTGGTGTAGAGTTAGCTCTATGGATGTGGCTGGAAATAGTTGGTCTTTTAGGTGTAGGAACTCCCTTGAGGATGCTCTCAAGGTTGTCGACTATTTCCGGTGGGTCTGGGTTAGGGTAAGCTCTTGTGTGAATGGTTCTAAAAGCTAGAATGCTATTTTCCAACCAAGCAACTTAACCCTAATGGTTCTTTCTATTGTGGTTGATGTTGTATTAGGCTCTAGTCTCCCAGTGTTATAGCATCATTTTTCACCCTCATGTGATTCATGATTGTCTCTTTGGCCTTGGGCACCCATTCCCACAGACTTGAACAAAATTCATAAAAAACAGTGTTAAAAATCCCATATGCGAGTATGACCAGGCTTTTCCGCGTGTATACATGATTCCATACACACTTTTCTGTGTATGCCATTAAAATCATTAAAAAATATATAAAAATTCCCTATTTTCGGGCTAGGTTGATGGTTACTCTAGTAGTTCAACCACCCCAGCACATGGCCAACTGTTTCCAACTGATTGAAACTACTTTAAGGGAGTATAAAAGCCCCTCATGTGCATGGCCTAAGGGAGAGAGAAATTTATAGACATTATACTCTATTTGAATCCCAATTCAAGTCTGATTTCCTGTGCCTCCTGCACTTTCCCAGATTTTTATAGGAAACCTTTGCTTCCTAGAGATGTTCATCCATTTATATGTCATCTCATGTGCACAAGTCTTGAAAGTATCCTAGCAAGGCAAGGGCGGGACGGATCTGGACGACGGTCTGTTCGAAGATCATGGAAGGATTCAGGTGATCTCTCTACTTTTTACTACTGTACATGATGTTCGTAATGAAGAAGAACCATCTTGTTCCTGAATTCACGTGTTAATATCTACTTGCATATGTGAAAATATTATTATTTAAGCATTTATTATTGTTTATATGATGTTTCACATGGATTTCACTGACATTTAGGATAGATATATGCTGTACAACTAGATTTCTGTGCACGTTTCTTCTTGGTTTTCAGGTTGAGGAGGAAGAAGGGTTGCTGGGGGTTTGGACCCCGCAGGATCTACATCAAACGTAGGATTACGGGTGAGTTCTACTATTGATGTTATCTAGTTTTTAGCATACAAGTGTGGTTTTGTGAGTCCTTCTTGAGTAGCATGCCCTGATCTATGGAGGTTTTGACCTAACAAACCTTTAGGGAGTTATTTCCCGAAACACCCAGTGGAGTCTAATATGCAACCAAGATAATCAGCATACCTATTGATCACCAGTGAAGTCTTTAAAACGCTTAGGGAATATGGAGTTGCCAGGTGGAAAGGTTTAGAATGTTTTGGAGGGCACACTGTCCACCACAGTGCCTATGAGATGTCCCCTTTCAAGGATATCTTCCAAACATAGCAAACTCTAACCAGAGATTGACTGGGAGGGCATTTACCAGATATGTCACCTCTAAAACAGTGTGAGATCTGGAGGCTACCTGGCCCTTTCCAGACTCTGTCCAAGAGTATGGGGAAAACAAAACAAATAGTATAGAGGTTGATGTGTGAATAGGAATGTCTAAATGCCAACCTAACCAGAGATTGTAGGTTTCTTGAATGCCTAAGAATGTTTAAGGTGTAATGCACTCAAGTTCCCCAGTGGAGTCGCCATTATGTTGGGGTTCCAATGTTTTGGCCAGATTGGCAAGACCAAAAGATGAGACAACATCAAACCACTTTAGACCTTAGGATGTAACCCTCCTAGGTCCAGAGAGGGATCCCTCTATGATTTTCAAAGGTATATGTCTTTGAAGTTTCAAGGTTAATATGTTAGGATAGTTATAGGCATAAGGTTTGTTTGTTTGATTTGTTTTGATTTTGGTTGCTGGTTATCAGGAAGGAAGGGTTCAATGTAAGACAAGGATGAGCAAAGAGGGATAAGGCAAAGTTGAAATGTTCCAGGAAATATTCAAAACCATTTGGAAATGGAGTCAGGATAGGATTTGCTCGCTATCCAATAGGGAGGCTTTCAATTGGGCTAGTCATCTAAAACGTCGAATCTTAAAGATAACAGTGTGAGATGGAATGATAAGAGAGGAGGAACAGTAAAGGTTTAGAACACAAAGCTAAAGACCAGCTGGTCACACAAGGATCCTAGTGGACAGGGCTAACTCTAATCCCCATTGTTCCCAAATATTCCAACTAAATCCTTGACAAGAAACATCTAAGAACAGATACATTTAATTCATACATCAGAGAGTAGGCAATAACATCCACTACACTGGTTAAATTATCTGAAATCGATTCTTAGATAACACATTTAGAAGAAAAACATAAATGGCAAGGAGAGCAGAAACATAGGGTACCTAACAAGGGTAAATCCTATGTCAGTATTTTGATGCAAGCCAGTAGAAACGAAATGAAATGAATATAAACACAGAGATAGGAAAACATCACCGCTGCTTTAGATCAAGATCCAAATAAATGTGCTTGTCATATTAAATAGAAATACCAGTCAAGTACAACATTGCCAATAGCTAAATACTCAGTCTGAAGTCATATTCTTCAGCCTGTCTAACACTTTACATAGAGACTGTGTCTCAAAAGAAACTACTTGCAATTCTCTGATAACTGATCAACAACCTTTACAATGAGTTTCTTCATGATTTTATAGCTCCAGTAGAGCAGAGAAGGTAGGTGAAAAACTAAATGTAGCATTAACACTCAAGAAAGGTGGAAGGCCGAAGCCCACTCTGTATAAATTCTGCGCATTTATCTCTGGTACTCTTTTGGGTGAACGAATGATCTTCTTCAGGTTTCCATTAACTGCAGGTATGTCTCTGATGTACTTTGGCTATAGTGCTCTGTAGTACTTCTGGTGATCTGAACAAAAATAAATCGATGAGTCAAGTCTGCCATGTTGTGTAGCTAATGCTAATGATATCGTAGGACCGTTGTCATGGTGGGAAATCCTTTAGGAACATGATATAGAATAAAATTTGTATGGGAATTCTGTCCTTTACGGGGAAAACATTCTGCTGGCATACAAACCGTGATATACATGAATTTCTGTATGTTTTACACTTCGTGTGATTCATGACATCGCTGATCTGGTGCTTTGCCTTTAAATCCCTGTATTAAGGCTCAAAGCTCTTTGTTGAATTGGTTTATCACTAGCTAGTATTTCTCTGCTGCTTCATAAATGTCTTGATCTGCGAAATCTGGGCTTTAATGGCACCGAATAGGTTTCTTGCAGAGATTGAACTGTCCTAGGATAATATTTATGTCGCCGCTACCTTTCCAGGAATTTCCATAGTAGTACCAGCTTCCAAATTCAACCTTCCCTCCGCAAGACGCCATTACAATAGTACAATTGAACCATGGTAGTTTTCTGCCTCTTTGGAACCCTGCAAAACATGAAAACAGGTTAAGAAAACAATGGAGGTGGTGGATGCAGTGCGGATGATGAAAATGATCGTGTAGCTGCTGAAATGGCGGAACAATGCAGAGGAAAGATGGAGGGAAGCCTTGGTGAAGTTTGGCGGAGCGCAGCGGAAATTTAAATGAAAAAAAACCTTAACAAACTCGAATTTTGAAAAAACATATGAAATGGGATGGGCAGATGTACGGTGGATACACGTGGGGGTGATATGGTAGGACCGGGAGATGGTGGAGAAGTCAACAGCGGGGAAAAAAAATCTAGACTGTCAGATCTCAAGGAGATCGACGGTTGAAAATGCAGCAGAAGGCGACGAACGGTGGCCCAGGAGTACGGCGACCTTGGATTAAACCTCGCGCAACTCTGCGAAGCGACAACCGTTGGATGGGCAAGGATAGATCTGATGGCTGACAGAGATAGCACTTCGCGTCCTGTACTAGACGATAACGTGCGATGAAATAGCAGTTTTGAAACAATGTGCCTGACACGCATCGTTTGCTAAGTGGAATCGTTGGGTGATGGGAAAAAACCGCCTTCCAGTGAGAGGTGGTGCGATGAAAACCGGGTTGTTTCTGAATAGTGTCTGCGGGTGCAGGGACCACTAGGCGAGAATGAAGATCTGTTCATTGATCCGTGGTTTAAACGAATGGCATATGTGGTTGGAGAGGTGAACGTGAAGAATGACAGGCACTTGCGGAGTTAACGGGGACCATCCGATCTGCAAAGATCAATGGTCGATGTTGCCCCCGATATCATATGCGATAAGCACCTTCTGCCTGGGCGCCTGGTCATGGCTCTGGGTCACGTAGAGGGAAACGGTGAGGGGGCTGGCCTGAAGGGGGCTAAGACCCAATGTGTAGAGTATGGGTTTTGCTGCCCTTTTTAGTGAAATTTGAGGCCGAAAATGGGAAACGATAGAGGGAAGAAGGGAAAATTTGGCTAACCAAAGGGTAAAGGTGGGTTTTCAAGGGGTTTTGAGGAGATTAAGGGGACCATAAAAGGAGGAAAAATTGGGATGGAAAGGGAACTTGGGAAAAGGGAACAAAGGATAAAATGGGGGAAATCTGCAGAGCTACAAGGGGCGAAATAAGGCCTTTTTGGAGCAGAAATTATGTAATCAATGAGACCTTATAAAGGGAGTCAACAGAGGGAAATTTATCAAAGGAAAAGGCACAGGAGACTTCAAGGATGATGTGTCTTCAGGGGAGATGCATTCCTTGAAGGCTCAAAAAATAATTTAGCCCCCCACTTTTCCTGTCAAAAATTTACGGGGGGGCTAACACATAGATATTTAATTGTCTTAGCATAGATATGATTGTCTTAAATAGCCTGCAGAAGAGGAATTTTTATGCAAAGATTTTTTAATTCCCCTAGGAGATCAAAATATGAATAAATCATTGGTTTAGGCAATGTTAATCTTTCAAGACATGGAGGGGAGGAAATAATAAGGTTTTTAGTGTCTTTTTGGTCAACTATGTCCCTCCCTCACTTTGCCTCAGTTTCAGTCATAGTTGATTTTTTAGGTGTTGTCGGAATTTCAAATTCGAGTTGTGGCAGGGTCGTATCTTCTCTAGGTGAAATACCACATCCTGATTTTAGCCTCAGTGCATTTCATTTCTTTTGTTCAGTCTTGAGGTTTGGGTTTTCAAAAATATGGATTAGTTGAACCGACCTGGTATTGGGATTAGGATTGGGTTGAGCTGGCAGTTGAGGACGCATGATAGGCTGAGGATTGTGTTGGGCTAGGTATGGAGCTGGTAATGTAGGTTGACTCTGAGGCCCTATACCCATCGGTAGATTGGTCATTCCCAGGGGTCATTTCCAGTTTTGAGGCCAATTTTTATTCTATGAGGTGAAGGAAAGCCACTGGACTGATATGGATTATTTTTGTAGTAAGGGGGAGAACAAGGAGAACTTGACCAATTGTTTCTTGAAGAGAGTTGTGTTGGCCAAGGAGGCATGGAAAATGATTGGGGTGGCCAGGAAGAAAAAGGTTATTAAGAATGCCATGCTGTTGCAAGGTTCTGCTGATTAAATTGTGGAGAAGAAAAGAACTAAGGTAGGTCTTGGTGCATACCTGGTCGTGCTTGCCACTATCGACATTGGTTCATTAGATAGATGTAATATCCCAAATAGGGAATGCAAAAATACATAAACAAAATACCGGAATAGCATCAATAAATTAACTCATAAAATTTTTTATAAACACATAGCCATCAAATGAATGTTACAGTAGAAAAAATATGATCCATTATACCAGCCCAAAGTGGGGAAATGCAACAATATATTCCTAAAAAACATTATTCCCATGAAAATACATTATAACAGGGAAAAATGAAACTTGGGTCCCTTATATTATGTAATATGGGACTCACACCGAAAAAATATTCAGAAACAAATCTCTTTTACTTGTTTAAACAGATCTCTCGGTCCCGATATGGCTCAAAAAGGCCCAAATCCCATGACTTGACTAAACAAAAATTTTCTGAAGCATATACAACGTGATTCTTAGAGGGTTTCTACTATAATAGAATTTAAATAATAGATCTGGAGTTTTATTTCTCAAAGGATGGAGAAAAATAGGGATCTAGCCCCTTTTACACATTAAAAAGATAACCCGACAAGGGTTTCATGACAACACAAGTACAAAATGCTAGACATGCAGATCTGGATCTGAAAGGATGAATTCTAATTGAAGCTATGTATATATACAGCTGAATAATGCAATAAATGAAGGAATATCCTTCTTACAAGCTTTCTAGGAGAAGGGTTGGCCCTTTCCCTAAGAAAGAAACTCAAGATTGAGGCGATTGACCCTCACACTGCAACTCTGCAAGAAATGACGTAGTTCCTGCAAAGGACTGCACTATAGGTGATGGTAGTACTTTGGCCAAGTGCCAATATATTAAGTTCTACTCCTGAACCTTCCTCATTGACCTTCCAAAGGAATGAAGGCTCCCTCCTCTAAAAAACAAGCACTGTAAGTGGTGTTGTGAACCCCCACTGCAACATCCTGCAACACAATGTTATACTGATACAGAAATAACATTGTAGCTGAAGGAGGATGCTTGGCCTCAAGCCTGGATGTGGAGAAATTTAGTACAAGCTCCTTTAAGAGGCCTCTCAAGAAAGGAGAAGGATTCCTAAATAGGAGATCTTTGTGCTAAGCAGCACAATGATCTCAACTAAATAGTTAAAGAAAGAAGAATAGTCATGTAGACCAAAATTCAATAATCAAATCATAAGTTGTCTTGCTATGGCTACCTTGCCCTCATTTTAAACATGTGTGAGCCTTCTTACCTTGGGCCCCACTCTTTAGGGTTTCCTTCACCAAGGAATCTTCCTCCCACTATCTTTGTGTTGTCTCACAAGATGATCTCCACCTCCTATCGCAACGATGTTGACTTGGTCAAACTTGACCTTCTCCACATGCAAATGTCCTTGTTCACACCTGAGAGTGTAAAATACAACTATCATTATGATCCCTTTTTACATTATGAGGGATTTTATTTACATTTTTATTATGCATGGGCCTCCTTACCCATTTATTCTTCTCCTAAGTGAAATCAGCAAAAATCAATATTCCAATTTGTTGCATGAAAATTTTGGAATATTGCAATAGACTGGTTCTATCTCTTCTTATTCTTTTTTAAAAACCACTTTCAACCCCGAAAGTGAAGGAAAATGGTCAGTGGCATGGTCCTTGGTACAAATAGGGCATGTCTAGACCATGTCTAATGGACATTCCTGTTGACTATGCTTCTTATGACAGCGTGGAAAAAAAATAACCAAGTTTTGTTCTATTATATCTTGCTTCTTCTTGGCATGTAGGACATCTAGCTGAGTTGTCAGGGTGCCAAAGATATTGGTTTTAAAATCTTCTAAAATATTACCAAATTCTTCTCTAGTCCCATTGCCACTAGATTGTTTATAATTCCTTGTAGTTGAGTCTCGTCCAGTTACCCTACTTCGCATACTACCTCGAGAACACCTGATGCATAATGCAATAATGTCGTCATATTCTTCTTGTTAGATGTCTCCCTTTCCCATTATATTGAGTGTTTCGACCCATTCTTCTTTCATTACCTTAATCATTGTCGCTTTTAAGATTTCTTTAGGCAATGTAGTATATGGAGATATTTGCAAATTATATTTAAATCTTTCAAAGTATTCTTCTAATGTCTTATTGTCTCTTGCAAACATATTGAAGATTTCATCTTTTGGTTCTCGAGTCCAGTAGTAGTCTTGATATTTGTTAAGAAATGAATTTTTCATTTGATCCCAACTATTAATGGTTCCTCCACTAAGCCCCATAAACCAATGTAATGTTGTCCCTTTCAAAGTAGAGGGAAATAGTTTTAGTTTCTAACGGTCAGTGGTGTAGTCATATCCCCTACATAAGACATCGAATTCAAATAAGAATGCATCCAGATCTTCCACGGTCAGCCCATGGAAGGTTGTGATGTTTTGTAATGTAATGGATTTCATAGGGGCATTTGCGGCTGGATCAATGATGGGATACTCCAGTGTTGATGTCTACCTTTGGTTTTTGTTGTTTGCCATTTGATCAAAAATATGCGAATAATCTTCAGGGATTTCTTATTTTGGCGAAATAATTTGAGTGGAATTAGGGAGTGGATTTGGTGGAAGCCTTACAACACTTCCTCGATCTAGGATACTGGGCATCTCTATCTCAGTCACTCTCTCAGGGGATTTAGGCTCTAGAGTTTTTAGTTGTACTGAACTGCTGGTTTCTCCCCCTCCTTCCAGCGAATTGCAATAATTTCCCTCTCTTAAAGGGTCAAGACTTACGTGCTTAGTAGTTTGAAGGCTTTTCTCATACCCTTCTATTTCATTATTAATCTCAGTGTGGGCTGCAGATGGTGAGGCTACTTCCTGAGGGAATGTGGTAGGACTCTAAGTGGGAATGGTTTTGAGTCCTACGGATGCCTGGGATTCAGCCTTCTTAATGATTTCATCTATATATGTTGTTCTGCCAAGGACCGCCGATCCTTTGGGTTTTGTGGATTTAAGTGGAGTGATGTTGGAACAGGGTCTCCTACGAGCTGTGAAACTGGTTCGATTTGATATATTTTTAATTATATTTGCTAAACACCATGTTGAAGCACACACATGGTGTATGAGGAAGATGAACACACACACACAAGAGACTCAACACAATGAAGGATAAGCGTGAGGCTTTCTTATTTTTCCATTATACATGATGTACATTTATAATACAATGGTGCGACTCTTGGTTTCATATTCCAAGGTCACTTGGACTCCATTGTGACTTTTCGCATTCCACACCTACCCATGTAGGATTAGGTGTTCCAACATCCCCCCTTAATCTGAAGGGGTATGTGTGAGTCCAAGAAAAGAGTTGTAATACAAATCTGCAAAGTATACATGACAGCACTTGGGCTGAATCAACTCTCTGAAATGTTGGAAAAAAAAGATGGTTTAAGGATGACCACCAACAATGGAACGCAATACTTGTTGCAGTTCCCGGAACTCTTCCAAAACTAGCAAGAAGCTGAAAGCTTCTGCTAGAGGAATTGTCCCTCATAAAAAAGGGAGACCTTCAACCTAAAAGAAGGGAGGTCTACTACCTGTGATGGTTTTAGGATTACCAACAACTCTGGAATGCTTGAAGCATTTCCTGGAACTCAACCAAAGTTGGAAAGAAGATGAAGGCTGCTAAGCTGAAGGCTTCTGCTAGAGGAAGTGTTCCTCATATATGAAAGGGATACCTTCGACCTAAAAGAAGGGAGGTCCACTACCTGTGATGGTTTTAGGTTATCCATCAACCAAAGATGATGGTTTAAGGTTATCCACCAACCAAAGGTATGCTCATGGGCATCCATGTCTCTGGCTACATCTCTGAATCTGGAATGAAGAATTGTGGCTCAGGCTCGCTTGAACTGTTGTGTCTCTGGCTACGACTCTGAACATGGAATGAGAGATTGTGGCTCAATCTTGCTTGATTTGTCGTTGAAGCTTGTACATGACCACCATTTTCCCCCCTGTCAGGGACAAGGTGAGATGATGGCGAAAACTCAACTGCAAGTTTTCTCAATACTCATGAACATGTTCTGACATGCGACTTAAACATCTTCTTGGCTGTTGATTCCCATTGCCAAGAAGAGATCCATCCAAGATGAATCTTGGTTCTTGTAGGAGGCTTGTTTCTGAAGCATCTGTCTAAAGAATGAGTGTGCTGACCACAATGCTTGCATGGATGAAGATCAAAACAATGATCTTTCATATGGCCAACTCGATCACAATGTTTGCATTTGTCAATTTGTTGTTGTTGTGGAGCAGGATCTGGAATAGCTGCAGGTGAACTGTCATACAGGAATCTGACACTCTGAAATTTGATGGGCTTTTTGTAGTCTGGAATATGAAAGGACACATCCTTGTCATATCCAAGACCAGTTCTGTGCTTGTTGTGGACAAGCTCTTCCCAAGGTCTGATGATGGGCTTGAGAAGTGCAGGTTGAACTGCTGCATGTACATCTGCTCTAGTGCAAGGAACTGAATGTGAATCATCTGCAACTTTATCTTCTTTCTTCTGATGAGATTCCTTCACAATCTTCTGAACAGAAACAGGTTCAGAATGGTGACTCTTTTGCTAAATTTCGTCTTGTTGGAGTTGAGATTCCAACTGCAAAAACTCAATCTTTTCTTGTGCATCTTGTAAACAAATCTGAATATTACAAAGACTATCCTTGCTCATTTTTATCATATCATCAACATTGGAATGAATGAGGTTATTCAACAACACTAATGCCTCATTGATTTTAGCCATTTTCAACAACTTAGGCTCAAAAATGAAAGGGTGTTGGCTTCAACCAAAAATGCACCCGTTTATAACAAATACAAATGACTCTAAAGAATTTCCAACTATGCAAATCTCAAAGTACAAAGTGTGCTCCTCAAATGATGAAGGACAATCGACAATTTTTTCAACAACTCAAGTACTGATTGCAACTATGAAGAAGATGAAAATTCCACTCAAAATACAATGTCAGCTCAATACATATCTCTGCAAAATATTTGTAAATGTGAGGCTGAAAACACTTGTGCAAGGATCTTTTTATGATAGCTGAATTTTTTCTTCAAATAACTGTTTCAAAATGATGACAAAATTGTCTTCAAATGTGAAATTCTTCAAAAAAATCACCCTCTTATATCATAAAATGTCAAATCTGAAATTTTCTCTATGTATTGTCCATTTTCTTCATATGTCAATTCCTTCATTTCTGCTGTTCATGTCTCTTTTTCCTCTCTCTCTGCTGGTTTTTTTTTTTTTAATTATTATTATTATTATTTTAAGATGTGGGGGAGAGAGGGCAAATTAAATCGATTTTTATTAAGAAATGAATTAATTTAAAAACGGGGGGATGGAATTATAAAAAAATTAAAAAAAACGAAATTTAAAAAATGGAATAGGCCTGCATAAGGGAGGGAGGGATAGGTTGCATTGTGGAAAAGGGATGAGTGTTTGTGAGATGGGAGGCCGAGGGGCAGGGAGGAGTTTTTTGTTGGAAGGTGCAGGCGTAGGGGATGGGAAGGGCGTCAGTGCAGCGTTAGTGAGAGGGTTGAGGGGCATAGGTCAGGGTTAAACGATCGGGGAGAGGAGTGATAAGGGTGTGGGAATGGAGGGCCAAAGGCCATGGGGAAAACGTGATGTATTGCTGTGAGTGTGTCAGGGTTAAACGATGGGGGAGAGGAGTGATAAGGGTGTGGGAATGGAGGGCCGAAAGGTCGGGTTAAAACGTGTGAGCGGTGGCTGAGAGAGTGTGTAGAGTGGAGACCGCAGGTTGGGTAGGGAGTGTGTAGCTCGAGGGAGCCGTGGTGTTTTGTAGTAAGAGAGGTGAGATGGGCGCGTGAAGAAAATTTTAAAGGGAGCGAGTTGAGTGTGTTGAAGAGGGAGGGCCACGGTGAGCTGTAGAAACGCGAGGAAACATGAGCTGTAGAGTAGAGCGTTGGGTAAAGTGTAGTGGTGAGGGGTGGGATGAGAGGGCCGAGAGGCCGATTATTGCAGAAATATTTTTTATTTTTTATTTTTAATTTTAATTTTAAACAGCAGAGGAGTAAAAGACTTTCAAACAGCAGTAGAGAAATTTCGCCAGAAATGCAGGATTTTAAGCAGTAATACACAGCAGAATTTTTCTTTCAGGTATACAGCTGAAGCAAATCCAGCAGCAGAAAATGCAGAGATTGAAGAATTTTTCAACAGGAAAACTCAGATTTCTTTCAGTGCAAACTTAGAAATTTCTTCAGTAGCCCAGCAGCAGGAAAATGGGCTTTAAAAATGCAGAATTTTCCAAAGATTTTTAGCAGTAAAAATCCAGAAACTTCTTCAGAAACCCTCTTTAAACTATTTTCCAGCAGCTCAAAAATGCATAATTTAACAATACTCAGAAATATTTTCCACTAAAAACTCATAAACTTCTTCAGGAATCAACTTTAAGCAATTTTTCCAACAACTCTCCAAAATGCAGAAATTAATGGGCAGAAATTGCAGGAAGAAATCAACCTTCAGATGCGTAGTGCTGCTTGCTGCTCTTCTTCAAAACAAATGCCTAAATTCTGCCAAATTATGAATGCTTCTCCTTCTCCAAAACCACTTTCTGAATGCGGAAAAATGTCTGCTGCAAAAGTCTCTAAATGCTGCAAAAAATGTCAAGAATTTTGCAGCTATGCACAGGCCATAAACATAAATGGCTCACTCAAATTGGAGCAGGGCCAGCAATCGCCGGCTCTGATACCATGTTAAACACCATGTTAAAGCACACACATGGTGTATGAGGAAGATGAACACACACACACAAGAGACTCAACACAATGAAGGATAAGCTTGAGGCTTTCTTATTTTCCACTATACAAAGATGTACATTTATAATACAATGGTGTGACTCTTGGTTTCATATTCCAAGGTCACTTGGACTCCATTGTGACTTTTCGCATTCCACACCTACCCATGTAGGATTAGGTGTTCCAACATTATTTAGTCTAGCGCAGGGGTTTTGGGGTGGGTTAAAGCCCCGAAAGCATTGTAATGGTCAAAAGGGTAAACCAAGGGTTCAAAAACCACGGTTTGCGGACCATATGAAAGTTTAGGCTAGATTATTATAAATAGAAGAACATTTTGAATTGTAAGGTAGGAAATGAAGAGCTATTGATGCAAATTGTGGTTTAAGATATCTATTTGTGTTTTGGGGAAAGGACTCCTGTTGGATATGTATGCGGAGATCCAGAGTCCAGCTGTGTGCGGACCCTACTGCTATGTGCACAGACTGGGATGGGTATTGTAAGAAGGAATTTATGAATTGATGAATAATAAAGGTGGCTTGAGAAGTGAATCTATGTATACTGTTTGTGAGAATCATTGATAATTACTGCTTTATGTGCTTTCTGTATTCAAGCTACGAAATATCTGTGTAAGTGTGTTTGTTGTATCTGAAACTGTTCTGTTATGTTTATGCAATATTATGCTATTGTCCTAGAAGTATATAATTATAGATCTAGCGCACGTGGATGTGAAAAATACCTATCGTCCCTACGCAGAAAGAGGCGATCTAGGTATCACAGGGCCGAATGCAACTCTTCTTGCCTTACCTATCCTTTCTCAGGGTGCGGAAATCTGGTTCCAGCACCCACCCATACTACTTTGGGTGAGACTTTGACCTGCACAAGGAGGTCACTGTCGAAAGGGCCAGTAGTATACGGATTTGTTAGCAAACCTTGAACTCCAAACCTGGGTCAGGACCCCTTGAGCCAACAAATGGTTCCGTTGTCGAGACCTGGAGCATTTTGAGAAAGGAAACGAGTAATGACAAGTGAATACTAGAAACCTGACAAGGAAGTGAATGAGTGCCACTCTGGATGAAAGTACAATGTGGAGAAGTAAGTACTATCAAACCAATCAAGAAGTTGGTAATTATGTCTATAGCCCGCTGAAAAGAGCTGTTATGCAGGGCCCGCTAGTTACACCGACGTCAGAACCATAGAATAATAAACCCTCAACTGAAACCCTACTAGAAGAAGACATGGAGGCGCACTTGAAATTACCTACCTTTAAAGGTGCGGTCGATGAGGACATGGATTGCTTTTGGTTTGTAGCAGACTCGGTATGGACTGTGCAGGGTGTGGTAAGCGATACTGTGAAGAGAGTGCAGCTATCCCTAGCCTTCAAAGAGAGAGATCTGGACTGGTATATGTGGTACATATCTCAAAATGGAAGCGCATCTATTCAAGATATTAAGGATGCCCTAAACAACAGTTCCAGAAACCTAAATCCTACTCTCAGATTGTAGTAGATGTGAAATATTTCAAGCAAGGAGTGACTGAGTCTCTCTAGGAAGCTGATTATAGAAGCAATCAGAGAAGGAGGATTTAAGTATGATGACAAACAACACACCGAATGGTTCATTTCTATGTTGTTACCTCACTTGTGTATACTGATGGGCCACCAGACCTTCGAGTCATAGGAAAAAGCTTTGGAAGCCACCATGAAAATAGAAGCCGCACCCAAAGATGACACTTTGGGAGGAGTACAACAAATTCAAGAGCAGCGCGGAGCCATGCACATGGAGATATAGAACCTACGGAAGGAATGGGGAAAAGGAGCTAGCGCAGATCTCTGGTGCATATGATTTCTGGTATCTAGCCATACGAAGTATCAGTGCCATCTATTGGTATATTACATGCATGCAGGAGGACCTAGTCCACTACGTCCAGGCTCAAGAGGGTCTGTGTTATGGTGCGATGATCGCTGGGTAGCAGGACTACATGATACGTCCTAGTGCCCTCGGCTAAGTATGGGCGAACTGAAGCACCAGTGGTGTAGGTTCTGCTGGTCGGTAGGACACGATGAGTAGAACTATCACACTTATGACTTGATGATAGATTGAGTGAACTTATATAGGGTACAATCAGACCCTGCGTCACCAAGATCTCCCGCGAGCTTTGGTGGCTCCCCAGAAAGGGGTAGGGGAGGTCGGGGAGGAAGCGCAGGACGAGGACGTGGGAAACTAATCTGTTATAATTGTGGGGAGGTAGGACACTCTGCTAGGGACTACCCAAACCCTACTAGGAAATCCTACAAATATTGCTGGTAGCTTGACCATGAGATTGAATACTGCCCAATCCTGATAGCAAAAATGCATGAAAAGCAACCCACCACTACGCAGAATGTGCAAAGAGTTAAAGTCGAGCTAAGAAACATCGACCTAAGTGTGAAAGCTATAATACATAGTGGGAGGGTCACCCAAGGAGCAAAGGAGGTGCCTACCAAGGATCCTATGACCTCTCAGGAAGGATCGAACATCAGCAAGGGACAAGAAAAAATAGTATCTACTGCGGAGATACTTACACCCCTCAAGAGAGAGGAGGAAGTTGAGCCCTTTTTGTAGGAATGTATGAAGTTGTTACGTAACCCACAGGATGTAGAGAACCTTAAAGCATTAATGCATAGATGCGCAGCTTGGCCCGATCCGATTCCTGGGACCAAGGATGTACACAAGCTATATAGATATAAAAAATGCACTGGAAGAGAAATGCGGTTGACTGCGCAGATTGGTGACTACGAGATGGATCAAGTTATTTTAGATCTTGGATCAGATGCGAACGTATTACCAAAGAAAACATGGCAATGAATGGGAGAACCTGAATTGGAATGGTCCACCATCCAGTTGCGCATGGAAAATCAAAAAAATATCATCCCTCTGGGACGGCTGCCAAACTTCATGGTAGATATCGTAGGGGTAAAAGTCCTGGCTGACTTTGAAGTGATAGAAATTGTGGAAGATGCAGATCCTTACCCTGCACTCCTAGGACTAGATTGGGCCATAGATATGGGGGATGTCATCAATCTAAAAAAATGCAGCATGGTGTTTGAAAATAATGGTACGAATGTAATAGTACCACTAGATCCCGCAAAAGGTGCGTGGTATACCAAGCCAGCCCGCGACGAGGAAGAAATAGATCACATTTACAAATTGAATACGCAGGACGAAGACTAGATTAACCCCACAGCAGAAGGAGTACTCTACTGGAAAAGGAAAGTGAATTCTTTTCTGAATCTGATGGGGAACTGGAGAATTGGAAAAATCGGTTGCACGATGTCTTGGTGCTACAATGTCCTCGGGTCGCAAGGGCCCTCTGCTGCATTTCTTCGGAGGTAAGGGATCTACTCCATTTTGATGAGTCTGGTTGCGTCCAGGAATTCCTTAGAACACTAGAAGCTACGGTTCCAAGAGAAATACGGCTCTAGGCCCTTAATATAGCTATGTGTGGGACACCTGTGCGATGGTGGGATACCCACAAGAAAGTGTTCTCGGACTGGGAGACGTGTCAGGATATGATGATCCTGCGGTTTGCACCCCCAGCTGACATACGCACCAGGATATTTCTCGGACCTGGGGATCCCCATGTGCATCTACTCACGTGGATGGGAAAATGGTCCGACCAGACTACAAAAGAATGGGTTCATCTATTTTTTCATGCCTTGGGCCCTATCCCCGCTGCATGGTATTTAGATGCGGAGCTACATCAGCGCACCCACCACTGGGAAATATTGAAAGATGACTTTATAGGAACGTTCAGGCTAATTGGGGGGACGGAATCACTTGACGAAGCTCTACAGGACATCGATGCATTTGTATTTAATAACTCGCACCATCATGTTGTACCAAAGGTCCTGACATGGGAAGCGCAGATGCAAGACATAGTCAACTACCGGAGCTTGGAGATAGACGAAGAAGAAGACAATCCTCGAAACGTCTCTGTTCCAGAATCTGAGAGGGAATGCACCATTATTGGACCCCCACTGCAGAATATTGATGTGAAGAAACCTCTCAAGCTGTGAAAAGTTAATATTGGGATAGAAGAACACCATAAGCTAGCTAAAATTGCAGACTATTGGGGTGAAGGAACCGTAGGAAAAATTGTAGAGCTACTTACGGAATATCAAGACTTATTTCCAACAAAGTTTTTCAAGCTCAAAGGAATCACGGGGGACCTAGGCATTAAGCACATCACTCTAAAACCTGAGGCATGCCCCATCATGCAGCGACATTATCAACTAAATCCTAAATATAAGAAAAGGGTCAAAGAAGAACTGGACAAAATACTTGCTGTAGGCATCATTGAACTAGTTGAACAGTCGGATTGGGTAAGTCCAATGGTCATCCAGGAGAAGAAAACAAAGGGGAAAATACGCATCTGTGTAGATCTACGCAAGTTAAACGATACTTGTGTCCATGAACCCTTCCCTACACCCTTCTCAGACGAAATCCTTGGTAGCGTGGGTGGACAGGAATCCTATTCCTTCATCGATGGGTTCTCAGGGTACCACCAGATCTGAATTTACCCTGAAGATCATAGTAAAACTACATTCGTGACAGGATGGGGGTCCTTTTAGTATAAGGTCATGCCCTTCGGTCTCAAGAACACACCCGTTATTTTTTCAAGGGTCGTAGTTGTTGCATTCAAGGAATTTATTCATATTTTCCTGGAGGTTTATTTCAATGACTGGATGGTCTTCGGCCTAGTAAACGAGCATGTCTCGAACCTACTATTAATTTTGGATGCATGCTTAAAGCACCATATTTTCTTGAATATTAAGAAGTGCATCTTCTGTGTACCATTCAGAATCTTGCTCGGGCACATAGTATGTCGGCAAGGGTTGATGGTTGATCTTGTGAAGGTAGCCGTAATTATAAACTGTGGAGTCCCAACAATGGAAAAACAGCTGCGTTCTAGTCTTGGACACACGAGCTATTATAGGAAATTCATTCAGGGGGTACGTACTGATCAGAGCACCCATGGAAAAACTGCTTAAAAAAGATGTTTCCTTTTTTAGAACGATGAATGTCAGAAGATTTTTGAACTACTCAAGGAGAAGATGATCTTTGCACCCATACTAATATTTCCTGATTGGTCGAAGGAATTTCATGTACATGTGGATGCATCAGGCATCGCCTTGGGTGTTGTCCTAACTCAACCTGGAGAGGGAGATATTGATCACCCGGTTGCCTTTGCGAGTTGAAAACTCTCGAGCACATAATGCAACTACTCTACCACTGAGCGAGAGGGACTAGATATGGTATACGCATTACAGAAATATCAACACTATCTACTGGGTGGGCATTTTAAATTGTTCACTGATAATTCAGTTTTGAAATACCTTGTCAACAAGCCTGTGTTGGGGGGGAGATTTTTCGTTGGTTGTTGCTATTTTAGGAATATTATATTGAGATCATCGTCAAGCTGGGAAGGTTGAATGCAGGTCTGGATCATCTGTCCCGCATCGAGACATGGGAAGAACCTACTAACTTGGAGGAAGGATTACCAGATGCACAGTTGTTCACCATTAAGGTTGTTGATTCACACTTCGTTGATATCATTCAGTTCCTAACTACAGGCGTAGCTCCTGCAGAATATTTGATGCAGAAGAAGAAATATTTGGTTACTCGGGTGGAAGACTTTACTATCATCGCTGGCCAGTTATACATGGTAGGCACTGATGAAATACTATGCAGATACATCCTGGAACATGAACGGCATGCCGTTTTGGTAGAGGCACATGAAGGTGTCTCAGGAGGCCACTATGCAAGGAGAACAACGACACAAAATATTTTGAGAGATGGGTTATGGTGGCCTACCTTGCATCAGGATTCTTACACCTATTGTAAATCATGTGATACGTGCCAGAGAACCGGACAACCCTCACGCTGAGATGAGATGCCACTGCAACCACAAATGGCTTTACAGGATTTTGGAAAATGGGCCATTTATTTTGTGGAACCCATCAATCTGCCAGGCAAGAAGATAGGTGCGCGCTACATTATTACTGCCACAGACTATGTCACTCGATGGGCTGAGGCACAAGTGGTGAAGGATTGTACTGCAGATATTGTTGCACACTTCATCTTTGAACAGATTCTGACCAGGTTTGGCTGCCCAAAGATCTTAATGAGCAACAAAGGTACGCAATTCTTTAATGAAACAAATCAAGCCTTGAATGAGGAATTCAAGATCCATCATGCGAAAAGTAAACCATACTTTTAAAAAAACCTTGGAATAGGCATTGACCAAGGTCTACAATGTTTATCGTAGTGACTGGGATGTTCACATCCCCTCTATTCTATGGGCCTACCGAACGACCTGCAAGAAGCTGACAGGAAGGACCCCCTTTCAGATGGTCTATGGCAAGGAGGCCATTATGCCCATAGAATACATTATTCCTAGCCTACACATCATAGAATTTACAAATATGGTAGATTCAGATATCATGGAGGAGCGCCTGGCGTAGCTTTTTGCATTGGAGGAAGATCGGTTTATTGCTAACTTTCATCAGCAGGTTCATAAGGCTCGTGATAAAGCCTGGTATGATCGACATATTCGCTAAAAGACATTCGTAGCAGGTGTCCTAGTCCTCTTATATGATAGCCAATTTGTGAAACAGCTAGGGAAATTCCGACAGCATTGGCTTGGTCCCTACATCGTTAAGGAAATCACGAATGGTGGAGTAGTTCGACTAGCTACCCTATGCGGTGACATGTTATCTGGCTTTGCTAATGGTATTCGACTCAAGCCATACAGGGCTAAATGACTATATGGCCAGAATAATTGGCTCAGGCATGATCAACCCACTAGGGAGAGGCCGCTGACACGCCTGTGGGATCTACGTGCTGGTAATCCAATCACTCCAAAGGTGCTTGGAAAACCTACGGCCATAGTGACTCGGGACGAGTCACAAAATTGTGTTGGAGTAATGTTGGAACAGGGTCTCCTAAGAGCTATGAAACTGGTCCGATTTGATATATTTTTAATTATATTTAGTCTAGAGCAGGGGTTTTGGGGTGGGTCAAAGCCCCGAAAGCATTGTAATGGGCAAAAGGGTAAACCAGGGGTCCGAAAACCATGGTTTGCGGACCATAGGAAAGTTTAGTCTAGATTATTATAAATAGCGGAACATTTTGAATTGTAAGTTAGGCAATGAAGAGCTATTGATGCGAATTGTGGTTTAAGATATCTGTTTTGTTTTTGGGGAAAGGACTCCTACTGGCTGTGTGCATGGAGATCCAGAGTCCAGCTATGTGCAGACCCTGTTGTTGTGTGCACAGGCTGGGATGGGTATTGTAAGAAGGAATTGATGAATTGATGAATAAGAAAGGTTGCTTGAAAATTGAATCTATGTGTACTGTTTGTGAGAATCATTGGTAATTACTGCTTTATGCAATTTCTGTATTCAAGCTGCAAAAGATCTGTGTAAGTGTGTTTGTTGTATCTGAAACTGCTCTGTTCTATTTATGCGATATTATGCTACTGTCCTAGAAGTATATAATTATAGATCTAGCGCACGTGGATGCAAAAAGGACCTATCGTCCCTATGTAGAAAGAGGTGATCTAGGTATCATAGGGTCAGATGTAGCTCTGCTTGCCTTACCTATCCTTTCTCAGGGTGCGGAAACCTGGTTCCAGTACCCACCCATACTACTTCGGGTGAGACTTTGACCTACGCAAGAAGGTCACTGTCGAAAGGGCCAGTAGTATAGGGGTTTTTTGGAAAACCTTGAACTCCGAACCTGGGTCAGGACCCCTCGAGCCAACATGTGATATATATTTTTCTTCCTAGTCATAAAACAAGGATACCTATCCTACTAACCTCTACACAATTGCTGAGAAGCGAGTTGGAGAGAAAGCATTTTGATTGTTGTTATGCAGGTTCTTACCTCTCATTTTCAATACCCAATTCTTTCAAAGCAAAAGGAAAAAGAAATAAGGGACATCACTCTTATACTCTCTCCCCAAAAACAATGCCAAAATGTTGGGTCATAAAGGTAAATTTTTTAAGGTAATCTCAATGCTCTTCATTAATTATCAACCCAAAGAAAGTCTTGTTATTTCAAGAGTGTAAGCACAATATATGCAAGTGACATCTGAGGTTAACTATGCTAATTTATCATAGGGAAGATTTTCTAATTCTCGAAGTTCAATCAATTCAACTTGAAAGTGAATTATGAGATGCTTCTGACTCTTCAAGGGAACTAATTCTGTTTTAAGCCTATGCAAAAAAAAACTTACTTAAGACTAAAAAGAAAAAATTGCAATGAAACAACATGCTTTGATGAATTGAACAACAACCTTAACGAATTGAACGACAATTCTAATAAAATTGAATAGCAATCAATTATTATAGATTTTGCAATGTAATTATATTTTAATCGACTAATAACATCCTTTTGAATTAAACATCAACCAAATGCTCACAATGATGATGAAAATATAAAATGTCAACTATATGCAAAGTTGAACAGCATTCGTGTTCGAACTAACCTAGCAATTGTAAAAGCATGGAATTCAGGTAAAATAACGTGAATAGTAAACTAGTCTATTAAAACGGAAGATATAACATCTCATGCTGCAATTAACCGATTCAAATGATATATTATGAAACACAATGGATAGCTTGAGAATGAAAATTATGTAAATAAATGTAAAGCACAAAATTAGCAGAAGAACTGCTAGGGTTGGGCCCAAAGCCACTAGAATCCTACTGCTAAGGAATACTCAGAAGTTGTCTATTCCAAAAAAGCCAAATTATTCATTAATCCACTGAGCAATATGTTAGCCACCTATAAAAAATTTTCATATCAAATGGTGGCTAGATTTGTTTTAAGACTTCAAGAAACAATTTCATGCCAAATTGTTAGTTCTTAAATTCTTATGAAGATAAATAATCCTTTAGTTAATCTTCATTGTTGTTTCCCTCATAATCTTGAAAAATCTGCTGTTTGCAAGGAGAAAGACTGCTCAAAAACCCATTTTCCCCTTCATTTTACCCCTCTTTTCACTCATAATTGACCTCCATTTTTTATCCCCTTTTTCTTCATAAAAATCCTTCTATAAGCCTCATTCAACCTTCAAAATCATTCCAAAATCCCTTTTAAACCATTTGGTCTCCTTCCATTTGGTTTAAAAAACTCCTTTTCCTTCTATCGAAATCCTCAAATTGGCCTAAAAACCCTGTTTTTAGCCTAAAAACACTCATGTTACATTATATAGAACTTTATCCCACGAGGGCTTAACTCCTATAACCCCCGCTTCTCATAAAACCAAGAGCCCCGCAACCAGGTGCTTAAAGGGCTTAGACTTCTCTCCAAACCCCGTCAAAACTTTATCCTCCTTTGTATTTCATAAAACCCGACAGTTTGAATTTACAAAAAATATCGACCATTGATCTAAACCGATCAACGGTCATCAGCTTATCACATCACAAGTCCGCATCGGGTCCTCCCTTTTCTTCATATCCTTCAAAAATTTTCCGATGCGATCCCTCAGAGCATATCCCCGCCATCGATCATTCTTTCGATCTGACGGTCAGTACACCTTCGCATTGGAAAATTCCCTTTGTGCCTTCCCTTGCCCTCTTCTGATTCTGATCTTCCCAATTAAATCTTATCCGTCGAAACCACAAGAACCGACGGCTAAGATCTCGTCACACCCCACCCATAATTCTTTGCCTTTACCCCTCTGATTAAGTCTCAACCGTCTATCTGACTCCCAGATCTGACAGACAACACTCAATCGCATTGGAGCTTTCCACTTTCCCTTCTGCCCTCCATGATGCAATCCCCAATTTAATCTGGATCGTCCATCTAGGAAGATCCAATGATCAGGATTAAACCCGATCATCATGCCATTTCTTCTCCCCATTTCATAACTCCGCCCGATCATCAAATCTCGACCGTTCATTCTTCAGATCCTATGGTCGATATTTAACCCGATAGGCCCAAATCCTTTGGGACCTACCTCCGCCTCAAAAAACATATGTCCACTCACAAGCCTCCACGTGTATTCCATTATCTCCTCGACCTGTAGCTTCCCCCATCGACAGATCTCGACCGTCTATTCACATGATCCAATGGTCAGGGTTTAAACCACCTTTCACCCTGCCCACCTTTTCCACCCACGAATCTTACCCCATTGTGCTCTCATTCCCACCGTTAGATCTCTTCACCTTTCATCCGAAGGTTGAAACTCCATATTGCGTAATTTTGTGCCTGAAATTTAATGCCGAAAAATTACGTGAAATGGGTGGTATTAAAAAGACACGTGTCGAGCACAGACCCATATCACGTTTTTTTGGAAAATTTTCCAAACCACCTCAGAGCTGCGTGAAAACCATTCTGGTTTTCCGCCAAACCACCCTCCCTCCATAGTGTATTCTTCTGTTGATCTTGGTCGTTAATCCATTTAATCTGATGGTCCTATTTTAATTTAACCCCCGACCTTTCACATTTTGTTCATTCTCCCAAGCGCTCCATTGCTTGATCTTGGCCGTCCATCGTTTTCATCCAATAGCCCAGATTACTCTGTGACCCCAAACTTAATTTAGCCCCATTTTCTCTTCCGCCAAAGATTTTTTCCCTTTTTCATTACATTTTCCTCCATTCTGTTATAACATTTCCCCCCACATTATAAAATTACCGATTAATCTCAGCCGTTGATCAATCTAGATCAATGGCTCGGACTTAATTTTTCCTCCTTTTCATCTAACAACCTCCCCATCAAACTCAGCGTGCGATCTTGGTCGTCGATCAATATAGATCGATGGAAACAATTAAACCTCGCCTCCAAAGCAGCCTAACCTATGATTTCACCGGGTTTTTTCTTAAATTTAGCTTGTTTTGTGCAGGTCATTAATGTTTTTCCACAGTTTTAAAAAGAAAAGAAGACCGAGGATGACGATCCCCGGGCCATTATCCATGAGGAAAAATAATCCGTAGGGTTCCAAATATGGTTTTATCATGCCTCATGAGCACTGGTAACATTATAAAACCCTCTGCACACCTGCAAAAGCAACAAAAACACAGTGAACCTCAATCAAACAAACAATATCAGTGTCAAAGGATAAAATCAAAGAAGAAATGAAGAATTTATGATTTTAACACAGTTTTGAGGGATTAAGGCATAAATTCAACTATCAATGCCTGATCCACAGTTAGCAGAGTATGAAGACCTAAAGATGAATATTAAGCCTAATTAGGCCTAAAACACAGATCAAAAGCAAATTAACAGTGTTTTAGAGAAAAACAATGAGAGCTATCAGTCTGAGAAGCCTCCACTACCACATCAGAGGCTAATTGAATCCTCTTCAGCTACCAAAGAGCCACCTACAGCCTCGAATAAATTAGAAGAAGGCATATTTATTACCTTATCAGTGATATTTTGTTAAAAACAACCAGAGTTATTGCCAGCCTCCTTAAAAGAGCTTTAAAGTCAACAAAATATGCCAAATAGCCTGAATATTTAATGAAAACAAATTAATACAGAGAAATATCAGAAAACTTCTCTTTTGAGCCCCTCAAAGACTAACTTGTATTAATTGAACTAGAGATCTTTTATTTTATCCCACCTCCTCTTTTCTTCTATAAATACTTCTGAAGAAGATGAGATAAGGGTTGGTTGCTGAAATTTGATATAATACTTGTTGTTTGAAAATTTCTACATGTAAATAGTTTTCAGAGGCTCTTGAAGCTCTGTTTGTGATCAAAGAAGTTAGGCTGAGAAGAGAAGATGATTGTTGTACTGAAACATTGGACTTGAAGTATGTAACTGGATTGACATCAATATATAAGCTGATTCTTGGGATCCTGGTCTATATCATTGGTGAAGTACCTCTTACTATTATTGCTTTCCTTTCATGTATTCCATTTTGTTCAATTATTCTCTGATAAAGAACAACAAATATAGAGCTAGGATTTACTGTCAAAAGTACCCTAGTCTCACTGATAAGCTTTATCTTTATGTTTTCCTCCAATTTTGTTTTTAAGAATGACTTAAGTTAAGTGTAAAAAATATCAAGGAATGTTGGTTTGTCCCTATCTTGATGTGAAAAACTTGAAAGGAAGTTCTTGAATGATATTTTCTTTACATGCTAAGTAGAGTTAGACTAGAAAAGTTTATGGTTTGCCCTGTCTTCTAGTTTCTTTATCCAAAGTTTGTTTTGAAGGTTTCCCTAAGAGTATGTTGAAAGCAGGCTTTGATTTTAATGTATACTGCTTGATCTTAAGCTCCACTTTGTTTTCTTATCTATCTTCTCCTTTCTGAAAGTAGTCATGTGGATTGCTGGATTGTTTGTTTGATAAGTTAGCTTTAATACAAGCTTTTCCAAAGAAGTTTAAGGTTAGCCCTGTCTTTGGTTGGTTTCAAACAGTTGCTTAAAAGGATTTTCTTGTTTGGAAAGTTGATAAATCCTTGTTGAAATTATTGACTTTTTCCACCTTCTCAACACTTTTAATGTTCCATTCCATCATTTAATCTAAAAATATATTTTGATATAGATGACTTGCCCCTTGGACCACTCTTGAAATTGTTGCACAATTAAACCCTTTTATGACTCCATAGTCCAATGGACTATAAGTGTTGTTTCATATCTATCCTATTAGTTAAATCTTGTTCTGATTGTTCACACCTTCACCCCTTTGAAACTCTTTCATTTTTAGGACTTTCCACTCAATTAAAAATCATGCTCAACCATCCAAACAAACAAAAACCATTTTTCTTAATAACTAGCCTAATGTCATACCAAAATCCTTAAAGATAAATCAATATTTGCACTTATAAGAGAGATCCCTCTCTGGATCCAGGAGGGCTAGATCCTAGAATCCCAAAGTGGTTCATAATTTTGTCTCTGTAGCTTTAGTCTTGCCAATCTGCTAAAATTACAGGGACCTAACATTTCTGGCGACTCCACTGGGGAGCTCTGAGTCAAATTTCATCTTACACACCCTTAGAACCTCAAAAACCCCTTGAGTACAAGTAGCCCTCTTCAAGCACTACCAAATCAAATGGTAATCATGATAAAACTTATTTAAATCAATGACAAACTAAGGAACCCTTAGGATTTTCATAAAGCTTATCAACCTTGAAGGAATCAACTAGCTTAGCCATAAGAGTAAAATTTTCTTTGTCTCATCACTGTAGCTAAGTGTTGAAACAGGTTTAGGACACTTTTAGAACCCTTAGGACTGAAAAAACTCAGAAAACCCAAAAATATTTCAGACTGGTTTCAAATAAACATGGTGGTGGACCATAAAACATTTTACATCCAAAGGAGCTAAAAATTTCCACATGGTAACTCCAAAATCCAAAAAAACCTTAAGACTCCACTGGGAAACCCATTATCATCATAACATCATATAAAATCAGTTAAGAAAGCTTTAAGGATTCAAGTTTTCTTGTTTAAAGATCAGTTAGCCTCCTAAAGATTGTCATATTTAGTTAAAATTTTCTTGTTAGTTGGGTCTGAAAAACCTACCATAGTGGCTCCTAAAAGAATTCATACTAGGATCCATCCTGAATCAAACCCTCCTGATATAGTTGATAGCCCTGAAAGAATACTTAGAAAGTCTCTTAAGGCCAAATCTCCAACTATTGTCAGATCACTCCATAGAGCTAATTATGTTCCTGAAAACCTTGTAGCTCCACAAGATTCACAAGTTGACTTAAGAAACCCATTCAGAGCTAGGTCACTTGATGATATAGATCAGATATATTTTGAGTCCCCACCTTCATCCCAAGATAGAGGTGAACATCCTAGTACCAGAGAAACTACTCCACCTGATTTGCATTTACTTCATAATTTTGGTTTCTCTCATCCTAGATCTGCTAAAAAATCTCTTGCTGGTCCATCCACTTCTGTAATCCATACCACCACTGTCCAAAACACTCCATTCCAACCCACTTTCCTTCTTGTCAATCCTCCTCTTGTAAACCCCCCATTTTTCCCACAACCTCCTATCATGGCAACATGGTATGCCCCTCTAGTCCTTCCTTTACCTCTAGTCAATCTTCCACAGGACTATCAGTATAAGATACCTTTGTATGATGCCACTGGTGCTACTACTGCTTCACAACATGTGGATTAGATGAATGACTACTTTGACAAAAATGAAAATGATGATGAAACTGTCAAACTTAGATTGTTTGCTCAAATTTTAGGGGGAGAAGCAAGAAAATGGTTCAAAGGCTTAATACCTAACAGTATCAATGACCTTCAAGCCCTCCATCAGTTATTCCTAAAAAAGTGGGAACTTAAGAAAAACCCTCTCCAAATACTTTCAGATTATAACAGCCTTAAAAAAGACACTGGGGAAAGTGTTCTAGCTTATTGCACTAGATTCAATAGTGTGTATAATGCTTTACCCCCAGAATTGAAACCTCCACAAAGCTCAGCCTTAAACAAATTCCATGAAGGATTTGATCCTGAAATGGCTTATCAACTTAGAGAAAGAGACCCTCTAACTTTAGAAGATATGCAGAAAGGAGCCTTAGCTGTGGAAGTAAATCTAATGGAGAAAAGAGCTAGAATGAGGAATGAGAAGAAGGTATCATTTAGGGAAGAGTCTGCACCTTCCACATCTAGCTCAAAAATGGAGAGACTGATGGAAGAAATGATGAAAAATATGAGCATACTTGAGAGAGCACAAGCTAGTCAAAACCAATCAGCTCCTAAAAATCGAAATCAAAATCAAAATCAGAATTTTAGGAGAAACCAACCTCAAAATAGACCAAGGGAGGATGATCAACAGATTACACCTCCTTTTCACCAAAACTATGTGAGTGAGGTTGAAGAAACAAGTGAAAAAACCGAGGAAGATGACATAAACATGTTGGGGGTAGACAATGATAATTTTGATGTTCATTACAATAGGAAACAAGGTCTTTACACACCCTATGATGATAAAAGAGCAGAGGATGAATATTACTATAAAAAGTTGGAAAATGTCATCATAGAAACTCCAAAAGAGTATGACCTTAGGAGTAGAAAGAATCAGGAAACTCCCAAAACTAAAACCTCTCACAATTCTGCAAAAAACAGCCCTGTAAACAAAACCAAAATTGCAAAACAGAAAGATAAAAAAATGGTTGTAAATTCTGATCACAACAAAGAAAAAGACACTCAAAATAATGAAAAACAAAGTGCAGATCTTAGCAGTGTTAGCACCTCAGCTAGTGCTCCTATTAAAACAATTTTGGCCAATGTAAATAGAGGAAATCAACAAGCTAATTTTGCTGATAAAATGGTGGTCAATAAGGCTGAAACAAACGTTGTAAAAAGTTAGCTTCCTTTTAGTTTAGAACAAGAAATTCCAAAATAAAAATCTATGTTCCTCTTACTGAATTAGCCACCCAAGATGTATATAGATCAAAAATTTTAAAGGCTTTTAACATAACAGAAAACAATGACACTGTCAATCTTAATGATGACCAACCAGAGCTCTTATTTGGTCCTAAGATTGAAGGAAGATACCAAGAAGGACCAGTCCCTCCATTTTATGTTAGTTTGAATATTCATGACAAAAAATTACAGAATGCTATGCATGACTCGGGAGCCTCTCATAACTTAATGCCCAAATCAGTAATGGAGAGCCTAGGCCTTGAAATTACTAGACCATACAAATATCTGTACTCCTTTGACTTCAGTAGAGTAAAATGCCTAGGCTTGATCAAAGACCTTTGTGTAAAATTAGCACAAATTCCAGCCAAGTGTTTAGTAATGGATATTGTAGTGGCTGATGTACCCCCCAAGTATGGTATGTTGTTATCAAGATCTTGAGGAGCTAAGTTACAAGGAATAATGCAAATGGATATGATATATGCTACCATTCCTGTTTTTAATCAAACAAGAAGACTTTATAGGGAATCTCATATGCAATACATGGTAAGTAGCCAAGAGAGACCAGAAAAATCTCCTATCTATTCTATACATACCGGCCTTGACTCATTTATTCTCTTCAATCATGAAATATTTAATGAGCAAGAAACCTTAACTGATTTAGTGGCCACTCCTCACTATAATGTAGTGGTAGACATAGAAAGGGAAGGAGACATGATAGTGTTGGGGTTCCCATGTTTTGGCCAGGTTGACAAGACCAAAAGATGAGACAACATAGAACCACTTTCAGACCTCGGGATCTAGCCCTCCTAGGTCTAGAGAGGGATCTCTCTATGATTGTCAAAGGTGTTTGTCTTTGAAGCTCACAATAAGGTATTAGGCTAGTTCTATGCACAGGGTTTGTTTGTTTAATTGAGAGTTTGGTTGCTGGGAATCAGGAAGGAAGAGTTCATCATGAGATAGGACTGGGCAAGGAAGAATTTAGGCAAAGGAGAGATAATCCAGAGAAAACCAAGTCCATTGGGTAATGGAGTCAAGAAAGGATTTACTTGCTATCAATATGCAAGCTTTCAGTTGGGCTAGTCATCTAAAGCCTTGGATCCTAAAGTGATAGGGTGGTATGGGACATTAAGGACCGAGAGTGAAGGGGGGAGAACCAACTAATCCCATCTATAGATCAGGTCAAAGGTCATTTAAATCCATACCTGCTTGGAAAAAATCAGAGGCAGCACAAGGGAACTTGGAAAGGCTTAATCAGAACGGAAAGATCCTAGTGAGGCAGATACATGGTTCTAGACCTCCCAGTGTTCTCAACACATTCCATTAAATCCTAACAAGAACGTCTAAAACAGATTCTATTAATTCATACATCAGCTAGTAGGCAACAACATCCACTACACTGGTTAAATCAATTGAAATAAATCTTTAGATAAACACATGAAGTAGAAAACATAAAGGGTTGGGAGAGCAGCAACATAAGGCACCTAACAAGGGTGAATCTTATGCCAAATTTCTGATGCGAGCCAGATGAAATGAAATGAAATGGAAATAAACACAGAGGTATAAAAACATCACCGCAGCTTTGGATCAGGATCCAATGAAATTTTCTTATTATATTAAACATCAACACCAATCAGGTACAACATAGCTAATAGCTAGGTCATTCAGCCTGAATACATCTTCCTCAGCCTATCTTACAACTATACACATAGAACTTATCTCAAGAGAAACTGCTTGCACCTCTCTGCTATCTCATCAACCACCTTTACAACAATTTTCTCATAGTTTTTATAGCTGAAAAAGAGCAGAGGAAGTAGGTAGAATACTAAATATAACATTAAACTCAGAAAAGAAGGGGAGGGCCGAAGCCCATTCTATTTTAAACTCTGAGCATTAATTTTTGGCACTCTTTGGAGAAAATAATGACCTTTGTCAGGCTTCATTGATTCCATATATGTCTCTGATGCATTCTGGTTCGCTGTACTTTGTGGTACCCTTGGTGAATAAACAAAATGGAAATGAAAAACGAAATGGTCCGCCATACTTGAGCAAAAAATTCTTTGATATCCTTGGACTGCGTTCCGAGCAGGGATCTCCTCTGGAGCACGACATATAATCAAACAGTATGGGAAATCTGTCCTTCTTCGGAAGAAGACATTCTGCTGGCGTGGAAACCCTCCCTTCATTAAATTCCTTGCCTCTGTCAATGGAAAAATTACTGCTACATCCATACTGTGTAGTTATGGCGGCGTTTCAACTCTTGTACTTTGTAGAAACTCACAAATGTGTGTAGACAATCAATGCAATGGAAGACTGGTGGAGAAAAGGGAAAAAAATATGATAGCGCGGCGGCAGGAAGGTGGCTTTCACTAAAAAATGGTGACAAAATGTAATGAACTAGTGAAGACTCACGAATAATAGGGTTTGATGGCAGAATGCAGCGCAGACCGTTAGATCGCGGCCTGGGAGCAAAGATCAATGGCGGGGGTCGAGTAGCGGAATGATATATGAAAGTGGGCAGAACAACCGTGAAACATAAGACTTTAGACTTCGAGCAAAATACAAAGAAATGTGAAGGGAATGCAGGGAAATGCGATGAGGTGGGACCCAGCCGGGGCCGGATGGCGATCAGATCTCAACCGTTAGATCTTAGACCCAATGGACGGTTAAGGCTTATTCAGAGAATCGCAATCGCAATAGACGAGAGGGACGCACACTTATAGCTTCTGATTGTGATCGAGGAAGGGGAAGCGATTGGGAAGTACGAGGCGACTGGCGGGGTGCGATGAAGTGCCAACCGTCCGATTTGGAGGCTGACCGATGGCGGAGGGGAAATCAGGAGATGCGAAGGGTCGCGTGTCTAGAAAATGCGATTATGTGATCGGGCGGATCGGATGGTGCGACGAAACGGTGGTGCGATTAATCGCATCGCAAATATTTGCGATGGATGATTGGAATGCTAAAAAAAACATGCGATGGGAGCGATGTGCGATATTGCGATTAGCACCTTTAAGGGGTAGCGCTTGGTCATAGCGTGCGGCTACATGGGGAAATAGCTAAAGGGGCTGGCAGAAAGGGGCTAAGCCCTATTACAAAGTAGAGAATGGGTTTTGGCCCATTTTAATGCATTTTAAGGCCAAGGAGGAGTAACGATAGAGGGAATAAGGCGGAATTTGGCTTAGCAAAGGGTAGAGGAAGGATATAAAGGGGATTTGGGAGGGTTGAGAGGGTACAAAAGGGAAGTAGAAGGGGGGACAAAGGGGAATGGAATAAGAAGGGGAGGAGGCCCTTTGGGCATTTCTTCACAAACAGAGAGGTTTGCAACGGGAATCAGCAGAGGGAAATTTATCAAAGGACACCAGGCACAAAGAGGCTTCAAGGAGGATGGGTTTTCAGGGGAAAGGCATTCCTTGAAGGCTCCAAAACAATCTAGCCCCTAGCTTGCTTGTCAAGAATTTCATAGGGGGGCTAACAGTGGCTCCACATGGGGATGGCTTCTTCTTGAAGGAGTCAAGAAACCAGAGATGATCTTTGGAGTAGGCCAGATGCCTGCTGCTTGGCACATCCCTTATTTCTTTAATTTTCAGTTGCCACAATATGTTAAAGACACAAATCAGTAGAAATATTTCCCAACCAATCTACCTACCCAGACTACAGTTCTAACATTTCCCTTTGGGTGCATTTGAGCTAGCAGACCCTTTACATTTTATTTTCAAAACAAAAACAAACCTATTCTAAATCTACGCTTATTTCTCCATGAGACCAGATTAGACTATTGGCCTCATATGCTTCTCTACCTAATCTAACATCTGTTGGGATTAGAGTATCCAACAGATTTCTTCTCCTACATTCTAAAACAGGAAATTGAAAAACAACCAAGCCAGGATTAGACTGTCTGACTTGCTGGAGTGAAGACTTGTGGAAAAATGAAGACAAAACTGTGAAGGCATGAAATCTGCAGTTTTGAAACATCCTTCTTTTCTTGTGACTCAGGTTTTGAGCAAATTAGAGTCACTTCTTTTGTTCATTTCAGCTCTGGTTTTGGACATGTTAGAGCGGATTCTTCTTTCACTGTTGGTCCAGGTTTTGAGAATATCAGGACCATTTGTTCTGCTTCTTTTGGCTCAGATTTTGATCATGTTTGAGCCACTCCTTTTGCCTTTTGGAGGTTCAAGTTTTGAGCATGTCTGAACCTCTCTTTTTTTCTTTTTTCTTTTAAACTGCAACGATATATACAATGGAGAATGAAACTGGAAACTAAAATTTAGCAGAAGTAGTGCTTGAGCATCCTGCCATTGATAGGACCCCCAAACAGCTCTGTACCATCAATTTCTTGTAAGAAAAATGCATTATGACCCACAGTGGCTTGGATGATATATGGACCCTGCCACAAGCTATCAAACTTGCAATGTTTACCTTTGTCCTCTCTCCTTGAATCCCATTTCAAAACTTTATCTCCAACCTTGAAATCTGAAGCTTTGGCTCTTTTGTCAAACAACATTTTAATGTTCTCCTGAACTCTGACAGCTCTGCTATAAACCTGCTCCCTTGTTTGCTGCAGATGGATAGTTTCATTGATTCTTCTCACCATACTATTTTCCTCTGTCTGAATCTCCTAGACAAGCTTAATCACTTGAACTCCAAGGCTGGTAGGAAAAACTGCTTCTGTTCCGTAAACCAGCTGGAATGGTGACATGCCAATAGATTTCTTCGTGGTGAGCCTGTCAGCCCACAGAGCATGTACCAAATTTTTATGCCATGACTTTTTGTTCTCTTCCAACAGCGTTTTGATGATTGTGACCAGGCTTTTGTTGGATGATTCAGCCAATCCATTACCCTGGGGGTAATAGGCAATTGAATGGCCAAGTGCTATTCCATACCTGTGACAGAAATCAATCATTCTCTTGGATCCGAAAGCAGCAGCATTTTCAGTGATTATTTTCCTTGGACAGCCAAACTGAGATAAGATGAAGTCCTCTAGGAACCTAATGATGACAGAATCAGTGGAATTCCTAGTGGGTATGGCTTCTATCCATTTGGTGAAGTAATATATAGCAGTTAGGATCCATTTGTGTTGCCCAGAAGAAGAAGGGTGAATTTCCACAATAAAGTCTAGGCCCCATTGCATGAAGGGACCTTCTACGGTGATAGGTTGTAAAGGGAGGGGAAGGAGCTTTTTTCTACCCTCAAAGATTTGGCATTTATGACAGACAGTTATCATTTTATGGACATCACTGAAGAGTGTAGGCCAATAGTAACCAGCCCTGAGTATCTTACTTGCAGTGGCTTTCTAGCTCAGGTGGCCTCCACACTCTCCAGCATGGAATTCTTGTTTGATTCTTTCAGCTTCAGTTTCAGGCAAACATTTCAGCAATAGGCCATTTGGATTTTTCCAGTATAGATTCTCATTCAAAATGCAGTAATTTCTAGCTTTGAGTTTTATGAATCTGGCCTTTGTTTTGGACAGTTCTAGAGGGGCATTGAGATTGGTGAGCACATAAAGGATATCAGAGTACCAAGGAGAGTTATGAAACTTCTCCTCAACAGTTGGATGGGGTAGTCCTTCCTGCTCATCTAAGGCATTTATCATGTTAATGCCAAGGGCCTGCAAGTTTGATTCAGCCATTAACTAGGCCAGGCCTTGACCTTTGATCAGTTTGGTGGGTTTTATTTCGAGGTCATATTCCAAGATTGTAGCAATCCATTTGCCCCTTTTCCCATCAGGGTCTTGGGACAAGATATCTTTGACCACTATACTTGGCACATAAGCAATGGTGTGAGAATGCAGAATGTACACCCTAAATTCTTTTAAGGCCTTTACCAGGGCATAGGCCTGCTTTTCCATAATGTTGTACTTTAAGGGTGCATCCCTCAAGGCTTTGTTGAAGAAGGAAATTGGTTGTTCATGCCCTTTTGAATTCCTTTGCAGCAAGACTGCAGCTACTATGTGTTCAGAGGCAAGGAAAAGATCAGAAAATCTTTTGAGAAGTTTGGGCTGGTAAGGACAGGGGCCCAAGTGAGTGCAAATTTTACTGACTCAAAATATTTCTTGGCTTCAACAGTCCACTTAATTCCTGCATCTTTCTTTAGTGTTAGCCATCAGTATTTTTTACATGTTAGTGATGACTATATCTACAGCTGAGTTTCCTAGAAACTGATTTCCTTATGTCAATATGTCATCCAGAAAACCCTCCTAAAACTTTTTTTCACCTCTTCTACCTTTTCAGTTCGCCCATGTCGAAATCAAAACCTCATTGTCACTAGCCTATCTAGCTTCAGCCTTCTTGATCTGCCCATCAGCTTTAAAAGGAAAATCCACATCTGTTTCGAAAGTCTCCCCTATGTTAGGAAGTGGCGCTTTAAGACATTTCACCCTTGGCAATCATCAAAAAGCCAAAAAGCCTCCATCTGCAACAGGCCTACCATGACTGACCTCTTACTTTGCAAATGAAATTGACAGGCAGCCCTAAGTCGCGCCACTCACACCCCCTAGATCTCAGCACTGCATAAAACCCAATCTCAAGCTGACTATTAGGTTTTTCACAGTGTTCTATGGTTTCTACAAAGGCAGGAAATATAACTTCATCCCAGGATTAAATGTTTGAGTTTACAGTTAGAGGAACAGCTGCTTCTAAATGTATTGTGAGCCTGAGATGAAGCTGCAAAACAAAAGTCACTCATCAGGACCTTACAGCTCTTTCCAGCATGAAAATCACAGTAAGAAAGGGTCGCCACTGTCTCAGCAAAGGGGTAAATTGTCAAGGCCCAGAACCTCCTTCATTTACAAGCAGAGGGTTAGGGCGCCTCCTTCATACATAAGCAGAGGGCGCAGGCCAGTGTTGACTCAGAAGGTTGCAAAAGTCCAGGTTTTCCTTTACTGAAACAATGAAACAATATCTTCAGGTCTTATGAATGTAATTGATGATCATAACAGGAATGGAGCTTGAAATATGCTAGCTCAAAAGAAAGGAGAGTCTGATTTGATAAAAGAGATCATCTGAAACTTTCAAGTCAGGTGAATTGTTGAAACTTTAGAAGGTCTGTCATCAGTAAACATTCCAAAGCATAAGTACCCTGTCTATCCACAAGATCAAATAGAACAGATGATAACTAATGCCATTACACAGGCAGGAGAAAGTTCTTGGTTTTTCAAGAAAGCACTGACCTTCATAGTCACAAAGGTTATTTGTCAAGTAATCAATCATGAGATGAACAAGCCAAATATCTCAATCACCCTTAGGACAGTACAGGGAGACAGTATTACTCTGGCTAGGGTTTTTGCTGACACACAATGATGCTTGCAAGTGAAGATGCTAAGACTGATGTTTTCCAAGTGATTTACTTACCATCACCTTCAGAGAAAGGCTGTGTCAAACATAGTGGTCAAAAAGCCTTCGGACACCTTACCTGATGAAGAGCCTCCTCCATGCATGAGTAGATGGCCAAAGCCATTACAAGTTGCTGAAGCTGATTGATTTGAAATACAATGGAAAGATACAAAGAAATTGAATAAAAGCCATTACACAGGTAATTATTACTATTTATGAGGCAAAGGTACTATTTTCCCTTTTCAAAAAACTGTCTGTCAGACAGTACATGTAGTGGAAAGGAGAAAATATTGAACATATTGTATGCTATTAATGCCAAAAGGAGCAGTTGATTTAAAAATGGTTAAAGACATTCCATGATCACCTGCCCAGAAATCTAAGGAAATCCCTTCTGAGTAAACAGAGAAGTCTAGTGTGAAAGGATGCAACCTAAAGAGTGTATTTACAGTCCAGAGAAAAACTTGTGAATCACCTGGAAGCAGAAATTATCCAATCCATTGGAAGAACACAGGCCATCTCATGTTGAATAAAACAACAATCGCCAAGGTTGGTCAAAGTGCTCTTTGACACATTCTGATTAATTTTCCTTGGATTATCACTGAGAAAGTAAAACAGTGGCCAAGGTTGAGCCATAGAATGCATGATGACAGGTATACAATGCTATGAATAGACAAAGAGGCAGTTTGATAAATGGTCAGTCTTTGAGTTTGAGGCAAATGCATTTCTCCCACCATTCAAAAGACAGATATATCATGAGTAATGTACCTTCAAGCAGGAAGTTATTTGAAACAAAAAGGAGGCGCCTTTTGAAATTGAGAAACCATAACCAAATCCAAGTTAGGTCAGTAAACTTGGCACCTTTTGTATTTAAAGATTGGAGAAAGCAGTCAGAAGACCAAGAGTTGTCAGAGCAAATTGACAAACTACTTGTGTTATTAAAACACCGTAGCTGAAGTGGTGGAGTTGGTTGAATTGTTTGTCAAAGTTTAAAGTTCGGGGTCAAGGTCGTGTTCGGGTTCACATATTTAAAAGGACAAAACCCACTGTTTTAAAACAAAACAGAGTTGAGCACCAACGTTCCTTTTCCAAGGAAATGAACGTTGAGAATTTGTTTTAAATTGACATCAAATAGGGGGAAGTATTGTCAATTTCAAAACTAAATTCACCCCCGTGCCTCCACAGCATCAAACAAGAAGAAATCGGGTCGAAATAACACAGTGGCACGTTTTTTGCACTGCGCGACGTGCCTGGCACGAATTTTACACAGTTTTCTTTGTTGGCGCGACGCGCCTGTACAGTGGCGCGACGCGCCTGTACAGGCCGCCCGACCGCCCGACTGGTCGACCCGACAGGCCACCCACGGGATTTCTGAGCGACGTGCTGACTGCAAAGAATGCCGCACAGCTGCTAAAGATCCCTGGTGTTACCCCGGCTCCACACAAGGGTTTTCGTCAATCTTAGAGGTATTTCTCACACATTGTGCCGTGTTATTCAAAGCCACCTCGAGGCTACAGGGGAAGACTGTTGACTGACTATTTTATGATTGTTCAAAACTTTTTTTGCAAGTGTTATTCATCCTAGCAGAGGTTTTAACCATATCACCAGAAAGCTACATTCATGAGTGACCATTGATTGTTTTAAACCAGATAAAGCTCCTATAACCTCTGTCTAAAAGCTTTACAGTCTTCTAAAAACCCTGTCAATCTTTGTTCCAAAGTCGTGTATTGACTGGTTAAAAACTAAGGGTTGATTTTACATATGCAAACGGTGGAGAGTGAGCACACCTGTACAGGACAGAAATTGTTAAATGTTTGAAAGCCTCCTTGAGCAAGGAATTTTTGTGTATAGTTGGACATCTAAGACTTCATAAAACAGAGTAATCATTGGCATTTTCTCACAGCACACTACTTAAGCAGATTGCCTTTCATTCACTGTATTCTCCCACTGTGAATTTGTTAACAAAGAGTTTCCAAAGGTGAACAGCATATTGAAGGGCAGAGGCTGTTGATGGTTGAATTTTGACATTGAAGGCAGAGGTACAAAAGTGGTGTTTGATTTCTTAAAAACTTCACAAGTGAAAGGGGCCATTTTCTAAAAAGCAGAGTTGTTAGTGATTGAAGTTAATATTGGAGACAGAGGTATAGATGTGTTGGTGTATCTTTTAAACTCACAAGCAAAGAGTGTGTTTTCTAAACCACTGTGCACTGATTTTACACCCAACCTAGGTCTGCTTTTTTCTTTTTACTACATTGTATCATTGTGAAGAGTTGTTGATAGAGAGATTCTAAAGGTGAATAGGGCCATTTTCTAGAAGGCAGGGTTGTTGATGATCAAATTTAACATTGAAGCTAGAGGTACAAAGGTGATGATTGATTTCTCAAAATTCACAAGTGAAAGGTGTTTTCCTAAACACAGTGGGCTAATATTTCACCTAACCAAAAAGTCTCCTTTCTTTTCCACTGTATGGTCTCTTTTATAGAAATCTGTTGACAGAGGTATTTTCAAGGTGAATGACCTGAAGAGCAGGGTTTTAATATTTGAGTTTTGTTTTGAAGACACAAATACCAGTGTAGGTTGGCCTCTAACAAATTCACAAGAGGGGTGATTGTTCAAAACTGTGCACAGGGAATCTACAAAGCATTTATCCCATCTTTACACAGGGTACCATATTAAAAAGTTTGCCTTGCTGAAGTGCATCCAGAGTTGAAAGGTTGTTTTTAATGAGTGCAGAGGTGGCTTATTCAAAGAAACATTGTTGTATTTTATTCAAAACCACAGGGTCCATATCTGTCCAAACAGTGTAGTGGCCATTTTCAATCCAGCAGAGCATTTTTCATACAGTGAAGGCAGTTTGCCTCTTCCAAAGTTTGGTGAAAGTCAGAATGCCTCCAAAGCGAGATCACAAGAGCGGTCCACATAAGAGATATGAGCCTATCTCCATAGAAGAAATCAATGCTCACCCATCAGTGCTTTTCAATTTCCATGAAGTAGGCTGTCTTGATTTCTGTCAGAGGATAGAAGAAGTCAAGAGTTTCTCGCCACTTACACATTTGTGTGCTTTGAGATTCAAGGACAAACACTTCCAGTTAGCAGGTCTTGACTTCAAAATCTCTCCAAGGTATGTATCCAAAGCTACCAAGATCCCATATCATGGTGAAAAGTGGTTTAAACAAGCGCATCTTGATCTCGAGGATTATAAACTCATCAAGCCCGACATGAAGCCATTTTAGCTATTTTCTCATCTTGACAGTTATGCTCCGCCGATGAAAGCCATAATGAGATATTTCACTTGTGAAGGGAGGTTTAACCAAATTTATGCCTATCATGTCCGCTTGTTGATGCATTTTACCAGAAGCAGGCAATTAAACCTTCCATACTTTTTGTCCAAAAGCATAGAGAAAATGGCAGCTACTGTCCAAAAGAAGGCTCCACCTCAGCAAATCCCTTCTCTCTTTCATCATTCCTTGATCAAGATTATCTTTTTACACCAGCTGGAGAAGAAAGGGGTTTCATGGGATTCCTTCATTAGCCATGCAGATTTCGCCACTGTCCCTCCTGTTCATGTGTCTCCTACTCAGCATGTCCATCGCCCAGTGCCTTTGTCTAGTAGGCCTACCCCTAAAAAAATCAAGATGACCACTGGGCAGCCAAGTGAACAGGGAGAAGGAGAGAGCAGTAAACCACAGGGAGAAAAAGAAGGCAGTGGACAGCAGCAGTTGGAAATCAGTGGGTAGCAGCAGTTGGAGGTTGATGAACAGCAGCAGGTACAGGAAGAGGGACAGCAGCTAGACATTGATGAACAGCAGCAGTTGGAGGTTGATGAACAACAGCAAACAGTAGTTGAAGAGCAGCAAGTTGGGCAAACAATTGAAGCACCTTTTGAGCCACAAACTGGACAGGATGTTGAGGAAGGACATCAAGCTGAAGCTGCCTCCTTGATAGTGACCAAAACTGTTCCTAGAAAGAGGAAATTGCCCAAAAAGACAACTTCTAGCTTGCCAAGGAGAAAAAGCGCTAGATTGGCATTCAAAGGCAAAAGCATAGTTGGAGAAAGTGCCAAGCATGGAGGTAAATCAGCTGTCATCCCTATCCCAAATGATGACAGTGATAACGAGGCCCGCATCCTTGAAAACCTCCTCATTCACAAAGAAGGGCAAATTGAGGTGTTACAAGAAGATCTTCAAAGGGCGAGGAATTTCAACCATTTCTTGGAGGTTGAAAACAAACAAATGAAGTTTCATGCAGCTATCCATGAAGCAAGAGCAATCAAGTATAAAAAGGAGGCAGAAAAGGCGCAAGTAAGAATTGAAGAGCTCATTGGCGAGTTTGATGATGAAGAGGAAGAAGACCAGCCTAGGCGAAAGAGGCCTAGGACCATCGGGCTTAGAAGAGCCTTGGAGAAACAGAGAGCAGAAGAACAAGCTCAATTCGAAGCCTTTCCTCTCACTGCCCTCTTTGAGCAGGAAATTAAGGAAAACAAGGAAGCATGGCTTGAGAGGGCTAACCAGCATTTGGAAACAAAGCTTGAGAAGGAAAACATGGATCTTGAGCTACAGAGAAAGAGGACTCTTCACTTTCAGAAGCTAAATCAGTTTGCCAGGCGAAAATTAAAGGTAGCGCAAGAGAAATTGAAGAAGTTGAAGGAGAGGCGCCTAGCACGGAAGGAAGCAAAAAGCATATCAGCCCTTGATATTTTGGCTTCAGCTTCAGAGCATGTTTCTATGGACCCTTGAGGGTCATGCATGCCAATTTTGGGCCTGTTTCGGCAACTTTTTGTTTTTTGGCATTTTTTGGGTTTTTGGCCAAAAAATCATAAATTCGCCATTTCAGTTTGATGAGTCGTCAAGGGAGGAGGATGATACCGATGGATGCCATAATTCCATGAGCAGCTCTCCAGCGATTTTCAGGGCATTTGAAGATCATTCGCCCCCTCAAATTGGCGAAAAACAACCTCATTTTGCACATTCTGCCCGCCATATCAGCAGTCTGCTATTTTCTGGGTTTTTGTGCACAGGTACAGTTTTGAGGGACTTTCAGAGATCAGATTGAGGTGATTCCACTTGCGCCGGAAAGAAGACACAGAGAGCTTTCCAACGAGCCATCATGAGCCTCATTTCGACATCGGGAAGGCTGCCATTTGTATCCAGCAAGTCAGGGGACCTTTTTCAGGCATAAATATGAAGTATTTTTGTAATTTTTGAACTCCAAAAATCTGCTTTTCCCAAATGTGCGTTAAGCTATTTTTATCATTGGGAAATCATGTAAAGTCAATATAATTTCCGTTTTTAGTAGTTTTTTAGATATTTTATGGGATATTTTGTGCCTTGGGCTTTGCAAAGCCTCAAGGACAAGTTTAGATATTTTGACTTGGCCAATGGGATAGCTAGTTGCTCCATGAGGTTTTCCCTCCTCAAGCCTATTTATTCCATGGTTCTCATTGTAAATCAGAGGCTGAACTTGAGAGAAGAATTAATGCATTGGTCATATGAGCTTTGAAGAATACACTTGTGTTATGATTTTTGGACTGCCTCTTGGATGCTTTTGAGGAATGATGAAGGATTGTTGATGGATTCCTTGACATGGTAGAATGGTATAGTGTTTCTTGATATGTTTTTGTCTTCTAGTTTTCATTCATAATACATATTTCTTGCTGCTATAGATCAGTAGAGATTGATTTTGAGATATGCTCATGGAGGCACCTCAAAATCCCTGAATCTTCATAGCTTGATGTTTTCTTCTCCCTTAGTTATGCTAAAGAATTCTTAGCTACTCTTTAGTAACCTAAGGTATTGTTGCTAAGTTTTATTCATCAGTTCTATGTATGTTAAGTAGGATGTATGGTTTTCCCTACCTACCTACAAGCTGCCCATAGTTCTGTCCATAAAACTTTCTCTTTGACTGATTTGTCGATCATCTTGTTGAACCAAGGAGGCCTAGTCCCGATCTAGCCCTTTGCCTAAAACTATGAAAACTTATTTGTCCAAGTGCCCAATGACTTAGAGACTATGTTTAGGCGTTCCGGCGTAGTTGATGAGTTGTTAGTTTGTCTTGTGTGTTTTCCCCAAAGTCTGATAGCCTTTTCCCGAAGTTAGAGGGTTTTATACCTCTATGTATGGCTGGAATGTTTGATTTCTATGTATTAATTAGCTTATAGTTATACTTAACATGATTAATGGCTCGCTATTACATGTTCATGTCTGCTATTAACTAGTTACGCTTGAAATCCCTTGTCTTTCACCAACTTGTTGTCCATTCAATCCATTTTGCCCAAAGATCCCTTCTACCGTGAATCAAATCGGCCCTACAGCAGCTTTACATCATCACTTCATAGCTTCCTTGATCTGTTTGACCCCATAGCCCAATTTATCTATATATTTTTATCCAGTTTATGTATTTGATCAGTTTCATCCCTCGCAAACTTAAAATCTAAAAAACCAAAAACACACTTCATAACTAGCCTAATATCAGAACATCGCAAGTAAACACACCGACATCTTATACACATATAGAGAGAGCCCTCTCTGAGTCCAGGAAGGCTAGGTCCTTGGGCTCCAAAGCTTGGTTTGATGTTACATCGTCATTTGGCTAGCCAATCGGCCAAATCACGGGACCCTAACATAATGGCGATCACGGTGGGACTTATTGAGTACATGACAGTCTAGCGAACTCTTATAGACTCTTTAGTCCTTCAATCCTAAACTCAGACCATCAGCCTTTAGAATCATTTAGTGTAAACTCTCTGTTTCACCATCTTAGCAAAGTGATGAATCAGGTTCATAACACTCTTACATCCTAGGCTACACATAAAACTCAGAAAAAACCACAAAAACTCCCTTAGATTGGTTTTTGATAGTATTGGTGGTGGACCATACAAATATACCTCAAAACAACTAAAAATCCACCTGGCAACTCCATTAGCCTCCAGTAGGCCTTACTACCTTGCTAAAATTTAGAATTCCATCTGATTTAGCCACCTCATCGCCACACTAACATAATGGCGATCACGGTGGGACTCTGAGTGATTAAAAGCTTAGTTTCCCTCATCTTTAGAAGCCTTTAAGAATACTATCTGATTGACTTATCCCACTGCTCACTAACATAGTGACACTCACAGTAGGACCTTCCGAGTTAGTGGCAATCTAAGTACAACTTAGTAACTCCCGAAGTCTCAATAAAGCTTAGTAAACTTAGAGATTGTTTGAAGAGTAGAAAATAGCTCTTTCACCATCTTAGCAAAATGATGAGTCAGTTATAGGAAACTCTTCCAAACCTTGTAGGCACATAAAACTCAAAAACCCCAAAAAACACTCCCTTAGATTGGCTTTTGACATTACTGGTGGTGGACCATACAAATATACCTCAAAACAACTAAAAATCCACCTGGTGACTCCACTAGCCTCTAGTAGGCCTTACTACCTTGCTAAAATTTAGAATTCCATCCGATTTAGCCACCTCATCGCCACACTAACATAATGGCGATCACGGTGGGACCTACTGAGTACATGACAGTCTAGCGAACTCTTATAGACTCTTTAGTCCTTCAATCCTAAACTCAGACCATCAGCCTTTAGAATCATTTAGTGTAAACTCTCTGTTTCACCATCTTAGCAAAGTGATGAATCAGGTTCATAACACTCTTACATCCTAGGCTGCACATAAAACTCAGAAAAAACCACAAAAACTCCCTTAGATTGGTTTTTGATAGTATTGGTGGTGGACCATACAGATACATCTCAAACAACTGATAATCCACCTGGCGACTCCACTAACTTCTAGTAAGCTTTACTATTTCACCAAACTCTAGGCTACTATCCGATAGACCTTTTCCCATCACTCACTAACATAGCGGGAGATGGCAAGACACTGAGTAGATAATAGTCCAGCAAACTCTTATAGACTTTTTGGTCCTTTAGGCATCATAAACAAGCAAGCAGCCCATAGACCCATTTTTAGAGTAAACTCTTTTTGTTCTCATCACCCTAGCAAAGTGTTGAAACAAGTCTAGGATACTTTGAACCATAGGTTGCACATAAAACTCAGAAAATCCAAAAAACATTCCCAGATTAGTTACTGGTGGTGGACCATAGCTATCTTCACAAAAACAACCCATTTCCACCTGGCGACTCCACTAATCCATCCCTTTTACTTTTGACCATCCTTCATCGTAGTATAACTTTAGAGAAACCACTCATCCAGAACATTCACCAATACCATTCTCTTTAAACTCTGGATCTAAAATCTGGCTTCACGAAGAATCAATACCAGAGCTCATCCAGACCCAAATCCCCCTATCATAGTAGATGACCCAGAGAAGATTCTGTGGCAAGCTTCCGAAACTAATCATCTAGCTACTGGTAGATCCATCCGTATAACAAGATCTGTACCTAAACATCGCACTATTCTACTAGATTCACCTTTGGAACTAGAGTCATCACAAACTCTTCCCAGGAGCAAATCATATAGTAAGATAAAATTTGACGATCTTGAACCCCTATTCAAACCACCTCCGCTCATCCCACTAGTCCTCATCTTGTACATCATCCATTAGCTCCCGTCATGGCAGCCTGGTACACACCTTTAGTGTTGCCACCGCCCTTGGCTCCTCTCCCAAATAAATATCAAGACAAAATCCCACACTTTACCGAAGAAGACACCACCACAGCTCAACAGCATGTAAGTAGGATTAGCGATGCTTTTGAATACATGGAAGTACACGACGAAACCGTCAGAATGAGAATATTCGCCCAAAGCCTGGGTGGAGAACCCAAAACATGGTTTAAAAGCTTGCCTCCAAACAGCATCCACAACATCCTAGAACTCTGCCAAGTCTTCACGAACAAGTGGGAAGTCCGAAGAAACCCTATTCAAATCCTGTCAGAATATAACAACCTAAAACGGGAAAATGGGGAAAGTGTCCAGGCATACTGCACTAGGTTCAACAATGTGTATAACGCCCTCCCACCTCACTTCAAACCCCCACTCGGTTTAATCTTGGCAAAATTCCCCGAGGGTTTTGATCCAGACATGACACATCATCTGAGAGACAAGGATCCCCCTACCCTAGAGGATATGCAACAAATAGCCATAAAAACAGAAGCCAACTTAGAAGAAAAAAGAGCCAGGACTAGATTAGAAGGAAAAGTCCCATATAGAGATAAGGTCTCCACTTCATCTCCTTCCCTAGATCCTAGAATAGATGGCCTGATAAAATCCATGACAAAGATGTGGGAAAAAATGAGTGAAAAAGCGCCTCCCAGGGACAACCAACCAAACCCTCAAAACCAGAAACAAGGCTTTAGAAAAGATCAGTCTCAAAATAAACCAAGAGGAAATGATCAGCAGATCAGACCATCCTTAAGTGAGAATTATGTTCATGAAGAGAATAAGGATACCGCACCCATTGATGAAAAACATTGGAAACTCATAGGTTCTGATAACGAGAGTAAGGTTTACCTCACAGTAGAAGAGCAAGAGTTGTGCTCCCCAAGTCAGGACGAAACCGACTATGAAGATCTCGAAGATCCTGCCATAGATTTTCAGAATGCCATTATAGAAGCTCATAGGCAGTATAACCTTAGAAGCAGAAAAAACCAAGACCACTCCAAGAAGAGTAGCCCTGACACCGCTAAAACCTTTGACACCATCCTTAAAAAAGCCATGGATAGCAACAAAATTATGGCTAAGAAAATTGACCAAAACAAAGATAAAGCTATTCAAACAAGTCTTAGCTCGGATACTCCTAGTACCTCCACAAAGACTCCTGAGGCAACTGTGTCAAACAAGGTCTCAAACCAGAATCAACAAACTAAGAGCATAGAAAAGGTCATGTCCGAAAAAGCTGAAACAAATCTGCCCAAACTACAAACTCCTTTTAGTTTTGAAGGGGAAGTTTCCGAAGTAAAAATTACCATAACCCTTACTGAGCTAATAACTGTAGATAGGTATAGATCTCAAATTTTCAAAGTTTTTGACATAGGGAGCGAGGCAGATACTTTAAATCTAACTAAAAACAAACCCGAGCTCTTATTCGGCCCGAAAATAGAAGGTCAATACCAAGAAGGATCTGTTTCTCCTTCCTATGTGAGCCTGAACATACGGGACAAGATATTACATAATGCCATGTTAGATTCTGGTACCTCCCATAACCTCATGCCTAAAGCAGTCATGGAAAACCTGGGACTAGAAGTAACTCAACCTTTGGTAACTCAAGCAGTCATGGAAAACAATACTCCCATTTATTCCACTCATTCTAATTTAGATTCTTTTATCTTATACAATGAAAGTGATATAAACAAGCAGATAATGGAAAAGGAAGAAGCTCTCAAACCATCAGAAATGCATTTTCCGTTACTAGATGCAGAAGCTAATAACCAAAACTTCTCTGATCTTTCTCTTGTTAATCCTGCATATCATAAGTCAGAAAATAGATTTGTAAATCAAGTTGAAGAAAATAAATCTGGCAGTCCAATGTACATGGCTGGTGACATTGCTTATGTTAATGATTCTCAAATGTTTGATCAATATGTTGACTTATATGATTTCCAAACAGAAGCTAACTTTGCAAAAGATTCAGTTTTTGATTTTCGGGAGGAAGCTCAGTTTCATAAACTTGAGAAAAGTGAGCAGCCATTACAGGTCATCTATAACACTGATAAGGAGAGCCTTGAGAGTTCAGAAGTAAGTGAAGAGTCTCAGAATCTTGACTCTACTTCACTTCAGTCCGTCAAATATAACATTCACATAATTGGAAATCAACAGTTTTTCAGCTTTGATGATGAGGTTGAGGAAGATGGTGAAATTCTTGAGCATATTGTAAATGAGAATCCTTTGCCTGAAATGGTTGAGGAAATCATTTTGGACATAGAATCTTCCTTAACTCCAAATTTGCAGTTACCAAGTTCCATTGAGTTACAAATGGCAGATGATGAAGTAGAGGTTGAGAAACAAATGAGAGTTGTCACACTGTCCTTTCAAGACAATTTACTATCAAAGTGTATCCCTTCTCATCAACCTGGTGACCTTCACACAGTTTTCAATCCGCCCTATCAAAACACATTAGCTTGGCAAGAGAACTACACTGCAATATATGATGAGTCTGATAGTTCAAGTAATCATAAGCAAGGGGAAGAGTGGTTGTACCAAGGGGGTCCCAAATATGGTCAAGTGGGAGAAAGAGTAATCTTCAATGAAACCTATATCTCAAATCCTTTAGATCAGGTATTATTCCAAGATCCAGTTTCTTTTTTCCTTGAAAAGTCTGAAAGAGTAGTGGTTTCTGTCATAAACAAGTTGCTACCAAGAATGAGAAAAAGCTTAAGTACTACTGTCCAAAAACCTGCCAAATGGGAGTGGCCTTGTCATTATTTCTGCATCATGAAAGAACTAAACCAGAGTCACCCATATAATCATCTACTTGACTGGTTACATTGGAATGAAGAGTTCACCAAATGTGTATGTTGTGTATAGGTTAGATTAGGATAGAAAGACAGCAGTAGAAAATAAGCTCAGCCTTGTGAGCACCTTTTCATTTGTAGTTTGTTTGAAGAAGAAGTGAAAAAGCAGAAAATACCAAAACAGTAAACATTAGAAAAAGAGGGCAGTTTTCTAAAAAGCAGTGGTAAGGCCCCATGTTCAAAAAAAAAATAGTCTTTCAGAAAGCGAGCAAGTCTAAATGCCGCTACTAGTGCTTTCAATGTCTTGTTCAGCTATCTAGCCTAATCATAGCTGAGCATGTTTAAATTATTTGCTGATAAGATTAGTGAGTGCAAAGATAGTCAACATTGTGTAAGATTGACTTATCACAGAGCTTAGATTAGGGAGAGATTCTGGTTCCACATGCCTAAAACAGAACCAAAGAGAGAAGTGAGGGATGAAAAACACATTGTACATCTTAGCCCCGCTTGTCTAGTTTCCTTTTGTTGCAGAATAACATTTGTGTGCAACTTGTCTTTTATGCCGCAAATGCATGACAAATCAGACTGCCTAATCCTGATTTGATCATTTTTGAATTTCATGTTGTAGATTAGAGAATGAAATCCTGTCAAACTGCTTAATCTTGATAGTTGGTCTAGCATAGGTAGAGTAATGAAGGAGTTCGTCAGCTTAATCTGAACTCCCGGCAGATATAAGAGTAGAAATAGATAGGTTCATTTGCAAAAAGAAAAAAATATGCATTGTCAAAAGGCTGCTAGTTCAAATGCGCCAAAGAGAAGAAAAAATGTTAGGAAAGATAGTGGGGTAGGTAGAAGTATCATTGATGTTAACCATCATCTTTAGAAATAACATCATAAGGAGGTAAATTACAACAATGGATCGCGTTTGGTCTTCATAAATAAAGATCTGAATTACGGGACTACCATTCTGTGATCCTCTAAATCGTGTATTGTTAGCCATGTTTGCATGTTAGTGATGACTATATCTGAAAGTGAGTTTTCTAGAAACTGATTTCCTTATGTCAATATGTCATCCAGAAAACCCTCCTAAAACTTTTTTCACCTTTCTGCCTTTTCAGTTCGCCCCTGTCGAAATCAAAACCTCATTGTCACTAGCCTATCTAGCTTCAGCCTTCTTGATCTGCCCATTAGCTTTAAAAGTCAAATCCACATCTGTTTCGAAAGTCTCCCCTATGTTAGGAAGTGGCGCTTTAAGACATTTCACCCTTGGCAATCATCAAAAAGCCAAAAAGCCTCCATCTGCAACAGGCCTACCATGACTGACCTCCTACTTTGCAAATTAGTTTGACAAGCAGCCCTAAGTCGCGCCACTCACACCCCCTAGATCTCAGCACTGCATAAAACCCAATCTCAAGCTGACTATTAGGTTTTTCACAGTGTTCTATGGTTTCTACAAAGGCAAGAAATATATTTCATCTCATGGAGTAAATGTTTGAGTTTACAGTTAGAGGAACAACTGCTTCTAAATGTAACTTGAGCCTTTAGATATGTCTGCAAAACAGAAAGCTACTCATCTGGACTTTACAGCTCTTTCCAGCATGAAAATCACAGGAAGAGAGGGATACCACTGTCTCAGCAAACTGGTAAATTGTCAAGGCCCAGAACCTCCTTCATTTACAAGCAGAGGGTTAGGGCGCCTCCTTCATCCACAAGCAGAGGGCGCTGGCCAATATTGACTTGGAAGATTGCAAAGGTCCAGGTCTGCTTTGTATTGAACAGTGAAATAGTATCTCCAAGTTGTATGAATTTGAGTGATGGTCATAACAGGAACAGAGTTTGGAATATGCTAGGAAAGAAAGTCTGGTCTGATAAAGGAGATCATCTGAAACTTTCAAGTCATGTGAATTATTGAACTTTAGAAAGGCCTGTCATCAGTAAAACATTCCAATCATAAGAAGCCTATTTTTCACAAGATTAAATAAGGTAAATGCTGACAAAATGCCATTACTCAGGCAGGAGGAAAGTTCTTGGTTTTTCAAAAAAGCACTGACCTTCATAGTCACAAAGGTTATTTGTCAAGTAATCTATCATGAGATGAAAAAGCCAAATGATAAATATCTCAGTCACCCTTAGAACAGTGTCACTGTGGCTAGGGTTTTTTCTGAAATACAGTGATGCTTGCAAGTAGTGATGCCAAGGTTGATGTTGTTCAAGTGGTTTACTTACCATCACATTCAGAGAAAGGCTGTGTCAGACTTAGTGGTCAAAAGCCTTCGGATACCTTACCTGATGAAGAGCCTCCTCCATGCATGAGTAGATGGCCAAAGCCATTGCAAGTTGCTGAAACTGATTGATATAAAATACAATGGAAGGATACAAAGAAATTGAATAGAAGTCATTGCACAGGTAAGTGTTACTGTTTATGAGGCAAAGGTACTGTTTTCCCTTTTCAAAGAACTGTCTGTCAGATAGTACCTGTAGAGGAAAAAAGAAAATATTGAACATATTGTATGCTATTGATGCCAAAAGGAGCAGTTGATTTAAAAAATGGTTAAAGGCATTCCATGATCACCTGCCCAGAAGTCTAAAGAAATCCCTTCTGAGTAAACAGAGGAGTCTAGTGTGAAAACATGCCATCAAAAGAGTGCACTTACAGTCCAGAGAGAAGCTTGTAAATCACCTGGAAGCAGCAATTATCAAACCCATCGGAAGAACACAGGCCATCTCATATAGAACAACACAACAATCGCCAAGGTATACAATGCTATTAATAGACAAAGAGGTAGTTTGATAAATTGTCAGTTTTTGAGTTTGGGGCAAATGCATCTCTCTCACCCTTCAAGAGACAGATATATCATGAGTAAGGTACCTTCAGGCAGGAAGTTATTTAAAACAAAAAGGAGGCGCCTTTTGAAATTGGGAAACCATAGCCAAATCCAAGTTAGGTCAGTAAACTTGGCACCTTCTGTATTTAAAGATTGGAGAAAGCAGTCAGAAGACCAAGAGTTGTCAGAGAAAATTGACAAACTACTTGTGTTATTAAAACACCGTAGCTGAAGTGGTGGAGTTGGTTGAATTGTTTGTCAAAGTTTAAAGTTCGGGGTCAAGGTCGTGTTCGGGTTCACATATTTAAAAGGAAAAAACCCACTGTTTTAAAAACAAAACAGAGTTGAGCACCAACGTTCCTTTTCCAAGGAAATGAACGTTGGAAATTTGTTTTAAATTGACATCAAATAGGGGGAAGTATTGTCAATTTCAAAACTAAATTCACCCCCGTGCCTCCACAACATCAAACAAGAAGAAATCGAGTCGAAATAACACAGTGGCACGTTGTTTGCACTGCGCGACGTGCCTGGGGTTTTGCGCGACGTGCCTGGCACGAATTTTACACAGTTTTCTTTGTTGGCGCGACGCGCCTGTACAGTGGCGCGACGCGCCTGTACAGGCCGCCCAACCGCCCGACTAGTCAGCCCGACAGGCCACCCACGGGATTTCTGAGCGACGTGCTGACTGCAAAGAGTGCCGCGCAACTGCTAAAGATCCCTAGTGTTACCCCGGCTCCACACAAGGGTTTTCGTCAATCTTAGAGGTATTTCTCACACATTGTGCCGTGTTATTCAAAGCCACCTCGAGGCTACAGGGGAAGACTGTTGATTGACTGTTTTATGATTGTTCAAAACCTTTTTTGCAAGTGTTATTCATCCTAGCAGAGGTTTTAACCATATCACCAGAAAGCTACATTCATGAGTGACCATTGATTGTTTTAAACCAGATAAAGCTCCTATAACCTCTGTCTAAAAGCTTTAAAGTCTTCTAAAAACCCTGTCAATCTTTGTTCCAAAACCGTGTATTGACTGGTTAAAAACTAAGGGTTGATTTTACATATGCAAACGGTGGAGAGTGAGCACACCTATACAGGACATAAATTGTTAAATGTTTGAAAGCCTCCTTGAGCAAGGAATTTTTGTGTATAGTTGGACATCTAAGACTTCATAAAAAAGAGTAATCATTGGCATTTTCTCACAGCACACTACTTAAGCAGATTGCCTTTCATTCACTGTATTCTCCCACTGTGAATTTGTTAACAAAGAGTTTCCAAAGGTGAACAGCATATTGAAGGGCAGAGGCTGTTGATGGTTGAATTTTGACATTGAAGGCAGAGGTACAAAAGTGGTGTTTGATTTCTTAAAAACTTCACAAGTGAAAGGGGCCATTTTCTAAAAAGCAGAGTTGTTAGTGATTGAAGTTAATATTGGAGACAGAGGTATAGATGTGTTGGTGTATCTTTTAAACTCACAAGCAAAGAGTGTGTTTTCTAAACCACTGTGCACTGATTTTACACCCAACCTAGGTCTGCTTTTTTCTTTTTACTACATTGTATCATTGTGAAGAGTTGTTGACAGAGAGATTCTAAAGGTGAATAGGGCCATTTTCTAGAAGGTAGGGTTGTTGATGATCGAATTTAACATTGAAGCCAGAGGTACAAAGGTGATGATTGATTTCTCAAAATTCACAAGTGAAAGGTGTTTTCCTAAACACAGTGGGCTAATATTTCACCTAACCAAAAAGTCTCCTTTCTTTTCCACTGTATGGTCTCTTTTATAGAAATCTGTTGACAGAGGTATTTTCAAGGTGAATGACCTGAAGAGCAGGGTTTTAATATTTGAGTTTTGTTTTGAAGACACAAATACCAGTGTAGGTTGGCCTCTAACAAATTCACAAGAGGGGTGATTGTTCAAAACTGTGCACAGGGAATCTACAAAGCATTTATCCCATCTTTACACAGGGTACCATATTAAAAAGTTTGCCTTGCTGAAGTGCATCCAGAGTTGAAAGGTTGTTTTTAATGAGTGCAGAGGTGGCTTATTCAAAGAAACATTGTTGTATTTTATTCAAAACCACAGGGTCCATATCTGTCCAAACAGTGTAGTGGCCATTTTCAATCCAGCAGAGCATTTTTCATACAGTGAAGGCAGTTTTCCTCTTCCAAAGTTTGGTCAAAGTCAGAATGCCTCCAAAGCGAGATCACAAGAGCGGTCCACATAAGAGATATGAGCCTATCTCCATAGAAGAAATCAATGCTCACCCATCAGTGCTTTTCAATTTCCATGAAGTAGGCTGTCTTGATTTCTGCCAGAGGATAGAAGAAGTCAAGAGTTTCTCGCCACTTACACATTTATGCGCTTTGAGATTCAAGGACAAACACTTCCAGTTAGCGGGTCTTGACTTCAAAATCTCCCCAAGGTATGTATCCAAGGCTACCAAGATCCCGTATCATGGTGAAAAGTGGTTTAAACAAGCGCATCTTGATCTGGAGGATTATAAACCTTTCATCAAGCCTGAACATAGGGAAACCATCACCGCTATTTTCCCCTTCTCCTATCTTCTTGACAGTTATGCTCCGCTGATGAAAGCCATAATGAGATATTTCACTTGTGAAGGGAGGTTTAACCAAATTTATGCCTATCATGTCCGCTTGTTGATGCATTTTACCAGAAGCAGGCAATTAAACCTTCCATACTTTTTGTCCAAAAGCATAGAGAAAATGACAGCCACTGTCCAAAAGAAGGCTCCACCTCAGCAAATCCCTTCTCTCTTTCATCATTCCTTGATCAAGATTATCTTTTTACACCAGCTGGAGAAGAAAGGGGTTTCATGGGATTCATTCATTAGCCATGCAGATTTCGCCACTGTCCCTCCTGTTCATGTGTCTCCTACCCAGCCTGTCCATCGCCTAGTGCCTTTGTCTAGTAGGCCTACACCCAAAAAACTCAAAATGACCACTGGGCAGCCAAGTCAACAGGGAGAAGGAGGGGGCAGTGAACCACAGGGAGAAAAGGAAGGCATTGAACAGCAACAACTAGTTTTTGCTAAACAACAGCAAGTACAGGAAGAGGGACAGCAGCTAGAAGGCAGTGGACAACAGCAACTAGAGTTTGAAGAACAGCAGCAGTTGGAGGTTGATGAGCAGCAGCAGGTACAGGAGGAGGAACAGCAGCATACAACAGTTGAGGAGTAGCAAGTTGGGCAAACAATTGAAGCACCTTTTGAGCCACAAATTGGACAAAACATTGATGAGGAACAGCAAGCTAAGGCTGCCATCCAAACAGTGACCAAAACTATTCCTAGAAAGAGGAAATTGCCCAAAAAGACAACTTCTAGCTTGCCAAGGAGAAAAAGCGCCAGATTGGCCTTCAAAGGCAAAAGTGTAGTTGGAGAAAGTACCAAGCATGGAGGTAAATCAGCTGTCATCCCTATCCCAAGCGATGACAGTGATAATGAGGCCCGCATCCTTGAAAACCTCCTCATTCACAAAGAAGGGAAAATTGAGGTGTTACAAGAAGATCTTCAAAGGGCGAGGAATTTCAACCATTTCTTGTAGGTTGAAAACAAACAAATGAAGTTTCATGTAGCTATCCATGAAGCAAGAGCAATCAAGTATAAGAAAGAGGCAGAAAAGGCATAAGTAAGAATTGAAGAGCTCATAGGCGAGTTTGATGATGAAGAGGAGGAAGACCAACCTAGGCGGAAGAGGCCTAGGACCATCGGGCTTAGAAGAGCCTTGGAGAAACAGAGAGCAGAAGAACAAGCTCAATTCGAAGCTTTTCCTCTCACTACCCTCTTTGAGCAGGAAATTGAGGAAAACAAGGAAGCATGGCTTGAGAGGGCTAACCAGCATTTGGAAACAAAGCTTGAGAAGGCAAACAGGGATCTTGAGCTACAGAGAAAGAGGACTCTTCACTTTCAGAAGCTAAATCAGTTTGCCAGGCGAAAATTAAAGGTAGCGCAAGAGAAATTGAAGAAGTTGAAGGAGAGGCGCCTAGCACGGAAGGAAGCAAAAAGCATATCAGCCCTTGATAATTTGGCTTCAGCTTCGAAGCATGTTTCTATGGACCCTTGAGGGTCATGCATGCCAATTTTGGGCCTGTTTCGGCAACTTTTTGTTTTTTGGCATTTTTTGGGTTTTTGGCCAAAAACTCATAAATTCGCCATTTCAGTTTGAGGATTTGTCAAGGAAAAAGGATGATACCGATGGATGCCATAATTCCATGAGCAAGTCTCCAGCGATTTTCAGGGCATTTGAAGATCATTCACCCCCTCAAATTGGCGAAAAATAGCCTCATTTTGCACATTCTGCCCGCCATGTCGCCTCCGTTATTTTCTGGGCTTGCGCACGTACGCTTTTATGGACTTTCAGAGATCAGATTGAGGTGATTCCACTTGCGCCGGAAAGCAGACACAGAGAGATTTCCGACGAGCCATCATGAGCCTCATTTCGACATCGGGAAGGCTGCCATTTGCATCCAACAAGTCAGGGGACCTTTTTCAGGCATAAATATGAAGTATTTTTGTAATTTTTGAACTCCAAAAATCTACTTTTCCCAAATGTGCGTTAAGCTATTTTTATCATTGGGAAATCATGTAAAGTCAATATAATTTCCGTTTTTAGCAGTTTTTTAGATATTCTATGGGATATTTTGTGCCTTGGGCTTTGCAAAGCCTCAAGGACAAGTTTAGATATTTTGACTTGGCCAATGGGATAGCTAGTTGCTCCATGAGGTTTTCCTCCCTCAAGCCTATTTATCCCATGGTTCTCATTGTAAATAGGAGGCTGAACTTGAGAGAAGAATTAATGCATTGGTCATATGAGCTTTGAAGAATACACTTGAGTTATGATTTTTGGACTGCCTCTTGGATGCTTTTGAGGAATGGTGAAGGCTTGCTGATGGATTCCTTGACATGGTAGAATGGTATAGTGCTTCTTAATGTGTTTTGTCTTCTAGTTTTCACTCATAATTCATATTTCTTGCTGCTATAGATTAGTAAATATTGATTTTGAGATATGCCCATGGAGGCACCTCAAAATCCCTGAATCTTCATAGCTTGATGTTTTCTTCTCCCTTAGTTATGCTAAAGAATTCTTAGCTGCTCTTTAGTAACCTAAGGTATTGTTGCTCAGTTTTATTCATCAGTTCTATGTATGTTAAGTAGGATGTATGGTTTTCCCTACCTACCTACAAGCTGCCCATAGTTCTGTCCATAAAACTTTCTCTTTGAATGATTTGTTGATCATCTTGTTGAACCAAGGAGGCCTAGTCCCGATCTAGCCCTTTGCCTAAAACTATGAAAACTTATTTGTCCAAGTGCCCAATGACTTAGAGACTATGTTTAGGCGTTCCGGCATAGTTGATGAGTTGTTAGTTTGTCTTGTGTGTTTTCCCCAAAGTCTGATAGCCTTTTCCCGAAGTTAGAGGGTTTTATACCTCTATGTATGGCTGGAATGTTTGATTTCTATGTATTAATTAGCTTATAGTTATACTTAACATGATTAATGGCTCGCTATTACATGTTCATGTCTGCTATTAACTAGTTACTTGAAATCCCTTGTCTTTCACCAACTTGTTGTCCATTCAATCCATTTTGCCCAAATATCCATTCTACCGTGAATCAAATCGGCCCTACAGCAGCTTTACATCATCACTTCATAGCTTCCTTGATCTGTTTGACCCCATAGCCCAATTTATCTATATCTTGTTATCCAGTTTATGTATTTGTTAGTTTCATCCCTCGCAAACTTAAAATCTAAAAAACCAAAAACACACTTCATAACTAGCCTAATATCAGAACATCGCAAGTAAACACACCGACATCTTATACACATATAGAGAGAGCCCTCTCTGAGTCCAGGAAGGCTAGGTCCTTGGGCTCCAAATCTTGGTTTGATGTTACATCGTCATTTGGCTAGCCAATCGGCCAAATCACGGGACCCTAACATTTAGCATGTTTGTCACTTTCCTAAGATGCTCAGCGAGATTGGGGATAAATCTCCTAAGGAAATTTGTCTTCCTTATGAAGGACTGTAACTCCTTGATGTTTCTCGGATGTGTAATTTGAAGTATTCCATCAACCCTCTATGGGTCTATCCTAATCCCTTTCTCATATATAATGTGACCAAGAATTTTACCTTCTTGCAGCTCGAAAACAGTTTTCTTAGGATTTAAGGACAGACCGTACCTTCTACATTTTTCAAAAACCTTTCTTAGATGTTTCAGGTGTTCTTCTTCGGTTGTAGAAAAGATAGTAAAGTCATCCAAATAGATAACTATGAATTTTCCTATCTCCTCTTAGAAAGCTATATCCATTGCTCTCTAGAAGGTAGCTCCATCATTCATCAATCGAAAAGGCATCTTCACATACATGAAGGTACCCCATGGGGTGGTAAACGCCGTTTTGATTTGATCTTCTGGGAATACCAGAACTTTATTATACCCTGAAAAACCATCAAGCAGGGAGATTCTCGTAGAGCCCACTACCTTCTGTAGAATATGCTCCATTCTAGGCAAAGGGTAGTTGTCTTTCAGGGAGGCTCTGTTGAGGTTTCTGAAGTCTATGCATAATCTGATCTCCCCTGTTTTCTTTCTCACAGCCACTAAGTTTGACACCCAATCAGAAAACCTTACAGGGACTATAATGCCTACATCATACATCTTTTTGATTTCTTTCTCTACTAGAGGCAATTGTTTTGGATTGATTCTGCGAAGTTTTTGTTTGAAAGGCTTCTGATTTTCCTTCAAGGGTATCTTGTGTTGTATGATGTTGGCGTCATAGGCCTTTAAGTCTTCATAGCTCCATGCAAACACATCAATGAATTCCCTAAACAGGTCAATGTATTTGTTCTTCATGTTTGCAGGTACAGACTTAGCCAGTTTGATCATTTTGGGCTTATCTTCAGTGCCAATGTTGCATTCTTCGACATCTGAGTCTGCATGTTCTATAGTGGGCTTTTTTGCTACATCATCAAAGTCAAAAAGGTCCTCTAGGGGTGCCAGGCCTTTGGGTATGTTCTTATCTTTGACCTGTAACACCTCCACTTCCTCATTACTTGCATTTTCACATTTTTCGGTTGAACTTCCAGTTTCCTCAGAAAAGGTGTTTATTTCTATGTTACAAGGTGTTTCTTGTTCATCTGGGGGATCCTCACATGGGTAGCTGTCATCCGGTTTTGAGTCGAAATCAGAAAATTCAAACTCATTTCTGCCCACCAGGAAATATTCGATCTGTTTATCTCCTTCAAAGACCTGCCAATATTTTTCGTTGTCTGGCACTGCAGGGCTGAACTTGGTTTGAATGATGATTTGTTGATCAGGGGGAGTCTTAGGATATGAACTAGCCAAGCAAGCTAATACATTAGCAATAACGTTTTGACTCCTAGGCACAAATACCAATTAATATTCAACAAAGGTTTTCAATAAGTCTACTGCGTCATTCCTGTATGCTCTCAACCTGGGGTGTTTTGCCGTATATTCACCATTCACTTGTTTGATAACTAACTCAGAGTCTCCTCTCACAGCTATCCTATGGGCTCCTAATTTCTTCAATAGGTTCAGACCCAGGATGAGAGCCTCATATTCTGCAATATTATTTGTGCATTTGAAATGCAGATTCACAGCGTGGCTCTCTGCATGATCATTTCTTGTGTTACGTAGCCACACCCTTGCTCCAGCATTTTGTCTAGTACAGGACCCATCGAAGTTCATTTCCCACAGGGGCTCGCCATTATGTTGCGTTGAGGAGTCTGTACTAGGTTGTGGGTTATCTTGTTCTTCGCATGGTATATCAGTTTGAAGGGTATGACTAATAGGCTGACTGCATTGTGTTCCTGGTTCATTCTGAGTTTCGTTTTTTGTACCCTGCCCACGATTTTCATCATCGTATTCTTCTAGGGTAGCCATTATGCTAAAGTCCATGGGCTTTGTGTTTTTGCTCGAATTTTTACATTTAGATTCTGGCTCTCCTAAGGATTGGTCATTATAAAGGATGAAAGAATCCAGGTCTGTGTGTACAGAGTATAATGGTGAATTTTCAGGCTTCTTGGGGCTACTGACTAAGAATTTCATCTGAGATTCTCTATACAGTCTTCTAAGTTGGCCAAATATAGGGATAGTGGCATATGAGCCATCCATCTGCATTGTTCCTTGCAGTTTGGCTCCCCATGATCTAGATAGCAGCATGCCATACTTGGGTGGCACATCTGCTACCACCACATCCATGACCATACACTTAGCAGGAATCTGGTTCAAGCTCACACACAAGTCCTTGATCAGGCCTAGGCATTTTACTCTGCTAGAGTCAAATGAATATAGATCTTTGTAAGGTCGTGTTACTTCTAGGCCTAGCTTTTCCATCACTATCTTAGGCATTAAATTGTGTGATGCTCCAGAATCATGCATGGCATTGTGCAGTATTTTGTCATGAATGTTGAGACTGATATAGAAAGGTGGAACTACCCCTTCCTGAAATTTTCCCTCAATATTTGGACCAAATAGGAGGGCAGGTTGATCATCATTCAAATTTACAGAGTCATTGTTTTCCCCTAAATTTAGTGCTTTCAAAATTTGGCCTTTATATACATTCTGAGTGGCCAACTCAGCTAATGGTACATAAATTTTGATTTTTGCAATCTCACTCTCTAAATTGAAAGTGGACTGACTCTTGGAAGCGCTTAACTCTGTTTTATTTGCTACTGCTTTAGTAGCTAAATCATTTAGTGATTTATCACTATGTACAAGGTCAGGAACCATTTTATCCAGAGCACTAACTGTAGTGCTAGTGCTGCTGGTTGGTTGGATTTGTCTTTCAGTGTCTTGGTTGTCTTTTTCCTTGTGTTTACCAGAACTTTCAGCTGCTGATTTGTCATTTGCAGCAGATGCTTTAGAAGATCTGTCAGGCCTTTTCTTGATGGTTACCTCAGGAGTCTTTGTTTTGGGATTTTCTTGGTTCTTTTTTCTCCTAAGTTCATACTGTTCTTTGACTTGCATCATGGCATTTTCGAATCCTAATCTGTAATCCTCAGTTTCTAACCATTCCTCATCCCAGTACGAAGGTGAGGGCTGATCTTCCTCTGGATCACAGTTAAGGACTGAGTCTTCTGTTTTGAACATGTTTATCCCATTCCCTTCATACTCTTCTATCATCCCCTCATCTTCATCTAAAATTTTTTCTTGAAATGGGGGAACAATTTGTTGATCCGACTCTCTTTGTCTGTTGGGAACGGCATTGTTTCTTCTAACTTTCTAGTTTTGGTTTTGGTTTCTGTTTTGGACAACCATCCTTTTGATCATTTGTTGTAGCTCTTCCACGTTTTTAGATAGTCTATCATATTTGGGATCAGATGTGGAAGCTACATTGTCATCCCTATAGGTTACCCTTTTCTCAGCTTTTAATCTTGCCCTTTTTTCCATCAAGTTTGCTTCTATGGTTATGTCTCCTTTCTGCATGCCTTCCAATGTGTTATACTCTTTATCTCTGAGCTCATAGGCCATGTTAGCATCAAATCCATCTGGATATTTAGCCCTGGCCATACCTTGAGGAGGTTTCATGTGTGGAGGGAGAGCATTGTAAATGCTGTTGAATATAGTCGGTGTAATCATGGACGCTCTCTCCTACGTTCCTCTTAAGGGACATGTATTCTGCTAGGAGATGGCGAGGGTTTGCTCTAACCTCCCATTTTTCTATGAAGTTCCGATATAATGCAGGGAGATATTGGATACTTCCAGGGGGTAAACCTTTAAACCATTTCCTTACATCACCCCCCAGGCTTTGGGCAAAGATTCTCATTTTGATTGTTTCATCATCAATTTCCATATAATCAAAAGAATCCTCCATCTTATCTACGTGTTGCTGAGCTGTAATGGATTCTTTGGCAGTGAAGTGTGGGATTTTTGACTGATAATCATTTGGCAAGGGTAACAAGGGCTGTGGTAAAACTAAAGGTGCGTACCAAGCTGTCATGATAATTTTCTGATGAGGTATAGGGTTGGCTTGAGCTGCTGGTATTTGGATGATAGGGATATTAGGACCAGCAGAAGTTTGTTGAGCAGATCTAGGGTGGGAGAGCCCCAAGTTTTGAATGAAGTGGATATCAGGTGGTGTAGATGGAGGGGTTCCTCTGTCCCTAGTGTGTTGACCACTATGAGATGGTGTATTGTGAGGCTCAAGGTCTTGCTGTTCTAGGTGATTGACTGACCTGGTTCTTGATAAACTGTTAGGTAGGTCTAGGTCAGGGAGAAAAGGTGCTAGAGCTGTTAGGTTTTCTGGTGCAGAATTAGCTCTATGAATGTGACTTGAAATAGTTGGTCTGTTAGGTGTAGGAGCTCCTTTGAGGATACTCTCCGGATTGTCAACTATTTCAGGTAGGTCAGGGTTGGGATAAGCTCTTGTGTGGATGGTTCTGAAAGACAGAATTCTATTTCCCAGCTAAGCATCTTAACCCTACTCGTTACTTCTTCTGTGGTTGATTGTCTCAGGGGTTGGTCTCCCAGTGGAGTCTATTGTGAAACCAAGATAATCAGTAGGCCTACTGATCACTAGTGGAGTCTTTTCGTTTAGGAATGATGGAGTCGCCAGGTGGAGGGTTTTAGGGTGTATCTAAAGGGTCACACTGTCCACCACAGTGCTCAGGCACTATCACCTTTCAAGAATCTCCTCATGACAGTAAATTCCAACCAGAGATTGACTGGGAGGGAATTTACCAGATATGTCACCTCCGAAGAGTGTGAGATCCGAAGGCTACCTGGCCCTTTCTAGACTCTGTCTAAGAGTATGGTGGATATTCAATAATGGAGGTCGATTCAAGAAAGGAGTGACTTACTATCAACCTAACTAGAGTTCTAAGTTTCTGAAGTTTTTAAGAATGTTCAAGGTGAAATGTACTCAGAATTCCCCAGCGGAGTCGCCATTATGTTGGGGTTCCCATGTTTTGGCCAAGTTGACAAGACCAAAATATGAGACAACATAGAACCACTTTCAGACCTCAGGATCTAGCCCTCCTAGGTCCAGAGAGGGATCTCTCTATGATTGTCAAAGGTGTTTGTCTTTGAAGCTCACAATAAGGTATTAGGCTAGTTCTATGCGCAGGGTTTGTTTGTTTAATTGAGAGTTTGGTTGTTGGGAATCAGGAAGGAAGAGTTCATCATGAGACAGGACTGGGCAAGGAAGAATTTAGGCAAAGGAGAGATAATCCAGAGAAAACCAAGTCCATTGGGTAATGGAGTCAAGAAAGGATTTACTTGCTATCAATATGCAAGCTTTCAATTGGGCTAGTCATCTAAAGCCTTGGATCCTAAAGTGATAGGGTGGTATGGGACATTAAGGACCGAGAGTGAAGGGGGGAGAACCAACTAATCCCATCTATAGATCAGGTCAGAGGTCATTTAACTCCAGACCTGCTTGGACAAAATCAGAGGTAGCACAAGGGAACTTGGAAAGTCTTAATCAGAACGGAAAGATCCTAGTGAGGCAGATACATGGTTCTAGACCTCCCAGTGTTCTCAACACATTCCATTAAATCCTAGCAAGAACATCTAAAACATATTCCGTTAATTCATACATCAGCTAGTAGGAAACAACATCCACTACACTGGTTAAATCAATTGAAATCAATCTTTAGATAAACACATGAAGTAGAAAACGTAAAGGGCTGGGAGAGCAACAACATAAGGCACCTAACAAGGGTGAATCTTATGCCAAATTTCTGATGCGAGCTAGATGAAATGAAATGAAATGGAAATAAACACAGAGGTAGAAAAACATTACCGCAGCTTTGGATCAGGATCCAATGAAATTTTCTTATTATATTAAACATCAACACCAATTAGGTACAACATAGCCAATAGCTGGGTCATTCAGCCTGAATACATCTTCCTCAGCCTATCTTACAACTATACACATAGAACTTATCTCAAGAGAAACTGCTTGCACCTCTCTGCTATCTCATCGACTACCTTTACAACAATTTTCTCATAGTTTTTATAGCTGAAAAAGAGCAGAGGAAGTAGGTAGAATACTAAATATAACATTAAACTCAGAAAAGAAGGGGAGGGTCGAAGCCCATTCTATTTTAAACTCTGAGCATTATTTTTTGGCACTCTTTGGAGAAAAGAATGACCTTCGTCAGGCTTCATTGATTCCAGATATGTCTCTGATGCATTCTGGTTCGCTGTACTTTGTGGTACCCTTGGTGAATAAACAAAATGGCAATGAAAAACGGAATGGTCCACCATATTTGAGCAACAAATTCTCTGATATCCTTGGACTGCGTTCCAAGCGGGGATCTCCTCTCGAGCACGGCATATAATCAAACAGTATGGGCAATCTGTCCTTCTTCGGAAGAAGACATTCTGCTGGCATGGAAACCCACCCTTCATTAAATTCCTTGCCTCTGTCAGTGGAAAAATTACTGCTGCATCCATAATGTGTAGTTATGGCGGCATTTCAACTCTTGTACTCTGCAGAAACTCACAACTGTGTGTAGACAATCAATGCAATGGAATACTGGTGGAGTGAAGGGAAAAAAATATGATAGCGCGGCGGCAGGAAGGTGGCTTTCACTAAACAATGGTGATAAAATGTAATGAACTGGTGAAGACTCACGAATAGTAGGGTTTGATGGCAGAATGCAGCGCAGACCATTAGATCGCGGCCTGGGAGCGAAGATCAATGGCGGGGGTCGAGCAGTGGAATGATATATGAAAGTGGGCGGAACAACCGTGAAACATAAGACTCTAGAATTCGAGCAAAATACAAAGAAATGTGAAGGGAATGCAGGGAAATGCGATGAGGTGGGACCCAGCCGGGGGCGGATGGCGATCAGATCTCAACCGTTAGATCTTAGACCCAATGGACGGTCAAGGCTTAGTCAGAGAATCGCAATCGCAATAGATGAGAGGGACGCACACTTATAGCTTCTGATTGCGATCGAGGAAGGGGAAGTGATTGGGAAGTGCAAGGCGACTGGCAGGGTGCGATGAAGCGCCAACCGTTCGATTTGGAGTCTGACCGACGGCGGAGGGGCAATCGGGAGATGCAAAGGGTCACGCATCTGGAAAATGTGATTATGCGATCGGGCAGATCGGATGGTGTGACGAAACGGTGGCGCGATTAATCACATCGAAAATATTTGCGACGCGATCAATTGCATCGCAAATATTTGCGAAGGATGATTGGAATGCTAAAAAAAACATGCAATGGGAGCGATGTGCAATATTGCGATTAGCACCTTTAAGGGGTAGCGCTTGCTCATAGCGCTCGGCTACATGGGGAAACAACTAAAGGGGCTGGCGGAAAGGGGCTAAGCCCTATTACAAAGTGGAGAATGGATTTTGGCCCATTTTAATGCATTTTAAGGCCAAGGAGGAGTAACGATAGAGGGAATAAGGGGGAATTTGGCTAAGCAAAGGGTAGAGGAAGGATATAAAGGGGATTTGGGAGGGTTGAGAGGGTACAAAAGGGAAGTAGAAGGTGGGACAAAGGGGAATGGAATAAGAAGGGGAGCAGGCCCTTTGGGCATTTCTTCACAAACAGAGAGGCTTGCAATGAGAATCAGCAGAGGGAAATTTATCAAAGGACACCAGGCACAAAGAGGCTTCAAGGAGGATGGGTTTTCAAGGGAAAGGCATTCCTTGAAGGCTCAAAAACAATCTAGCCCCCAGCTTGCTTGTCAAGAATTTCATAGGGCGGCTAACAGACAGAAAGGTCAAAATAGTGTGTCAAAACAGAAAATCACTGGTCTAGAGCAAAAAAACAGTTATCCATTGCTTGTAAACTTTGAGAACCAAGAGAAGAATCATCAACTTCATGAAGAACATAAGGAACTAGAACAACTTCAAAGAAATATTGACTATCAAGAACAAGCTGAAAGCACACAAGATAAAGAGGATAGTAGTCAAATTGTTGAACCCGAAACTAGTCCTCTTTGGAGTATGAATTTTGATGGATCTTGCACTAAGAACAATGCAGGTGCAGGCATTTGGATACATAACACTGAAAATAATCACACTGAAGGGCATTCCTATAGATTAAATTTTCAATGTTCAAATAACATAACCGAATATGAATCCCTCCTTTTACGCCTACACTTGTTGAATAAATCAGGAGCCAAAATGATAAAATTTCATGGGGATTCAGAGTTAATTGTTAAGCAAGTGAATGGGGAATAGAGTGTCAAACACCCCAGACTTAGAGCATATAGAAATTATGTCATGGACTTACTAAGAACATTTGAGGAGTCCAAACTTATCTTTGTCTCAAGAGACCAAAATATCCTTGCCCATAGTTTAGCTTTTGTTGCTAGAACATGCCTAACTCCTTATGAAACCTAACAATGCACCACCCAAATCAAATTTAGACCAGTTGTCCCTGATAATGAGAAATACTGGCAAGTATTTGATGGAGACAAACAAATAGAAGACTTCCTATAGTCCAGAAATGAATTTGAACTACCATGTTTAGATTCAGATTATGAATATGACTATTCTATCGAAGAAAACCCACTTGATGAAGAAGTAAAGTATCCAAATATTGCTGATATAAATCTGTTGTCTAACAAACCTGAAAATACCATAAAAATTAGTGCAGATTTAGGAAAAGAAGACTTAGAGACTTTGCAATCTAATAATCGAAGTTTTCCAAAGGGACTGGTCCCCTCAGAAGAGTTGTTTGATTTCAATGATGTTGCCAAGAAACCAAAACTGGACCCTGTTGAAACTGAATTTGAAGAGTGTAACATAGGCAGTGAACTAAAGCCAAAAATGATCAAACTGTCTAAGACTTTTCCAGCTCACATAAAGCTAAAATACATTGAGCTGTTTAAGGAATTTTCTGATGTGTTTGCATGGATTTATGAGGACCTAAAATCCTATGATGCAAAGATAATTTAGCACAAGATACCCCTCAAAGAAAACCAAAAACCTTTTAAACAAAAATTGCGCAGAATCAACCCTGTTCAATTACCTTTGGTTGAGAAAGAAATCAAGAAAATGTATGAAGCTGGAATTATTGTCCCTATTAGATACTCAGAGTGGGTGTCTAATCTAGTGTCAGTAAGGAAGAAAACAAGAGAAATAAAGCTTTGTATTGACTTTAGGAACTTAAACAAAGCCTCATTAAAGGACAACTACCCTTTACCCAAGATGGATCATATTTTACAAAGGGTAGTTGGTTCTAAAAGGATTTCTTTGTTAGATGGCTTCTCAAGATACAATCATATATTAGTACATCCTGATGATCAACTCAAAACAACCTTTACTACACCTTGGGGTACTTTCATGTATGTGAAAATGCCCTTTGGTTTAATTAATGTTGGTGCTACATTTCAGAGAGCCATGGATATTTCATTCTCAGAAGAATTAGGCTACTTCATAATTATTTACCTTGATGATATCACCGTTTTTTCCAAAACAGATGAAGAACACCTAGAACACTTGAGAAAAGTCTTTGAGAAATGTAGAAAATATGGGTTGTCTTTAAATCCAAAGAAAACAATGTTTTCTCTCCAAGAATGTAAACTTCTTGGGCACATCATATCAGAAGAGGGGATAAAGATAGACCCATAGAGGATTGATGGTATTTTGCAAATCAACCATCCAAGAAACATCAAGGAACTTCAATCTTTCATTGGAAAGATTAATTTCTTGAGAAGGTTCATACCCAACTTAGTTGAACTCCTTAGAAACATAAAAAACATGCTAAAAAAGGAAGGAGTTAAATGGAACTTAGAAGCAAAGAATTCATTTGAAATGGTAAAACACGCATTAACCAAAACACTAGTTCTTATAAGTCCTGATTTTACAAGGGATTTCTTCATTTTTTCATTTGCATCAGAACACATAGTGGCTGCTATCCTATTGCAGAAAAATTCAAAGGGACAAGAGCAGCCAAGTGCATTCTTTAGTAAGGCATTGAGAGATGCACCTCTGAAGTATAGTATCATGGAAAAACAAGCATTTGCCTTAGTCAAAGCCTTAAAAGACTTTACAGTATACATTTTACATTCACACATAATTGCATTTGTGCCAAATTCAGTTGTGAAAGATATTCTAACCTAGGATCCAGATGGCAAAAGAGGAAAGTGGATATTTGTGATACTTGAATATGATTTAGAAATCAAGCCCACTAAGCTCATAAAAGGCCAAGGACTAGAAAGATTAATGGCTGAGTCTAATTTTGAAGCTCTTGATATAAACATGATAAATGCATTAGATGAACAGGAGGAATTGTTAACTCCCATTTTTGAATATCATTTTATGAACTCATCTTGGTATGCTAATATTTTTTATGTTTTTCTCAATTTGAATACACCTCCTAGTCTGTCTAAAACAAAGGCAAGATTTTTAAAGTTGAAAGCTGTAAATTACTACATTGTAGATAAATGTCTATATTGGAAAAATGCTAGTGGATTATTGCTTAAATGTTTACCTGAGAATGATGTAGATAATATCAAGCATGAGTTCCATGAAGGATAATGTGGAGGCCATCTTTATTGGAAGACAATTGCCAACAAAATCCTTAGAGCTAGTTACTTTTGGCGCACCCTATTTCAAGATGTCCATAAAATGATTATTGTCTGTCATAAATGCCAACTCTTTGAAGGAAAAAGAAAATTGCTTCCTTTACCCTTGCATCCAATCACTGTTGAAGCTCCTTTTCAGCAGTGGGGTCTAGACTTCATAGGAGAAATCCATCCACCCTCATCTGCCCAACATAGATGGATTCTCACTGCAATAGACTACTTTACCAAATGGATAGAAGCCATCCCTTCTAGGCAATCCAATGACTCTGTCATCATAAAATTCCTTGACTATCATATCCTCTCTAGATTTGGCTGTCCTAGGAATATTATCACTGACAATGTTGTTGCATTTGGATCCAAAAATATGGTTGAATTCTGTCACAAATATCAGATTACATTGGGCCATTCTACTGACTATTACCCTCAAGGTAATGGGTTGGCAGAATCCTCAAACAAAATTTTGGTGAACATAATCAAGAATTTTTTGGAGGAAAATAATAAATCTTGGCACACCAAGCTAGTACATGCATTATGGGCTGACAGATTAACATTTAAAAAATCAATTGGAATGTCACCCTACCAGCTTGTTTATGGAGTAGATGCAATTTTTCCTACCAACCTAGGAGTGGTAGTCATGAAGCTGATCCAAGAAGTACAGTCTAAAGACAATGACATGGTCAGAAGAATTAATCAAACTATACATCTTCAACAAAAAAGAGAGGAAGTCTACAACAGAGCATTACAAAAGCAAGAAAACATCAAGAAGTTGTTTGATAGAAGGACAAAAGCCAGTGATTTCAGCATTGGTGACAAAGTTTTAAAGTGGGATTCAAGGAGAGAATATAAGGGAAAGCATGGGAAATTTGATAACTTATGGTTTGGCCCTTATCTCATTCATTCAACTGTTGGTAAAAATGCCTATTTCTTGCAAGAATTGAATGGAGCTGATATTTTTGGAGGTCTTGTCAATGGCAGGATGCTCAAACATTATTTTTCTTGACCATATCAATTTGAAAGCCTTTTTATTTTTTTTCCTCATTGTGAATATCATATCCATAATTTGCATTCAAAGTTGAAAAAAGAGAAAAAATACAAAAACAATAGAAATAAAAGGAGGGCAGATTGTAAAAACAAGAAAGGTACAGCCCCATACCAAAAAGAGAAACAAGGTCTGAAAGTGTGCAAGCTCAAATGCCACTCCTAAGAAACACACTCCTAGTTAGTCATACAGCCTAATCATGACTAATTAGCTTTTAAATTTTCTCCTGATAGGTTAGTGAATTAGATTTTCCAAACAGCTCAATCTTGGCTTATCAGTTAGGTAGATTAGGATAGAAGAAAAAAGGTTCAAACAAGCTAAAAATCTGAACCTATGAATTCCAAAAGAAAGAATGGATCTAACTAGATCAAATCTTGAGCCAAAGATAGAAGCAAACTGGTTCTAATATGCCTAAAACTTGAACCAGAGAACAAAGAGAAAAACATCTCAAACAAGCCTAAAAACAAACCTAAAGAAAAGAGAAGGATGTTCTTAAACTTTCATATCTTAAGCCTTCACTATTTTGCTTTAATTTTCTGCAGACTTTAGTCTATGTGTAGCTTGTTTTTATGCCATAGATTAGCAACAAGTTAGACTGCTCAATCCTAGCTTGTTTGCTTTTAAATTTCTTGTCTTAGAATCTAGAGAATAAACTTTGTCAGACAGTCTAATCCTGACATAATGTAGTTAGGTTGATAAGCTTATGAACTCAACTGCTTAATCTGAGTTCATGGAGAAATAAGGGTAGAAATAGACTAGTCTTATGCTTTCAAAAGAATAAAATGTTTGTAAAAATATTTTTCCAATCCAAATACACTCTGAAAGAAGAAAAAATATTAGATCATTAGGATTGGGTAACTAGAAAGATTGTTTTGATAGAATTCCATTGTTTTTAATGGCTGCTAACATTGTCAGAGAAAAAGAAGATCAACAAAGTAAAGAAATTTGTAGCCCAATGGATGAGGAATTGATCAGCTTCTAGAGAAGACAGGTCTAAAGTTCTTGACACCTTCAAGGTGCCATCCCCATGTGGAGCCACTGTTAGCCACCTATAAAAATTTGTCATATAAAATGGTGGCTAGATTTGTTTTAAGCCTTCAAGAAACAATTTCATGCCAAATTGTTAGTTCTTAAACTCCTCTGAAGATAACTAATCCTTTAGTTAATCTTCACTGTTGTTTCCCTCATAATCCTAAAAAATCAGCTATTTGCAAGGAGAAAGACTACTCAAAAACCCAATTTCCCCTTCATTTTACCCCTCCTTTCACTCATAATTGACCTCCATTTTTTATCCCCTTTTTCTTCATAAAAATCCTTCCATAAGCCTCATTCAACCTTTAAAAGCACTCCAAAATCCCTTTTAAACTATTTGGTCTCCTTCCATTTGGTTTAAAAAAATCCTTTTCCTTCTATCGAAATCCTCAAATTGGCTTAAAAACCCTGTTTTTAGCCTAAAAACACTCATATTACATTATATAGAACTTTAGCCCCTGAGGGCTTAACTCCTATAACCCCCGCTTCTCATAAAACCGAGAGCCACACAACCGAGCACTTAAAGGTCTTAGACTCCTCTCCAAACCCCATCAAAACCTTATCCTCCTTTGTATTTCATAAAACCTCACAGTTTGAATTTACAACAAATATCAACCGTCGATCTAAACCGATCAACGGTCATTGGCTCATCGCATCGCAACTTCGCATCGGGTCCTCCCTTTTCTTCATATCCTTCAAAAATTTTCCGATGAAATCCCTCAGAGCATATCCCAGCTGTCGATCATTTTTCTGATCTGACGGTCAGTACACCTTCGCATCTCAAAATTCCCCTTGTGCCTTCCCTTGCCCTCTTCCGATGCCGACCTTCCCGATTAAATCTTAGCCGTTGAAACCACAAGAACCGAAAGCTAAGATCTTGTCGCACCCTGCCCATAATTCTTTGCCTTTTCCCCTCCGATTAAGTCTCAACCATCGATCTGACTCCCAGACCTAACGGACAGCGCTCAATCGCATCGAAAATTTCCACTTTCCCTTCTGCCCTCCACGATGTGATCCCCGATTTAATCTGGACCATCCATCTGGGAAGATCCAATGATCATGATTAAACCCGATCACCATGCCATTTCTTCTCCCCATTTCATAACTTCGCCCGATCGCCAAATCTTGACCATTCATTCTTCAGATCCTACGGTTGAGATTTAACCCGATAGGCCCAACTTCTTTGGAACCTACCTCTGCCTCAAAAAACATCTATCCACTCACAAGTCGCCATGTGTATTCCATTATCTCCTCGATCCGCAGCTTCCCCCGTCGACAGATCTTGACCGTCTATTCACATGATCCAACGGTCAAGGTCTAAACCGCCTTTGACCCTGCCCACCTTTTCCGCCTGTGCATCTTACCCCATCGCGCTCTCATTCCCACCGTCAGATATCTCTGCCTTTCATCCGACGGCTAAAAATCCATATCGCGTAATTTTGCGCCTGAAAGTTAATGCCAAAAAATTACGCGAAATGGGCGATATTAAAAAGACACGTGTCGAGCGCAGACCCATATCGCGTTTTTTTGGAAAATTTTCCAAACTGCCTCAGAGCTGCGTGAAAACCATTTTGGTTTTCCGCCAAACCACCTTCCCTCCACAGTGTATTCTTGCATTGATCCTAGCCATTAATCCATTTAATCTGATGGTCCTATTTTAATTTAACCCCCGGCCTTTCACATTTTGTTCATTCTCCCAAGCGCTCCATCGCTTGATCTTGGTTGTCCATCGTTTTCATCCAACAGCCCAGATTAATCTGTGACCCCAAACTTCATTTAGCCCCATTTTCGCTTCTGCCAAATATTTTTTCCCTTTTTCATTACATTTTCCTTCATTCCATTATAACATTTCCCCCCGCATTATAAAACTATCGATTAATCTCAACCATTGATCAATCTAGATCAACGACTCAAACTTAATTTTTCCTCCTTTTCATCCAACCGCCTCCCCATCAAACTCAACGTGTGATCTCAATCGTCGATCAATCTAGATCAACGGCCATGATTAAAACTCGCCTCCAAAGAAGCCTAACGTATGTTTTCACCCGGTTTTTTCTTAAATTTTGCTTGTTTTGTGCAGGTCATTAAGGTTTTGCTACAATTTTAAAAAGAAAAGAAGGCTGGGGATGACGATCCCTCGGCCATTATCCATGAAGACAAAGAATATGCAAGGTTCCAAATATGGTTTTATCATGCCTCATGAGCACTGGTAACATTATAAAACCCTCTGCGCACCTGCAAAAGCAACAAAAACACAGTGAACCTCAAATCAAACAAAGAGTATCAATGTCAAAGGATAAAATCAAAGCATAAATGAAGAATTTATGATTTTAACACAGTTTTGAGGGATTAAGGCATAAATTCGACTATCAATGCCTGATCCATATCAGCAGAGTATGAAGACCTGAAGATGAAGATTAAGCCTAATTAGGCCTAAAACATAGATCAAAAGCAAATTAACAGTGTTTTAGGGAAAAACAATGAGATCTATCAGTCCAAGAAGCCTCCACTGCCACATCAGAGGCTAATTGAATCCTCTTCAGCTACCAAAGAGCCACTTGCAACCTCTAATAAATCAGAAGAAGGCATAGTTATTACCTTATCAGTGATATTTTGTTAAAAACAACTAGAGTTATTGCTAGTCTCCTTAAAAGAGCTTTAAAGTCAACAAAATCTGCCAAATAGCCTGAATATTTAATGAAAACAAATTAATACAGAGAAATATCAGAAAACATCTATTTTGAGCCCCTCAAAGGCTGAGAAGCATTAACTTGTATTAATTGAACTAGATATTTTTTATTTTATCCCACCTCTTTTCTTCTATAAATACTTCTGAAGAAGATGAGATAAGGGTTGGTTGCTGAACTTTGATATAATACTTGTTGTTCAAAACTTTCTACATGTAAATAGTTTTCAGAGGCTCTTGAATCCCTCTTTGTGATCAAATAAGTTAGGCTGAGAAGAGAAGATGATTGTGTACTGAAACATTGGACTTGAAGTATGTAACTGGATTGACATCAATATACAAGCTGATTCTTAGGATCCTGGTCTATATCATTGGTGAAGTACCTCTTACTGTTATTGTTTTCCTTTCATGTATGCCATTTTGTTCACTTATTCTCTAATAAAGAACAACAAATATAGAGCTATGATTTACTATCAAAAGTACCCTACTCTCACTAATATGCTTTATATTTATGTTTTCCTCCAATTGTGTTTTTAAGAATGGATTAAGTTAAGTGTAAACATTATCAAGGAATGTTGGTTTGTCCCTATCTTGATGTGCAAAACTTGAAAGGAAGTTCTTGAATGATATTTTCTTTACATGCTAAGTAGAGTTAGACTAGAAAAGTTTATGGTTTGCCCTGTCTTCTAGTTTCTTTCTCTAAAGGTTGTTTTGAAGGTTTCCCTAAGAGTATGCTGAAAGCAGGCTTTGATTTTAATGTATCTTGCTTGATCTTAAGCTCCACTTCGTTTTCTTATATGTCTTCATCCTTTCTGAAAGTAGTCATGTGGATTGCTGGATTGTTTGTCTAACAAGTTAGCTTTAATACAAGCTTTTCCAAAGAAGTTTAAGGTTAGCCCTGTCTTTGGTTGGTTTCAAACAGTTGCTTAAAAGGCTTTTCTTGTTTGGAAAGTTGATAAATCCTTGTTGAAATTATTGAATTTTTCCACCTTCTCAACACTTTTAATGTTCCATTCCATTATTTATTCTAAAAATATCTTTTGATATAGATGACTTGCCCCTTGGACCACTCTTGAAATTGTTGCACAATTAAACCCTTTTATGACTCCATAGCCCAATGGACTAAGTGTTTTTTCATATCTATCCTATCAGTTGAATCTTGTTCTGATTTTTGACACCTTCACCCCTTTGAAACTCTTTCATTTTTAGGACTTTCCACTCAATTAAAAATCATGCTCAACCATCCAAAGAAACAAAAGCCCTTGTTCTTAATAACTAGCCTAATATCATACCAAAATCCTTAAAGATAAATCAATATTTTCACTTACAAGAGAGATCCCTCTCTAGATTTAGGAGGGCTAGATCCTAGAATCCAAAAGTGGTTCATAATGTTGTTTCTGCAGCTTTAGTCTTGCCAATCTACTAAAATTATAGGGACCTAACACAATACATTATTACAAAACTTGACGATTATGTCCAAGTACATTTATTATAGAAATATTAAATTACAGGAACCCTTTTTCTTGCTCATTCTTCAGCCTTTTATAGCTTAAAGGAGAATTCAGGAGTAGTAATAGATATTTTTCATTATGGGACCCTGCTGCTTCGTGGTTGTCGATTGAGTACTCCAAGCATGGTCGTACCTTTCCATCTTCCACCGATTCTTAAGAGCCGATATGATTCTGTATCCCTCCCTTGTGTGTTGTATTTTGGTCATATGATCAACAATTTGGATTTTTTTCTTCCATATCAATAAAGGAAATGACAAATTATTTTTTACGTTATTAAACACTCCCTTTATCACTAATCCATTCCACCTCACTTTTGCATTATTTTCCTTTACTTTATTTCTAAGATGAAAGGAAAATATATAAATGTGTATGACAATTCATGGTAATGATGGGGGTGAAACATACCTTTTTCTTGGCAAAACAATCATCCAGATATACCAGATAAAATGAGGTATTGGCAGGTGTTTGGAAATGAGAAACAGATTGAAAACTTTTTACAGTCTAGGGATGAGTATGAAGAAACTATCATAGATTTAGAGTGTGAAGTAGAAAATCAAATAGTTGTACATACTAATGTAGGAAAACAGTTGGATGAATCATATGTAAATATTTATGTAGATGAAGTTGTAAATAAATTAGAATTACATAAAATTGGTCCAGAAAAAGAAGAATTTGGAACACTTCAGCTTAAAGACAATGTTTTACCTAGAGGTCTAGTTCCATTAAAAGACCTTTTTTATTTTAATGATGTAGGAAAAGAGCCAAAAATAGAGCCTACATGGGCATATGCAGAATAATGTAATATAGGTAGTGAACATAATCCTAAAATGATAAAAAGTTCAAAATCACTGCCTCTTGCTCAAAAAAAAAAAATCATAGCTTTATTCAAAGAATTCATTGATGTCTTTTCCAGGTGCTATGAGGATATCAAAGAATATGACACTAGTATCATACAACATAAAATCCCAATCAAGGAAGATTAGAAACCATTAAAAAAAAAACTCCATAGGATAAATCCAACTCTGATGCCTCCGATTGAGAAAGAGGTTAAAAATATGTATGATGCTAAAATCATAGTTGCTATCAGATACTCTAAATGGGTGTCTAACATAGTGCCTACTATGAATAAAACTAGAGAAATCCGATTATGCATTGATTTCAGAAACCTTAACAAGGTCTCCCTAAAAGTCAACTACCCTTTACAAAAATGGATCATATATTACATAAGGTAGTAGGGTCTAATAGGATTTCCTTATTAGATGGTTTCTCAGGTTATAACCAGGTCTTAGTACATCCTGATGATCAGGATAAAACAAATTTCACTACTCCATGAGGGACCTTCATGTATGTGAATATTCCCTTTGGATTAATGAATGTCGGGGCCACATTCCAAAGATAAATAGATATTTCCTTTGCTGATGAAATTGGCCATTTTATTGTGATTTATGTGGATGATATCATTGTCTATTCTAAAATTGATGAGGAACATTTGTTACATTTGATAAGAGTGTTTTAAAAGTGTAGAAGGTTTGGCATCTCATTAAATCCTAAGAAAACACTTTTTGGCCTTGAAGAAAGAAATATTTTTGGTCATATTATTTCAAAGGATAGTATTAGGATTGATCCTAGTAGAATTGAAGCCATATTAAAAATCTGTCACCCTAGAAATATTAAGGAGCTTCAATATTTTATTGGTAAGATTAATTTCCTAAAGATATTCATTCCTAACCTTGCAGAAATTCTTAGAAATATAACAAATATGCTGAAAACGGATTTAGAAATCAGATGGAGTATTGTGGCTAGACAGTCCTTTGATTTAGTTAAACATGCATTGAAAAAAGAACCAGTGCTGATTAGTCCATATTTTACTAAAGATTTCATTAGCTTCTCTTTTTCTTCTGAACACATTGTTGTAGCTATCTTGTTGCAGAAAAATAATGAAGGATTTGAACAACCCATTGAATTTTTCAGTAAGGCTTTAAGAGATGCATATTTCAAATATAATATTATGGAAAAACAAGCCTTTGCATTGATTAAAGAAATTAAATACTTTAGAGTATATATCTTGCATTCCCATATTATTTCTTATGTGCCAAATTCAGTGGTCAAGGATATTTTAACACAAAATGGACCTGATGGTAAATGAGGTAAATGAATTGATGGCATTCTTGAGTATGAATTAGAAATCAAACAGACCAAGTTAATCAAAGGACAGGGACTGGCCAAATTGATGGCTGAGTCAAATTTACATGTATTGGACATCAACTTTGTTGTTGAATTAGATGATCAAGAGGAACAGGCAACTCCACAGATTGATGAATAATTTCTAAACTCACCCTGGTATCCAGACCTGCTATATGTTTTATGCAATTTAAATTCTCCTCCTGGTCTAACAAAAAAAAAAGGCAAGATTTCTAAAGTTAAAAGCAGTTAAGTTTTGCATCATAGAAAATGTTTTATATTGGAAATATGCTGGTACTATTTTACTTAAGTCTTGTTAAAGGATGATGCAAAAATAACCATGTAGGAGTTCTATGAAGGTGATTGCAGTGGACATCTCTATTGGAATACCACTGCCAAAAAAATCCTCAGAGTTGTTTTTTAGTGGCCTTCCCTTTTCCCTGATATTCATAAGAAAGTAACCTCTTGCCATAAATTCCAGATATTTTAAGAAAAATGAAAGCTTTAGCCCCTGCCATTAAATCCTATATCTATTTAAATCCCCTTCCAGCAATGGGGATTGGATTTCATTCGGTGAAATTCATCCTCCTTCCTCTTCCCAACATAAGAGGATTCTCATATCCACTGATTACTTTACTAAGTGGATTGAAGACACACCTTCCAGATCTTCCACTGACGCTGTCATCATTAAATTCCTTGAAACCAATATCCTCTCTAGATTTGGCTTTCCTAGAAAACTTATTACTAATAATGTTGCAGCCTTTAAATCTAAGAAAATGATTGAATTATTTAATAAATACGACATTAATTTGAGACATTCAACAACTTATTACCCTCAGGGTAATGGGTTGGTTGAATCCTCAAATAAGAGTTTGGTAAATATCATTAAAATGTTGTTAGAGGATAACAAAAAATCTTGGCACAACAAGTTAGTTAATGCACTTTGGGTTGACAGAATTACTACAAAGAAGTCAATTGGTCTATGGAATGGATGTTGTTTTTCCATCCTCTTTAGGAATTCTAGTAATCAAGATAATTCAAGAATTACATGTTGAGCCTAATGATAAACATAGGAGGATTAATAAAACTATTCAGTTACAAAAATACAGGGAGGAAGTCTACAACAAAACCCAAGTTATTCAGGAAATTGTCAAAAATATTTTTGATAGAAGGAATAAAGCTGATGACTTCAACATTGGAGACAAATTTTTGAGTTGGGATTCTAGGAGAGAAGACAAAGGTAAACATGGGAAATTTGGTAACCTTTGGAAAGGGCCATACACATCATTATGCTTTCAGAGGACATAATACATTCTTCCTCAAGGCCCTGGATGGAGTAGAGATAGCTGGTGGTCCTGTCAATGGGAGGATGTTGAAGCACTACTTTTATTATCATAAATATTTTTCTTACATCATTGAAAATATCATAGTCTATAATATTTTGATTAGGTAACGTGTTGAATGAAGTTGAAGCCCACAAAGAAGGCCCTAAGCCTTGATTGATAAGCTACCATAAGTATCTCAAATAATAAATGAAATCATATGGATACATTACAGACATGGGATACTCGAGGCTATTGATCATATTCTCTTGACACTTCACATGGAGAAGTGCCATCCACAGCTGGAGCCACTGTTAGGGTCCTATAATTTATAGGATCTCATGGTCATTGAGTATGTTGTATTTATGATTTTACATTGTAAATAATTTTCAATATGAAAATTATTTCCAAAAAATATACATAAAAGAAAATAAGAACCCCACAAAAGGAAAATGGAAAAATAATATTCAAAGTGTTGCAAATTCAAATGCCACTAATGATAGATTAATTTTCTTATGTCAAAATCCAATGAGGTTGTGTGCAGCTTGTCTCAAAATGCCACAATGACTAGATTTTTGTTCAAATCATACAACTTAATCATGGTTGAACAATTGTGAATTTTTTGTTAATTAGGTTAGTGAATAAATATTTTCCAAACAATTTAATCTTGGAAAATCAGTAGTTAGGTAGAAAATAAAATTGATTCAACTTCTTAATCTAAATCAATAGGAGAAATAAGTGATAGAGTAGGTTAGATTTTTATAAAAAAAAAGTGATTTGAGTTTGCTAGCTTAAATGCATCCTAAGAAGAAAGAAGAAAAATGTTAGCTTAGAAAAAAAATGAAATTAAATGGGTAGGTAGAAGTGTTTTGGAGCCTTGAAAAGAATTAAGTTGGTTATCCTAAGCTGTGGTTTCCAAAAATATCTATGCATATGAAATGAAAAAGGGATAATATTAATTTATCCTAACTCTAAGTATTTGGGTGCATTAAGGAAAAAACTTGGCATATTTCCATATATCCTATTTTTTTATTCTCACTAAACCTTCCCATTATGCAACAATTCATCAAGTCACATCACTTTAAATCCCGCACATCTATTCACCCATCATCTCCTCCACTCCCGATCCAATGGTCCACATTCGTTCCCCCCCCCCTCTCCATCTGAGCTTTCGAGGGGGTCCAAACAAAGTTGTTTAAACTTTCGGGCCCACAGTAACATGGTGGCCCCTCCCCATTTCACACCCCCTCCACTGATACTTCTTAGTGCCTTATACCCCCCTGAAAACTTCTTTCCCCCGCAATACCGAAACCACTCACCTATCTGTTGTGCCCACCAATCTTGTCACGCTAGCTCGCATATGCCTGTTTCCAATTACATCCCTTCTCACGGAAAACCATCCATTATGCATTTAATTAAATAAGTGATCGTTAATATAATGGATCAGTGCCACAATTAACACAAAAATACCAACTGTGTATAAAACCATGCATTCTAAACCATCTATCCTTTTCAATTTTAGCCAATTCCTAGCAGATACTATTCATGACCAATTTGTCAGATTTCAAACATAGGAGATGTTTAAATATTCCTCTGTTCTATTTTACATGTTTCTATATTTCCAGGGAGATAGATTTAAATTTGTGATGCATAAATTGGATGCTGATGGAAATTAGTAATCATCCATCTTTTGGACCACAATGGTGATGAAAGAGTAGAAGGAGTATTCATATAAGCAATTCATTGAACTATTTGTACATCCAAAAATGAGCCTTATTAGCATTACAGTTGAACCAAGTTACATTTGAACCAAGATTCAGTGAGGACATTAAAAGGATTCTACATCTATCAGATCAAGCAAAGACAAGTCACTAGTATTTATACCAGAACTACACAGAGTTGAGAATTTATGGCTGTGAACTTGCTCCTTACAAGCTTCCAAAATTCCTCCCAATGAGGATTTTTTCTTTAGAGTACATCAGAAAAATGTTGAGTGCTGATGAAATCCACTTTGTATCAGCAAAGAAGAAGTCACATTTCAGGATTAAAATGCACATTGGGCCATTTATTTGCAACAACTTGACAATAGGGGTAGAAGCAGACAAAATCTTGAAGGAAATGAAGTGCAACCTCAGTTTTAGCTGGTCCTATGATCCATTGGGAACCATTTCAAAATTAAGGGTATAAAACAATACTACACCTTATATACATACTCATAGGCCATAAATAAAGAAGTACATGAACCAAATGGAGTGGGTTGAAAGCACTCCGCAAGACGCTGAGGAGAAGCTAGTCTCTACTTCCACATCATAATCTCTTGTCCCACAAGAAAAAGAAGGAAAAAGACGGATATAAGAAGAGTCACCTTGAATGATCAATACTACAAGCAATTAATTTAAGATAATCAACAGAAAAATAACCAAACTCAATCCTAAAGTCAATCCAAATAAATATTCAGAACATGAAGTTATTATAGTCACTAAGGAGACACCTACATCCTCTCAAGTTGGTGGCTAAAACACCCTCTCTCCTACTACTTATGCATATTCACAGGATCAACAAGAGGCCATTCAGACAACTAAGGTTGTCTCAGGGGAGAAAGAGAAGATAATTTTTCATACATTTAGGGAAATAAAATTGAAGAATGAAATACTAAAGAATATCACATACGGTCAATTATGGAAGTAGACTTCTAGTTCTCATAGTAGGTTGTTGTCAGAATTTGACTCTGAGAAAGTTAAAATGCAAATGGAATTTCTTGAGGCACATATGTCACAACCTAAGACAACAACTGATTACAAGAAAACTTCATTTGAGTTTCACATCAAAGACATCCATCCCATTGATCAAATAGATATGCACAAGAAAATAGGTGAAATGCTTTCCTCTACCTTAACTAATAAAACCATGAGTTTACCTAAATTTTAGGTTTCCTTGGCAAACATTCAGTCACAACTAAAAATGGAGAAAATCCCTTCTCTTACCAAGGATACAAGAATTAAGTATTTGGAAGAGTTAGTGGTCAAAGTAGGATATGATCCTTCTAACATAAAATTTGTAGAGGAGATAATAAAGAAGAAGAATGCTGACATAGCAACATTGAAGAAAAAACTAAATTTTTCGGCCACAGAAGACTCTCTCACCAAAGATATTGAAGAAAAAAAATCTCAAAAGTCAGATATGATGAAGCTCATCATGGAGAAAAAAGCACAGTTGAGATAGATGGAAACATAAATGGAAAATATGATTAAGGAGAGGGAGCAGGCTACAAAACTTTCCATGGTCCCTTTGGAGTTTTTACCTCTTACAACCATCCCCACAGCTGCAACTTCTACAAAAAACACAGCAGATGGTGCAAAACAGTTGACAAAGGAAGTGGAGAATCTGTCTATCCAGAAAAGGAAATCAAGAAGCTACAAGATCAAATCAAAGTGTTATAGGATGAGAAATCAAGGACTGAAGCCTCACATGCAACAGAAAATTAGAGAGCTTAGAAACTGATATAGAGGTTTCAGAAGTTAGAGAGAGAATCATCCATTGGACAGACATTGGGTCAAGTCAAAAAAACCATTTGGACAGACAACATTGAATCCATTAATGAAATATGGCCCTACATCAATATTATTTTTGAACAGAAGGATTTGACTATAAAGGCTAATGATACCATCACAACTATCAAATAAGAGCTTGGAGATATGCTTGTCACATCAAATAATATCATCAAGTTCTTAAACTCCAAGAAAAAATATGAGCGAGATGACTTGGGAGTGGATGACAGAACAGAGACTATTTTAGAAGTGAATAATACTCTTACTAAGAAAAATATTATTGTTCAGTTGGAAGATAAATGCCAGAGTTTAGATATAGTAGTGAATAGATTCTTCAATAGGTTAGAGCCTTTAAAATAGAAGGGTTTGCCTTCTTTGTTTGTGATTAACGATAAGTTGATAACTCATGAAGACTATGTGAAAAAGCTAAGGGAAATTTCTAGGGAAACTGCGAAATTATCCAACATCAAAGTCGCCATGACAGGTAAATAATTCCTGGAAGAAATGAGCAATGATATTTTCATTCATCATGAAGTAAAGCACATCTTTGTGGTGAAACCTACTTTTTCTATATATACTGAAGTGGATGAAATTTACTGAAAGGTAATCAAGTTAACTATCCCAGATGAAGAAAAATGGGATAAACTGTGTGAACTGCAGGAGTGAAAAGAAAATGAGAAAGGTGAGCTATAGCCAGCACATCAGCAAACACAATAACCAGCACAACCCACAAGTAGGTCCACTTAGCGACTGTTTCCTCTAAAACATTGATGGTGTTCCAGATCGCCTCCACCAAGCCTATGTTTTGTCACAGTTAGAGTTTATTATTCAATTTTGGCTAATAATACACTATCTATTGAGACAAGATTGACTGTAATAAGTTTTGTAATATTTAGTATAAATACTTCACTGTTCGAAGTATTCTAGGTTAATTTCTGAATATATTTTTCCTACTAAGAAATTGTAATTTTCAAGTTTTACTGGAGCATCAATAATACAGGGACTTATTATAAGATTCATGTGGTGTATTTACTGGTGAAGTTCTTCTACTGTAACTGTGTTTTTTCATTATATTTCCTTTCTCTGTAAACATATGAACAATATTAATTGTAAAACAGAAAGTGTGATGACTAGGACATGTTAACAAAAACACCTTATTCTAGTTGCTTTTACAATTTATATGTTTTCTACTGAAGTCAGATTGAAGAATACTTAATCTCTTTTCATTCTCTACTAAAATTAAGTTTTCTTCCATCTCCATAATTCATTTAAAACCTTAAAGGATCCAATTAATGCAACCTATCTTTCCTTGTGATAACTCCTTTAAGTATTGACGTAACATCTAGTTTTATATTTTTTAATCCATTTCCCAATGGGAATATAGAAATTTAATCAACCAAATTAATAAAAATAAAACAAACAATCACTTATAGTCATAACTAGCCTAATATCTAAAAACAGAGTTAAATTATACAGAGACATTCCTCTCTGAAGCTGGTAGGGCTAGATCCCAACTTCCAAATTGGTTTTGATGTTGTCCGCTGTGTTTATTCTCTCAATATTTTAAATTACATAGTGATAACACACAAACTATTCTTAAAGCCTTTGATGTAATAGGTTTTCACCCATTCAAAATACTCCAGGATCTGCCTATAGAGGTAGAACGAAAAACCGTAACACTCAAGGTGGAAGTTGTTGATGCCCCTCTTGATTACAACCTTCTTCTGGGTTGAATTTGGTATTATTCTATGACTGTTGTTGTTTCATCTATATTTAAGATGATCATGTTTCCTCATAAAGGAAATATTTTTAAAATCGATTAGTTGTCTTACTTCGCTTCAGACCCTAATTCTACTGATAGTATCCAACATGTCAGAAAAATGGTTATCCCTTATAAAAAAAAATTGGTAGGACTAGTTAAATATTCAGATCTCATGGGAAATTTCACTATACCTCCTCCCAACGTGCCACAAACTATTGCCTATATAAATATGATTACATCAAGCGCAATGCCATTTGATGACACATGGAATGTCCATTTAGAATCAGAATTGGACTCTTATGGCGGCGAGATTCCTTTAAGTACATTTGAATCGGCATATGTAGCAGTACAATCGTATTTTGACAATTCATCAACATATACTGATTAAATGAATGAGGTCACTGAGGAGTCTTCTTCTATATTAAGCTCATCCATGACATCATTTTCGGATCCTTTTCAACAATTTTTTTTAACTGGTGAAAAAATCCTAGAAATCTTGTGATGAGATGAATTACCATGGGACGATCTTCATCATAGATATTATTTTTTACCTAACCTCAATAGACTCGAGAATGACTTTTCATCCATATTTTCGATTGACTACGTCAAGGAACATCAAAATCCTATGTCCATTCTTCATTCGGATTCTGAGAAAAATTTGGGAAATATTTATGCCACAATTCTTATTGACATATCAATTAAACTCGGGATAACTAAGAACGGTCATATCGGAACTTGTGAGTTTTCTTATGTCTTCTTAGTTAATTCTTCATCAAGTAAATTATCAAAGTACTTATACAGAATAGATTTTTTTTGTAATTGAATATCTTGCTATGTGGTTAGGAAGGTAAATCTCTGATTTACCTTCCTTACCTTTTATCTTTAGGTCACTGTATTCACTTAGAAAATTTCTTACACTAGATCCTTTAGAGCAGAGTATCTCCCTTTGTATCCTCTTACACTTATCGTAGATCAACCTTATAACTCTGCACTTCTGTTCCTGGATGCACTTATCGAATTCTGTCCTTTTCTACACTTATTTGAAGTCTGTCCTCCGGATTAGATGTTCCTTCTTTCACACTGTCTCACCTTAATACAACGTTTTCCTCCCCAGATTATATTCGCATTCAACTTAGTTCTTAGGTCTGTGCCTTTTTTAGATGTTTTCACCTTCAGTCTTATCCGTAGGCAGTACTATCCTTAAATTTGTTCTTTTATACGCTATACAACCTTATACACATCCGAAAATATGTTCCTTCTTTCAGCGTTATTCACCTCAGATTTTACTGTATTTTTTCCTTGAGATAACCGTACAAACTCAGAGCCGGATCGCAAATCTGTGTCCCTCAAATGAACCGCAGTGTGGACATATATATATATATATATATATATATATATATATATATATATAACACTTGAACTGTTTTTAGGCCGACTATCTAGATTGATGCTTAGGCCGAATTTATAACCTTAACATTAGGCTAACTTGTAGATTTGATTCTTTGGCATGTTAAACACATATAGTCCGAGTTTGATGAAGGTTGATTCTACCATTTTTTAGCTTGTCTTCCAACACCTTTTGGAGGGCTATTTGAGAGTAACTTTACATGACACTTAATCCTATTTATACCAAACATACATCAAGAAGAAGTCTATCTACATAAAATATTGCTCATGAAACCCATGAGACAAAAAATACATTTTTATTACCATTTTCTTCTATTTTTCATAATTACATAGTTAGCATGAAGACCGACCTAGTTACATTTTACAACACCCGGGAGCTTGCGAAATGGGTGGTTTTCATGCCCATCCTTTCCTCTATGTGTCGCCCCTTCATCTTATCGCATCCCTCCATCGGATACCACCTCACCATTTTTTCCCTATGCAATAAACCACTAATCACCTCCCCGCCTAAAACAAAACCACTGACCCCATTCAAACATGTCGAAACCCTATGTATCTGCGATAAACCCCAAACCTTTGCATTAACCCCTATAATGAGACTAAAAGACCTGAAAAGCCACAAAAAGACGCAGAAACCAAAGACTACCATTATCTGAACTCTAGCCACCGACTTCCCGAGTTCCTGTGAACCACCATTTCTCCAGACTCTAGCCAGAGGCTGACATTTTTATTAATGATTTTTTTTTTATTTTGCAGGTGATCGATCTATCAGAAAACACAATAAATCAATCTGCATTTCTAAGTCCAAGAATTATTTAATCAGGGTTCTCTAGGTGACAATCCATAAATCCTTATTCATTAAAGGATTAAGAGTGCAAGATTAAATCAGAATCAACAATGGATCATGACCATTAATGATCATATGACAACAATAGAGGCAACAAGTTTTTCTTCAAAAGGAAAAGTAAGGAAAAAATGGAGTTTTACAGTGGCTACGCAGAGATGAAGACAGATAATAAAGACACAATTAAATATCAACCAAAGGCTAAAATTAAAGAAATAGATTTAAGGAGAAATACGACAATGAAATATAAAAGTGGTAAAGCCAGCTGTCAAAGGTAAAATGCACAAGAAGAAAGCAAATCAAACAATAAGATTAAGGAAGAAATTACAAAGACAACAAAGGCAGTCAAAGAGAGATCAGAGATAAAAATAGATAAAAGAATACAGATAAAGACAGTTTGAAGGTTTGAAGACAAATCAGAAACAAATCACCAAGGACAACTGGGCCAGGTGTCAAGGCCATTCAGCATTTAACTTTTCCCAATCACAATTGCCACCTACAGCGAAATTTTGATTTAATATAAATTAGCTACAGTTAATACTGCAGTCAGAGATATTTTAGCAGTAGTTTAGAAGTTATTGTAAAGTTAATGTTTTATGGCAAATAAGTCAAAAATATTTTAAAGTTAGCACAACAATAAATTAAAAATTTATTACTACAGTAGGTCAGTTAGAGATATTTTGGCATTGGGCCTTGCATGGTCTCAATTGTCAAACATCATTTACTTTGTAGTGAATAAAAATATGTCACCCTATATTAGGGCAACCTCCTCATCTACAGTTAAATACTAAATATATTGTTCATTTTTATTGTTGGTTGGTTGGTTGCTAGGTTGGATTTTGATCAGACTCTGAGTGGCAAAGATTATTGCACTGGATCATTGTAATTGTCTTGGACATTAGTAATACAAGCACATTCACAGGATTCTTGACCTATTTTAATAGTGATTTTATCCCTCTTTGGCATTGTTTCTCCTTTTTTTACCATATTGTACATCAATTTCTATGATAATAGAACATAAATATTAGATTGAGATATGTTGTTTGGGCACCTTAACTATGTCTGTTATTATTATCTTTATGTTTTCATCTGCTAAGTCTGATTAAAGAATTCAGGGGTGTCTTGCTCTTTAGTTTCACTTGGCTTGTTGTCTCGAGGTTTTCTTAGTAAATTTTAGCTTAAAAATTCAGGGGTGTCCTGCTCTTTAGTTTCTCTCAAACTATTTATCTTAAATACCTTCTATGAAGTTTAGTTAAATAATTCAGGGGTGTCCTGCTCTTTAATTTCACTGAATTGTTATTTTGATTGTTTTCCTTGTCTGAAAGTAATAACTAAATAATTCTTAATTTCTCTTTAGGATTACTGAATTGTTGTCTTGAAGCTTTCTTAGTAAAGTTTGATTAAATGATAGGGGTGTCTTGATCTTTAGTTTCTCTTAAACTGTTATCTTAAAGGCTTTTCTCGTTGGGGTATAGTTAAAGGATTATTCATTTCCCTTTAGTTTTACTGAATTCACAAAATTGTTGTAATTTAATATTCATCTTACCTAAGAAGATCCATTTGATATAGTTAGCTCCCCTACGAAAACCCTTGAAGAGTTGGTGTACAATTAAAACCTTTTATGACTCCATCGCCTAATGGATTAAGCTTCCCACATTCTATCTATTCAGCCTACAAACAAACAAAAAATCAATCAATCAATAAAAACAAACAACCCCGAACTTCATATCTGGCCTAGAATCATAAAACATAAGCATAAAGATAAATAAGTTAATCATAAACATATAGAGAGCCCTCTCTGGGCCCAATAAGGCTAGGTATTGAACTCCAAAGTGGTTTTGATGTGGTTCTCTGCTACTTGTTCTTGCCAATATTGCAAATTACAGGGAGCCAACAGGGCCCTAGCCCATGAGCCTCGCTCCCTAAAACTAGATCAGTAAAACAACACCTGTCTACTCATTGCATTAAAAAAAATACAGTCTTATTTCATCCCGAAGGTCTTAAACAACAAAATCCTAATAGCTTGCAGAAAAAGTTCTGAATGGAATCAAATCTCCTCTAATTAGATCTTGATCATATTTATTTATCCTCAAGGGCAGCTACCAGCAAATCCCTAAAAAAATAGTGATTGAGTCCTCTTCATTCCAAGTAAACATAGATTGAGTGCACTCCTCTTTGAGTCGCTTGGCTGCCTCTGGAACTCGAATTGTTGGAGAGAAAATTTTGGGTGATTGAGTCCACTTGACTCCAAGTAAGCAGAGATTTAGTTGATCGACTACCTCTGGAACTAGAATTGCTAGAGATAATATTTGGGGTGATCCACTTGACTCCAAGTAAATAGAGATTGAGTTGCTTGGCTACCTCTGAGAGTTAAGGAGGGTGGAAAACCCCCTTGAATCTCTCCAATATTTCTCAATAATTTACTGATATTGTGCTCATTTATTCTTCAATCTTGATCTTCCAGTGGTAGGGAGTGAGTCCTTAAATTATCTCCTTCTCCAAGCCAAATATTCTAACAATATTATACAAAAATAACCAATATTAGGCACAAATATGCAATTATCTTTAAACCTTCCTAAGAAAATATCTAAGCATAAGAAAACATTATTAAGTGAAGAAGGAGATATTTAATATATCTTTTCATGTGCATAAGGAAGGTAGATGAGTCTAAGAAAGGTTATATCAGCCTTAATTTATGTCTAATTTAGAGGCCCATCATCGCCCCCTACTGAAACTATTGCTCATCCTCTGAGCAACCTATTCATCCTCACTGCCTTTTGGTTCTTCCTGCATGCTCGCTTATTTCATTTTTTGTTTATTGGCCCATGCGTTGCTCCTCTTGCTAATATTCTTTTTGTTCTTCTTGCATTTCTTCTTGTAGGTGCTTCATGGAGGTCCTCAAATGCCTTAAGAAAATCTGTTTTCCATGCCTAGAGGTGGTGGATCCACCTTTTATTTTATTTTGTTCTTTTTTGTTCTTTCTTTCTTTCTTTTTTATTTTTTTATTTTTTTTCTTTTTTAATTGCATGAAAAATAAACTCACAATTCTTTTTTTTCTGTGAACTGAGTTCACCCATGGTTACCCCTTGGTACTCATTTTCTTCCATTACAATGAAATTCTTACTACCCACTTTCTCAAGTCCTTTTTACTTTTTACTTCTTGGTGGAAAAACTGAGGCTAGTTTCTAGATAAGGTTGAGGTTCCTCTGCTACTGATTTTGGAAATATAAAAAACTTTCCTTCTCACATTTTTTTAATGTTTTTTTAAGCTAAAATAGACTCGAAGAAACGGTTAGATGATTTCATACCTGAGCCTTACCATTGATTTGTTTTTGCAGGTGATATTGAGGCTGTTGATATGGTTGTTGAAGCTGTCTTTGGTGGTTCTGAAGCTGCTCTAAAGCTGCATGTGATAATCTACATGAGGTCCTTTTGGAGCTTCTGAGCATAGAAGGAGGAAGTCCAAGTTTGTCTGCCTTTGACCAGGGTGTTGACCAAATTTTATTTTTGTGCTAACTATCTAACTTGCTATTTTTTTTCTTACAAATGTTGGAGAGCACATGCATTTATTAGAGAGAGATACATGGAGAAATGCATTTTTTTTTCTTTTTTTTAAGGGCTACTAGCTACCTCAATGAGGTTTTCCACTACTAGGTCTGCCTAAGTGCCTCAAAGGAGTTTATCACATATGATCTTTTATTTTTCTTATTCTTTTTTTCAACCCAATGACCACCTCATGGGGATTTTCAATCAGTGATCCAATCTCAGATGCCTCAAAGAGGTTTTCATCTGAGATTTTATTCTTTCCCTTCTTTTTTTCTTTTTTTTCACTGTCCTACTCTACTTGTAAAAGTAAAAGCTTTTTCAAGTATAGGAATACTTCTAATGGAGCCATGTACACTTCAAGATGATAGATAAAATCAGGTGCACACTTGGAATACATGTTCTGACATGTACCTGAATATAAGAGATGAATTTCTTTGACTGGGATTGTATCAAGTACTATTGGAGAAGAGTGTGTTGCTGAAACTTAATGACTGTTTGGAACCATATGTCAATATAGTTGTGATGTCGTTGGTCCACTTGCTGAGTTGGATCACCTTGGTTGTCCTATTCTATTATTACATTAAAATCTTCCTCTTTTTTCTGATTGTTCTCTTGAACACATGGAGGAAATGCTAGTAAACATGAGGAAACTTTCTCAACATCTGATTCTGATGTTGACTCTTCATAAAGTGCAGCCCTTGATCCTTTTATCACCTCATTTGGATATTCTTCTTATTGATGTTGTCCTTCAATGACATTAAGAAAATATCTTCTTTGAAATACCTTTCTTGAACTAAGATGCAGACCATTTAGATCAAGAGGATATGTTTGGTAGTGTTGTACTTCGACATTGTAAGTGGGCTAAGATACTTCATGGTGTGGGTTTGGAAATGGTGGTATAGTGGGGGTGGATATATGAGATGGGTGTGGTTGAGGATGTGGTTGTGGTGAAGGTGGATGGTAGGGATAGCATGGAGTTGGGTATGGAGGATATGGAGGGAAATATTGAGGATATTGTGAATTTTCCCAATAAGGACATTGCAAACCATGTTGCCAAGATTGGTTTTTTTGTTGAGATGGATAATGTTTCCAAGGAGGGAGTGTGTCCCAATTAGTTTGAGATGGATGTGAATAAGCTTGACATTGTGAAGTAGGTCCTTGCATCATATCAAGTTGACTAGGCTGCCAGGGTCTCCTTGGAGCTACATAACATAACTTCTTTGGTGATTGCCTTGCTCCATTGTTTTCTTGGTAAACTTCTTTAAACCTGAGGAATGATGAACAAAATTTAGTAGCATAAGATTCTGCATGGACAAAAAAAATATCAGCATGTTATTTTTGCTTATTTTCATTCTTGACATTTATACATGTTCACTTAGATTGCTAAGAATTTTTTTTTTTAAGTTATCAAGAAAATTTCCAAGTTCATATTGCCTTACCAATTTTGATGTTGACTTAATTACTCTGTCCCTTCCTCTTGATATGCTCTTTCATGTTTCACAAATTTATTCAAATGTCAATTGGTATACATCTCCTCTACTCATGATATTAAGGAGATCAATCCACTCATCCCTAATTGTTCTAAATAAGAGAGTTTTTAGTGTGTCAAATCTTAGATAATGCAATCTTTCCCTCTTAAAATTATACATGAACCTCTCTATTAGATCCTCAAGGCTATAATATTCTTCTTGGTTCATTCTAAAAATTTCTTCTCTAAGATCACGATATTTATATTTTTCTAGAAATATATTTTTCATATAATTCCATGATCTTATTGAATTAGTACCTACACTCATGAAAAATTTAAGAGCTCTATCCTTCAATGTTGCAGGAAGCAATCTCAGTTTTTGAGTGTGTGATAAGTAGCCATAAGATCTATAAAGTATCTCAAATTCAAAGAGAAATGTTTCTGGATCCTCTGTCCTCATACTATGGAAGTTGGGAAGGAAATATGGAGGGATGTTTTTCATATGTACACTGATGTCCATATCTTGAATAGGAAACCCAATAAGACCTTCTTCATTGTCATCATATCCATCCATCTCTTCTTCCTTAAAAAGTGTATGGTGATGTGGTTCTTACTGCACCACGTGGTCAACCGTGGGGGGGTTGGTGTTGGAGAAGTATTTTTAAAAAATTTCTAAGTATGCCTACTCCTATGCGGCATGAAAATCAGATCTTTTGTATTTTTCAATATTTCAGAAACAATATGAAAAAGGAAAGCAGAAAATAATTCTAAAAACAGAATCCAAGAATCCACTAGACACCTCCCCAGCAAGGGCACCAAAAAGTGGTGAGCCCTGGTATTGCACCAAGAGTATTGCAACTCCTAGGGGCTGCCCTAATTTACTTTATCAAACTGGGGTTCGTACAATCTTCTAGGTGATAGTGCTATATACACATTGGATGCATTATATTCATGTCATCCTCTTCCGCTCTAAGAAAAGGTGCTACTTCTAGTGGTTCTCAGTGAAGTCTGTCACACTTCAATGAGACTAAAATAAATTGCAGAAAGGAATGACAGAAAGAGACTAAATTAAATTGCTGAAATGAAATGATAGGAAGGAAACTAATTTATCTTGATGAAAAGAAATGGAAGAAAGGAAACTAATCCAAATTGTTGAAAAGAAATGGCAGAAAGGGAACTAATTTAATTTGCAGAAAGGAAATGGCAGAAATGAAACTAATTTAAATTTCACTTAACTTGGCCAATCAGTTAACATACCCAACTCTATCTATCATGATCATATCAATGCAGCTATTCATGACCTAATTCAAATTTGAAGAGGGGTTGCTTGCAGTTTGGAGGAAAATGGGCTAAAGATGCTAATAGAGGGATAAACACATGAAACCAAGCTTAGAAGTGGAAAGAGGGGTTTGGACTTTATTAAAGCTTATAATATCGCAAAAATTATTTAGAGTGGAATGCTTTGAAAAGTGCGATGGCGGAGAAGTGGGAGTACAGTTTGGGAGCAGGAGAAAAATGCAATTTGCGAAAAGGGAAAAGGTAGCAATCTACGATATGCAATATCACAATATCGCAATCGGCAGACAGGAGAAGTAAGTGTTAACAAGGAGCAGAAAAAGATTTCAAAATGTGATTTGCGACGGGATAAAGGTTGCGATCTGCGATATTCAATATCACAATAATGCAATCCACAGACAGGAGTGGTAAGTATTAAAGGAAAACGGAAAAAGGTTCTGAAATGGGATGGGTGACGTGGCAGTGGGATTGGCAGCCATTAAGGGGATTTTGAGGTCTAAAATGGGCCTCATAAGGAAATTATAAAATAATGGTGGAAATAATAAAATAAGATTTTATTACATCATCAAATTTTAGAGAAAAAAAAAGAAAAAACTATTTTTTAAACTCATATTTTCAACTTATCTCCCTATGGGATTACTCAAATTTAGAGTGGAAACACTCTTTGGATGAAAAATTTAATTCCTCATCCAAGGTGTTAGTGTCAGTCTAGTCATACTTCCATCAGTGATCAAATTTATTCTTTGCATTTACATATTAGGAGTCCCATAATAATCAATTTCACCATTCTGCTAGGTCATGGATTCATTGATGGTAGTAATTTTTTATCAGTTTACCCTCATGAGATACCTGCTGATTTTCCTTTCTATGGTCTTCAGCCATTATTCACTTTTATTCTCAAAATCATATCACTAGGTCATAGGATGGGTCTCATTAGTTTCTAGGGTCTCACCATGATCAAATTAATGAGTTAAATGCCAATAAGATCAGCAAGGTCATGAGGAAGTCAATAAAATCAGAAGTCACAGCACCAGTAAGAATCAAAGAGACATTTTATTCAGATTGATGTAATTTTCACCTCAAAACCATGTTTTGAGGTGAAAACGTGATATTTTTCCTTTATTATCATTCATTATGTAATTCTATATCATCATGTGTAATAAGTCACAATTCAGAAGCTGTTATCTCCCCAAAGTGATGTACCTGCCTTCAAAGAAGTTTTCCATAGCATGTTTAGTGCCAAATCATCTTCAAAGTAGATCCATCAGAAAGAGCCCAGAAAGAGCTTTCCAACAGTATACTACACTCTCAAAACTAACTTCTCGATTGAAATTTATGCTTAAGTGAAGTAAAAGCCCTTATACCGTCATATACCCCCTATTTCCCATTTTTCCCTTTAAACTTTATATTATTAAAGTTTTATATTTCTTTAATAAAAACCCCTTTCCCCCCCTATCCGATTATAAAATCGCATTATAAATACATATGCAATTATTCCAAACCACTTCCCCTCCATGCCATAGGAATTTATAGTAAAAAACTTATTTTATAAAGTCCCGTCGTATATAACCACTTCCCCTTTCCATCACCCATAAACTTTATAATAAAGTTTATATTATATATATAAACCCGCCATTCCCAACCACTTCCCCACCACACTTTATAATAAAACTTTATAATAAATTCTTATGTTATAAAACCCGCCGCAATCGCAAACCTTCCCTTCCCCTTTCAATCGCATCGCAAATATTAACGTGTCCCCCCCGGTCTCCCGTCGCTCAGAGGATCGCATCAGGAGGAGGGATCACATCAGGAGGAGGGATTGCATCCCTCCTCCTAATCACCTAATCGCACCTCCTCCTTCCGATCTCCCGATCACACAAAACTCCGATTGCGATCAATCGCAAGTCCCTTCCTCGATCCTCCAATTATAACAACCCCCGATTGATCCGGCACTGTTGATCTCTTCCCGCTGATCCGACAGCTCAAATTCAATCGGGCCCATCGCATCGGTATTTCCATTTGTGTTGCACTCTTCTCCCCTCCGATGTTGCGATTGTGATTGACCCTCGAGCCCACCATACAGTACTTCCACCCATATATATTATAAACGGCCTTCCCCTTTGTAAATGTGAAATTTGATATATTTCATTTTGTACAAAGGTTTTTCCCATTCCCCCTTCTCCAATCGCATCGGAAGTTTTGGTTTCAACCTCCCATTGCAATATTCCTGCCCCAAAGTCCCGATTGTGATTGCCCTCATTCCACCATCGCATCGCATATTCTAATCGTTTCATATATGTATCACTCCGCCTGCCCCCCTCACCGATTTCGATTGCGATTGTAATGTGGGTCTCGCCTCCATTCCTTCCCTTTTCCCATTCAAAATACATTTTTCCCTTCACAAAAGCATTATTTTGTTCTATGATATTTCAATGGCAATTTATTAAAGGGTTAGTTTATTCAAAAGAAATATTGGAAAGCAAAGGAAATAGTTGGCTGGCCGAGAGCTTAAAATAAAATAGAGATATCTACAACAGCAAAGAAATAGGATCAGATTGCCTATTTTTTCCTCAGTAACGATTCAAAGGAATCTTCGCTACAGGTTTCGCCTCCTCATTGGTTATTAGTAGATTTCGAGTGGCATAATGTAACACAGCTCTTCCTTTTGCAAAGATTATTGGCTCTTGTCTTCTATCTTTAGTTTTTTGTTCTTCAGCTGTTAGAACAGCTCCTCTTTTCACGGATCTATGGTTCCATAGTTCGTTTTATCTATTGTAATTATAAATTATTTGAGAGAGGCTGGAGTCTGAGAATTCAAGTGTGGAAGAACACTTTTGTGCTCCATTGTACAGTTTGACAGGGATTAATAAAATATGCAACTCTGTTTTGTGGGATTCATGTGGTATGAGATTTAGCATTTGTTCTCTCTTTTGGTTTCATATGTAAATTGTTATGTTTCACCTCTCATTCATAAACATTTCCTTTTAAATGATTTCAAGATAGAAAGGTAGAATCCATTTTGTATGCTCTGCCTTGGGAAATCATTCATGCTCTGTGTTTTTCTTCTGTTTGAAAAGGATCCATTTGTTGTGCCCTTTTCAGCTCCTCACCAGTCTTTCCATCCCATCCTCATTAAATTTTATTTGCTAATTTTCTTGCCTATCTTGCCCCATGAAATACCCTGTGTCTTGATTTAATTCTCTATCTCATCTGTTCCATTTTTTTCCCACACATCCCTGAAAATTCATTTATTTTATTAAAATCCTTTTCCCCATAATTTTACCTAGCCTAATATCAGATCATTATTGTGTTTATTTGAATATTATTTCATGGAGAGAGCCCTCTCCTGTCCTTGTAGGGCTATCTACAAGGCTGAACGTGGTTTGATGTTACCCTAGATTATGCCTTTTTCAGCCTGAGGTAGATTTAGGCTATAACATAGTGGCGACTCCGCTGGGGACAAAATGGTTTGATTGTTAGTGTTATTTGTTTTATAAGCTACAAACGGAGCATGAAGTTATGTCAGGTAGCCTTCGAAACGCTCTTGCTTTGCATTAGCAAAAGTAGATAAATGTTGCTTTAGTCAATCTCCGGTCTAGTTTATGAAATGAACATCTGGTTTCCTTAGTAAAATGTAATCAAGTTTAGATCTGATTGTTGATGGTGGACAACGATCAGACATAGGAAGGCTGAGAATCTTTCACCTGGCGACTCCAACTCAATGTAAAGACTCCACTGGAGGACTGACTCTAAAATGGAAGGACCTTACACAAAGTTCAGGTATCCAAAGTGGAATGGTATTCAGGATCTAATCTGCTTTCTAGTAAATTACTTATTTTCCTTTCCTGAAGCTATCCTGAATTTTTTTTAGAATTTGTTGTATGATAAAGGTGATCAAAATCTTCACTCAACCTATTCAAAAAGTGTAAATACTAATTTTTCCTTTGATCTTGGCCTCCATCCTTTTCCCAAATATTATGATGACCATCTTCGAAATGATCAGCATAAAGAGACCAAAACTGATCCCGTAGCTCTTGTATATACTCCTAGACCTTCTATAGTCCCGGATAGGTATAAACCTCTTGTTTTACCTTCCGTACTCCATGATTTACCTGCAAATTATTACCTATATTTGCCAAGGTTTGATGGTGAATGTAACAATGTCAACTCTGAGCAACATGTGCAGAATGTTGAGACTTTCTTAGACCTTATTGAAGTTGATGAAGAAGATGTTAGTATTAGGATTTTTGCTCTTTCTTTGCAAGGCAAAGTCAAGAGTTGGTTCAAAACCCTTCTTGATGCCAGCATCTCCGAATTCTAGCAGTTTGTCAGAGTTTTCCTCGACATATGGGTGGTCAGACAGAATCCTTTCCTTATTGTAGACGAGTATGCCCAGTTGAAAAGACAGTCAGGGGATACAGTACAACAGTTTTCCACCAGATTCAATCGAGTCTATTATTCGATACCTGCCAATATAAGACCCCCTCCTGGCTCGGCCTTTTTACATTACCCGAGTGCTTTTGATCTAGAAATGGAGTTTCACCTGAGAGAAAGAAACATAGCAACACTTGAAGAGATCCAGAATAGTGTAGTAAATGTAGAAACTCATCTGTTGATCAGAAGAGCAAAGCTGAAAGAAGTAGAGAAGAAGAATGTTGCAGAGCACCTGACACCTTCAGAGGTAAAGCTTGACCTTTTGGTAAATGCAGTAGAAGAGATGGTGCGGAAAATGACTGCAAAAAATGAAATGAAAATTCAAGAAAAAGTGGTTGATCCAAAACATTTTCTTTCTTATTCCATTTATCATCCATCTAACAATGACTATGTTATAGAACATCTCGGAGATGAGAAATCTCTTGATATGACTTGTATACTTGATGATATGTTTTATGTTGATGATTTGCCAAAATTCGATCAATATGATGATGATTATGTTCTCCAAACACAAGCTAGTCTTGCATCACAATCAACTGCTGATTTGTGGGAGGAAGTTTCGTTTCAATAGCTTGAAAACAGTAATCATCCGATGCATATCATCTAGGACAGTGATGAGAAAAGTCTGGAAAATTGGGAAGTAAGTGAAAGATCTTTGCCTCTTTGTTTCTCTTAAATTCAGTTCATCAAAGATAATTTTCATGCAATCAGAAATCAACAATCTCTCAGTTTTAATGTTGAGGTTGAGACAGATAGTGAAATTCTTGAGCAAGTGGTTAATGAGAAATCTTCCCCTGAAATGACTGATGAAATCATTTGCGATATAAAATGCACCCTAGCTCCAGATTTGCAGCCACCAAACGCAATTGAAGGTCAGATTATATATGAAGGCTTGGAAGCTGAAACATATGATCTAATGATGCAAGAGGATTCTGTACCCTTATGTTTCGAAGAATTTCAGTTTATAAAGAAGAATTTTCGTAATATCTCTAAAAGAAAAGTTGAGCAGTCTGTAGAGTGTCACGCAGATACGTCGTAGCAGTCTTTTCAAGTTTTCTATGATCCTATTTCTCATGTGTTGGATGATGTTTGCTGTAAAATTCCTTCTCCATTAGCTAACCATGTGCCAGAAAATAATGTTGACAATAATTTTATTCGAAAGTAGACTTCATTGTCTTGTTCATCAGATGTTTCATTACAAAGCCCATATCAAGATTTGCAGTCATATAAGGAGACTAATGAAGAAGATTTTTGTTTTGTTCCTAATCATCAAGAGGGATTGGTTATTCACGAAGTTCAAGATCCTTTTGACAGCCTGCTGCAGTCATCAGAAAGAGACAACTCAGAGGTTAGGAAAAGTCTAAGATCAAGGTATGGAGATTACCTGGACCAGAGCAGTGATGTATTAAGGGAAATCAATAGCTGTTCTTATGAAGATCCTTTCGCAGTATTCTTGAGGTCATCTGGTCAACTCGGACTTTGAAAATTTATCAAAATTCAACCTGATTCTAAGCTTCCATGGGAGTTGCCTTTTAGCTCTTCTCTCTACTTGCTCTTTAGAAAGCACTTGGGGAGAATTCAAATAGCAGCCAAGATGCTTACATGGTTGCATTGGTTGTTCCATTTCACTTGATCAGGTGGTGAATGCAACAATTAGAGTAGGTTTTGATGAATAAGCTCAATTATGAGCATCTTTCCAGTTTTTCAATTGTGTTTTAGTCATGTCTTAAGTCAGTGTGGTATTATTATGGTTTTTCAGTCTTAGTCTTCAGTCAGAGTTAGTATGAATTGTATCTTGTTTCAGTATTTTCGACTCCATGCCCAATGGATAAGGCTACTTGGTCTACGGTGTTCTTGGCACCTCCAAGGAGATACCATCCCCATTGGAGCCAATGTTAGTGTCAGTATAGTCATACTTCCATCAGTGATCAAAGTTATTCTTTGCATTTGCATATTAGGAGTCCCATAATAATCAATTTCACCATTCCGCTAGGTCATGGATTCATTGATGGTAGTAATTTTTTATCAGTTTACCCTCATGAGATACCTGCTGATTTTCCTTTCTATGGTCTTTAGTCATTAGTCACTTTTATTCTCAAAATCATATCAGTAGGTCATAGGATGGGTCTAATTAGTTTCTAGGGTCTCACCATGATCAAATTAATGAGTCCAATGCCAATAAGATCAGCAAGGTCACGAGGAAGTCAATAAAATCAGAAGTCACAGCACCAGGAAGAATCAGAGAGACATTTTATTCAGTTTGATGTAATTTTCACCTCAAAACCATTTTTTGAGGTGAAAACGTGATATTTTTCCTTTATTATCATTCATTATGTAATTATATATCATCATGTGGAATAAGTCACAATTCAGAAGTTGTTATCTACCTAAAGTGATGTACCTGCCTTTAGAGAAGTTTTCCGCAGCATGTTCAATGCAAAATCATCTTCAAAGCAGATCCATCAGAAAGAGCCTGGAAAGAGCTTTCCAACGGTATACTACACTCTCAAAACTAACTTCTGGATTGAAATTTATGCTTAAGTGAAGTAAAAGCCCTTATACCATCATATACCCCCTATTTCCCATTTTTCCCTTTAAACTTTATATTATTAAAGTTTTATATTTCTTTAATAAAAGCCCCTTTTCCCCCCTGTCTGATTATAAAATCACATTATAAATACATATGTGATTATGCCAAACCACTTCCCCTCCATGCCATAGGACTTTATAGTAAAAAACTTATTTTATAAAGTCCCGTCGTATATAACCACTTCCCCTTTCCATCACCCGTAAACTTTATAATAAAGTTTATATTATATATATAAACCTGTCATTCCCAACCACTTCCCCACCACACTTTATAATAAAACTTTATAATAAATTCTTATGTTATAAAACTCGCCGCAATCACAAACCTTCCCTTCCCCTTTCAATCACATCGCAAATATTAACGTGTCCCCCCCAATTACTCCAATCACTCGAAACTCCGATGCGATTGATCACATCCCTCATACCAATCACCCGATCGCACCTCCTCCTTCCGATCTCCCGATCGCATCCCTCCTCCCGATCACCCGATCGCACCTCCTCCTTCCAATCTCCCGATCGCACAAAACTTTGATTGCGATCAATCGCAAGTCCCTTACCCGATCCTCCGATTATAACAACCCCCGATTGATCCGGCACCATTGATCTATTCCCGCTGATCCGATGGCTCAAATTCAATCGGGCCCATCGCATCGGAATTTCCATTTGTGTTGCACTCTGCTCCCCTCTGATGTTCCGATTGTGATTGACCCTTGGGCCCACCATACGGTACTTCCTCCCATATATATTATAAAGGGCCTTCCCCTTTGTAAATGTGAAATTTGATATATTTCATTTTGTACAAAGGTTTTTCCCATTCCCCCCTCTCCAATCGCATCGGAAGTTTTGGTTTCAACCGCCCATTTCAATATGTCTGCCCTAAAGTCCCGATTGTGATTGCCCTCATTCCACCATCGCATCACATATTTTAATCGTTTCATATATGTATCACTCCGCCTGCCCCCCTCCCCGATTCCAATTGCGATTGTAATGTGGGTCCCACCTCCTTCCCTTCACAAAAGCATTATTTCGTTCTATGATATTTCAACGGCAGTTTATTAAAGGGTCAGTTTATTCAAAAGAAACAGTGGAAAGCAAAGGAAATAGTTGGCTGGCCAAGAGCTTAAAATAAAATAGAGATATCTACAACAGCAAAGAAATAGGATCAGATTGCCTATTTTTTCCTCAGTAATGATTCAAAGGAATCTTCGCTATAGGTTTCACCTCCTCATTGGTTATCAGCAGATTTCGAGTGGCATAATGTAACACAGCTCTTCCTTTCGGAAAGATTATTGGCTCTTGTCTTCTATCTTTAGTTTTCTGTTCTTCAGCTGTTAGAACAACTTCTATTTTCATGGATCTATGGTTCCACAGTTCGGTTTATCTATTGTAATTAGAAATCATTTGAGAGAGGTCGGAGTCTGCGAATTCAAGTGTGGAAGAACACTTTTTGCGCTCCATTGTACAGTTTGACAGGGATTAATAAAATATGCAGCTCTGTTTTGTGGGATTCATGTGGTATGAGATTTAGCATTTGTTCTCTCTTTTGGTTTCATATGTAAATTGTTATGTTTCACCTCTCATTCATAAACATTTCCTTTTAAATGCTTTCAAGATAGAAAGGTAGAATCCATTTTATATGCTCTGCCTTGGGAAATCATTCATGCTCTGTGGTTTTCTTCTGTTTGAAAAGGATCCATTTTTTGTGCCCTTTTCAGCTCCTCACCAGTCTTTCCATCCCATCCTCATTAAATTTTATTTGCTAAGTTTCTTTCCTATCTTGCCCCATGAAATACCCTGTGTCCTTATTTAATTCCCAGTCTCATTTGTTCCATTTTTGTCCCACACATCCCTGAAAATTCATTTATTTTATTAAAACCCTTTTCCCCATCATTTTACCTAGCCTAATATCAGATCATTATTGTGTTTATTTGAATATTCTTTCACGGAGAGAGCCCTCTCCTGTCCTTGTAGGGCTAGCTACAAGGTTGAGCGTGGTTTGATGTTACCCTAGATTCTGCCTTTTTCAACCTGAGATAGATTTAGGCTATAACACAAGGAGTACCCATGTTGCATACTCCTTGGATGAGGGTCCTTCGAAAGTATGAAACATGAGTACTCCTTGGATGAGGAATTAAATTTTTCATACAACGAGCACTCCCGCTCGAAATTTGAGTAAAAACTTAGGGAGATAAGTTGAAAATACAAGTTGAAAAGGTAGTTTTATTATTTTATTATTTTTTAATATTTTTACTTTTTTACACCAAAAATGATGAATCATCCCCCATGGTTGACATCATCATCTTGAATCCTATTGGTTCTTATAAATTTAGTTTTGGTTGTAAATTTTTATTAGGAGGCCCATTTTAGACCTCAAAATTTCCCTAATGGGAGCACGATCGCAATATTGCAATTGGCAGATAGGAGCAGTAAGTCTTAAAGAAAAAGGAAAATGATGCAAAGTGCGATGTGCGATGCGGTGGAGTTATTGCAATCGAAGAAAAGGAGCGGTAAGTATTAAATAAAAAGGAAAAAGGTGCAACGTGCGAAGTGCAATATGGGAATTCCGGTAAATCATAAGGTAAAAGTGAAAAGGTGTGACGTGTGCAGTGCGATTGCAAAAAGGGAAAAGGTTGCGATCTGCGATATGCGATATCGCAACATCACAATCAGCAAAAAGAGCAGTAAGTCTTAAAAGGAATCAAATGAAAACTGCAATCTACAATGAGTGAAGTACGGTAGCAGGGATTTCAAGGAGGAAAGGTGGAGGTCAAAATTTGATGGTTTTGAAGTATTTTTTTCGTTAAAATGGTTATGATAACCATAAAATGTGAAACCGAAGGAATAGAAGGAAGACTTAGTCGTTTTGAAGTGTTTTCGGGAATAAAAGGGTGCGGCAGCTGCGATAAGTGAAATAGAAGGGAATAGAAGCATAACAAGAGAGATGGAAGTGAGATGGGAAATGAAGCGAGAGGTGTTGGAGAACTTCCCTGGAACTTTAACACTGATTTCTGCAGACAAACCTGCGGATTCATGCATGGAAAAAGAGACGAAATGCGTGATAAAAATAGTGAACAAAAAGCATTTTTTGGACCTGTGGGAAGGTCAACCGTGCTCGAAATCTATTGACAGAGATGAGAGGGAGAGGCCTGACCATAGATTTTGGATTTTTCCTCTACTCTATTACTCTTGTAAGCAAATGAAAACCTACAACAGCAATGTGAAACAACAACTTGAAACTATCAGAAGGAATATTAACTAGGTGACATAAACAAAAGTAGCTAATTGATAGAAACAAAACTAGCTAAATGATAGAAAGGAAAGAACGAAAACAATAGAGAAGCTAAGGCACATGGATTTGGCCCTAACCCATGAGCCTCGCTCCCTCAAACTAGATCAGTAAAGCAACATCTACCTACTCATTTCATTACAAAAAATATAGTCTTATTATATCCTGAAGGTCTTAAATAGCAAAAGCCTAATAGCTTGCAGCAAAAGTTCTGAATGGAATCAAATCACCTCTAATTAGCTCTTTATCATCTTTATTTATCCTCAAGGGTAGCTACCAATAGCTCCCTAAAAAAATAGTGATTGAGTCCTATTTACTCCAAGTAAACATAGATTGAGTGCACTCCTCTTTGAGTCATTTTGCTGCCTCTGGAACTCAAATTTTTGGAGAGATTATTTAGGGTGATTGAGTCCACTTGAATCCAAGTAAACAGAGATTGAGTTTCTCAGCCGCCTTTGGAACTCGAAATGTTGGAGAGAATATTTGGGGTGATCCACTTGACTCCAAGTAAACAAAGATTGAGTTGCTTGCGTGACTTTAAGAGTTAAGGAGGGTGGAAAATCCCCTTGAATCTCTCCAAAATTTCTCAATAATTTACTGATATTTTGGTCATTTATTCTTCAATATTTATCTATCAGTGGTAGGGAGTGAGTCCCCAAATTATCTCCTTCTCCAAATCTGCGTAATCTGCCAAATATTCTCACAATATTCTACAAAAATAACCAAAGTTAGGCAAAAATATGAAATTACCTTTATACCTTCCTAAGAATATATTAAATCATAATAAAACATTATTAAGTGCAAAAGGAGAGATTTAATATATATTTTCATGTGCATAATGAAGGTAGATGAGTCTAAGAAAGGTTAGATGGGCCTTAATTTATGTCTAATCTAGAGGCCCATCACAACACAAACAATTCACTACATGCACATGCATGTTTTTGTTTTCAGCTCCCTTAATGTGAATGTAAGAAAGGAAGTTATATACATCAAATCAACAAAACAAGTGTTTTCTTCTTTGAGAAACGAGGAATTTAACAAAAATTCTCTTTTAGGAAAAATGAAGAATGGAACTACAATTTTTCCTACAGGAAACGAAGAATGAAACAACAATTTCCTTTACGAAAAAAAATGGATCTAATGCAGAAGTAAAATACTTTTGAATTTGATTTGCCAATGATAAATAAAAACACTAAAGAGACATTGAACAAATTTACTTTTCAAATGAGGAATAAGCTGGAAATTTTACTAGTCTCTAAGTGGTATCGGGCAGTTGAGAATACAACAAAAAAATGGTTTAGAATTCTAGAAATGAAAAATTTGAATGGAATTTGGTTGGCTAAGGGGGAAACATGGTCTCTAAGGGTAGACAGTGCATTACAATGCACCCCTGAGTGGGAGACAGTGCATTGTGTCTTGACCAACAGTGTGTTGGGCGCAACAGTGATTTAAAATTCAAGCTACATAACACACTTCTAATGCAATTATTTCATTCAAAAGTCTAATAACTGAAATTAGAGGATACTAATGATGATAAGTAAAGGAAAAAACATCAAGAACGATAGTAAACTCCCTAGCAGAGTTGCCAAATTGTTATGGATAATTGTGATCTACAGATAAACAAATTCCCTAAGTGTGGTGATAGGCACTTAGAACAACAGAGGAAATAATTTTCCATCGCTTTCTCTAAAATAAGCAGATACAAAGAATGATAAAATAACCTACTTGTGATCCAAGCGCTTCTCCTTCTCCTTCTGGCGTTGTTGTTGTCACTCTCAATCCAACTCAGATGGCTGGATCGATTCCTACAAACACAAACATAGAACATCAAACTACATGCATATATAGACATCTACCTATATTAATCACTCAAATCAATTAGATGTGAAATATATATATCATTCAAGAATCTATTACATAAGAAACAGAAACATATAGAGACACATATATGGGAAAATGAACAACAATCTTTATTAAAGAGTAGAAGGGGGAGGTTACAACCACTGATCGATTCGTTTCCACAAGCTCTAGCTTCATCCTAGCCTCATCACATCCAACATCACACCAGCAGCATATCATTACTTTCACGCTCTCAAATGAGAATTCAACAACATTTATTTATCAAAATTATTCCTTCCCTAGCACTAGGATCTATTCTCAATGTATAGGGAACTGATGGTAGGTTCTTAATGAATGAATTTCTAAGAATAGGAAAGACATGTTCCCAAGTTCGAAGATGTTATATGGATAGTTGGATTCGAATTTTGACACATATGGACTCTTCTAGAAGGCATTGGCAATGTGGATATTCCCGGAACAATGAGCATTCTGCTCCTAGGTGACCAACACACTCTTGAATGTCGTGAAGTGTATTGCTGTGCACCCTTGAATGGAGGATGCTGCATATGGAACGTAGTTAGTCCATTTAGAGGTAGCGTTGGTGAGATCATAAGTGATATAACATATAATTCAAACCTTTTAAATTTCACTATAGAAGCCATGAACGAATTGTTCTTCTCCTAGGGCATATAGAAACTGAAATGTAAGAGGACTATAGACCCTATTTTATTGGTCGTGGGGATAATGTCCAATTGACCAAGTCATGGGGGATGATGCCCAAATTGACCTATAACACTAAGGAGGAAAATGAAGGTGTTCCAAGAAGGAATTCCATTTCATGTTCATTACCTTAAGCTTGTTAAGGTTGTGTTCACGAGGAATGCAAATTTTTTACACGCACTTTGCAAGAAGGTTCTCATAAGCATGCATCTAATGAGAATGGTGAACAAGAGGATGTTGAAAGCTCTAAAGTCATTGAATTCATTGTTGGTATTCCTAAGAGAGCCACTACCTCATCAAATTCACCTCCTTAAGAAGTCGAAAAAGGTGGAAATTCAAGGTATGAATTTGATTTTAATCAAGTTTCTTTAGATTATGATAAACATCGAAAATTCTCACATAAGATTTGGAGAAAAGTTGCATGTTCCTTTTGTGGTTTGGATAGCCATAATTTTTGAATATGTTGTAAGAATATATCCATGCACAAGAAAATTTCAAAGAAAATGAGGCAGGAAGCCAAAGGTCCATCGGACAAAGAAAACCATGTTGAAAAGAAGATGCAATTGTTTTTCACTCATTACCATAAGAAAGGTCCTATTGTAGAGAAGTGTTGGACTTTGTATCCAACAATTCATCCATGACATTTGAAAAAGGTGGAGAAAGAGAATGGAAATAATGGAAAAGAAAATTCCATAACTGATGTGGGTCAGGATGATTCACATGATGAAGTGCAACTGAAATAAGCGCCATTGAAATGGTTTGTTATTTTGTATCTACAATGCATGTTGCATGATTACGCCAAGAAGGTGATTTAAAGTGGAATATGTTGACTCACTTTATTGCAGAAAAATTTGTTCCTTTCAGCTCTTTAAGTACATGTACACATAAATTGGGTTATTGTAATTATGCTTCTACTTGTGAGAGAGTTGAATAATTATATATATGCATGATAGTTGTGTGTATGAACAATGGAATTTTCATGGTTTCATTGTGCTTGAACATGCATGAGTAATTGACATGTGTTGGTTGATTTCTTTTTTTAACATGTATGTTGTCAACTTGAGAGTTTTGGTCAATTGTGTGTTACATGCATGTCATATCGACTTGGAAGAGTTGATTTTGTCTCCCAAGATGAAAAGGAGATGTTTATGAAGTGTTTCATGAAATGTAAAATTCATTTTGTTTTGGGAAAATAATCGTCGAATTATTACACATGCTTATGCTTTACTTGAGAGTCAATCATTTGAAATGGCATGTTTTGTTGACTTGTGTTTGGTCGATGAGTTTTGACACCAAGATGTAAGAGTAAATGGCGATTTTCACATGATGTGAATTTTTTTGCTTTGAAGGACCAAGAGGATATGTCATCAAGTTATGTTTCTTGCATTATTTTTTTTTCAGATTGATGGTTGTGTTTGTGACAAGATGTCAAAAAATAAGTTTGTAGCCATTCTAGACCATTTTATGTGTTGACGCTAAGAAGAGAAGGAGATTGTGAATGCATTATTCTAGATGTGGAATTTGGGACCATGGAGGTAATAGAATGGTCATTTATTTTCTTGTTGTTAATAATGTTGGAACTCATTGTCGTATTTCACTCAGATGGGCTTAATTTGGAAAAATGGTTTCCAAGGAGAAGTTTCCATCAAATGCAAGTTTGTGCAAAGGTGGAACATGAATCTCAATGGGAAGGAAATGAGTTAGTTTTCCAAGCACCTAGGAATCAATTTGGTACAACTAAGTGTTATATTAGTCAGCAAGTAGCCAAAAAGTGTTGGATTGGGTTAGTAGCAAAAGGAGAACATTGGTTGAAGAGCTAAGCCATTTTCAAAGGCAAGGCATGTCAAGGAACCCAAGTGGTTTTAATGGAGATTTTTCCAAGTATAATCAAGATGATATAACTTGGGAAACAGAAGAGTATTCAACTCTCATGAGATAACGAACTTTTTTGCGTCCAAAATCATGTGAGTGGGAAGGAGTGATCAGAATTTGGACTAGGGGAAAAAATTTACTCAAAATTCAAAGGGATTACAATTGCGCCAAACTAGAATGATAGCGACTGGCCCTTTGTCGGGAATCCAACGCAACTCATTTTGTTGAAAACTGAGTTCCAATGAAAAAGTTATATCCTATTGATCGTCATTTAGAATAGGAAAATTGTAAAAGAAAATTGCAAAACAGGTATAGGTTGATGACATGGCAGCCCAGTCAGCACTCCAGGTATATTCATGGAATATTATCTGGTTTTTTCCCATTGGCACTATGACAAGTGTCACAACTAGATTCGCCATTTTGGTTTGAGAAGGTGAAATTTCCCAATGACCTCCTAAGGTTGAAGTTGATTTCTTTTTTATCTGGTGGACCCTGGTCAAAGTTTGATTTTCATTTATCCAAGGTCAAATTATCACTATAGTTCTAAGGTTGGTTTAACCTAAGGTTTAGATTTAATATTGGATATGATTGCATTGTTTTGATATAATACAAATTTTATGGGCGCATGAACTATAGTCCATAGTTTGTATTGTGTATTATCAAAGGTTGGTTTGATATTATTGGGTAGAATATTTTTTATAAACCATAGTTTAGATAGTACAGTTTGGAAAATTATTTGCAAAGGTTTTATTATATGGTTGGAGCAAAAGTATGGGTGGAGGTTGGGGTTCGACCTCATGACCTCCCGCCTACGAATGCGCCCCCATACCAATGGGCCATTACATTGGTTCTTAACAACCAATGCATCTGCCATATATTTGTTGTCAAACAGTTTCTCCAGCGGAGGTTTGGATGGGGCCAGCCCCACAGGCCAGCCCTCCTCCCAGATGTCCTTACTACCATAACCAAGTGTGGAGCCGAATGTTAAATTTGCGGATTAAATATTAATTTTAGGATTAACCATTAATCTGAAGTTTAACACTAATTGAGCCATGGTTTATGGAATGTGTTTAAGTGCGGTTAAGATGTGCTTATCCATAGTTATGCACAATTTTATCTTAATTAATCTTGATTACTTTGGTGGCAGAATTATCAGAACTACCAATTTCGACGTACTTTCCAAGTTTGGCGAAGCTATTTGGAGTCCTCCCCATATTTGGAGGAGGAATCTAGGGGAAAATTAAACGAAGACTATATTGAAGAATTGTCGACAAATTTTGGCTCAAAAAGAGTCCTTCATAGCATATTAACATGATTTGAATCCATTGGAACAGGTTGCATAGATAGAGGATCAATTTTACAAGTTTTTTTGTCACTTTGAAGAAAATTGAAACCTAGGGCCACCGGGAAGGACGGTCATGCCTAGATCAGCTAAAGTATTGCCTCAAGAAGAGTCAATTTTAGATATATTTGATGCTATGAACACATTGGTACAATTTTCAGAGGCGTTGGGGAAGTTTTGAAAGTGTTTTTGTCACTTTGGAGATTAAACAAGCCCACGACCACTAGGATGGGAGGTCAAGCCTAGATCAGCTGGAAACCAATTTCAGAGATTGAATAGTCATTTTTGAGGTTTTTGGGTCTTATGAAGCTAATGGAGTAGGTTGAAAGTTGATTGGAGTAATAAATGTGCATGTAATCATACATTTTACTCTTAATCCCATGAGGGCCTAGCTAGTTGAAGGAGGTCCATGGAGATGTAGCCCGAGAGGGGTGAACTCTATTATCATCCATTGTATTATATGTATGTTGTGTGTTATTTCTATGCATTTAATTTTTTGTACATGAGTTTTTATCAGCTACATAACTCATAATTTTCTCATCAAAGACACATAAACCCCTTCACAATTGGTTAACTTCAGACAATTCTAGACACACATTTTTAATACTGATGAGGGAGCTAGCATAGAAATAACTAGTTTTCCCATATTCAGATCAACAACTATGAAATTTTTTCCTCTAGTATCTCAGTGTCTGCCATATCTATAAAAGTTTCAATCCTCAAGGCATAATTTACTCCATGGGCATCACAACTTCTTGCCTATAAACTAACCATAAGGGTGTCTCGCATGTCAGCTTCTTACATGTGGTCCTATAAGCCCATAACACCACTGTGATTATAAGGTCCCAATCATATATATTCACATTTCATACCTTAAAAAGCGCATTCTCCAAAAATTTATTAAATTCTTCCACTCTTCCATTGGCTTGAGGGTGATAAGGGGTACTCTTCTGATGATACACTTGGAACTCCACAGTGAATGGTTCAATGGTGTTATTCAGGAAGTGTGAACCTTGGTCACTCATCAAAATATTTAGACATCCAAATCTAGACAATATGTACTCAAAAATGAACTTCGCAACGGTTTTTTCATTATGGTCCCTTACTGGTTGTGCTTTGGCCCATCTTGTTAGGTATTCAGTTGTTGTAATTATGTACCTCGCACTAGTCCTCTTTCTAGGTGGGTTGATTCGTCCAACAAAATCAATGACCCACTTATCAAAATCATGCAATGTAACTTGTGGTACCAATGGAATATCACCTCTTCTCAGCAATCCAAATACTATCCAATCATAAAAATATACCTCCAAAAACTTGTGGATGTACTCCTCAAAAGCTACGATCACCACCCTAGAAAATATAGCACGGGAATTTTTCAATCCTGAATGAATTATTGTGTATTGATATGAGCCCCGTTCTGTAGCAAATGTGGTATTATTCTGATCTTCAGGTGCAATCCTAGTCTGATGATATCCTAAGAATCCATTTGTAAATGAGTAAGTGGGCATGTCCTCCTACATTGTCCAGAACTTCATCTGTGACAGGAATAGGGAAGGGATCATGTAAACATGCATCATTCAAATTTCTCAGATGAACACATATTTTAATTTATCCTTGAGTTTTCTTCTCTTGCACCACCATATGACTAACCCATTATGATTCTTCTATGAGTTCAATAATTCCTACTACTATCAACTTATCAAGCTCTATATTCACTTTCTCCTTATAGGTTCAGTCTATAAGATATTTTTTTAATTGGCTTCGCATAAGGCTTTAGGGGAATCTATTGAATCCTAGATCTTCTATTATGCCCTTCATTTCTGAAAACTTATTAGGAAACACTTATTGATATTCATGAAGTAACTCTGTAAGTTGAATAACTATTTTTTCATCTGAGTAATCTCCCATTGTTGCAAACTTGGGTTCCTTATCTGGTCCTATGTTTACCTTCTTAGCCTTCAGTGGCTTCTTTATGTCTGGTATCTCTATCTCAGGTCCAGTGAATTTGCAGTATCCTTATGACTCTTCTATGTCGATGTTGCTAGGAACTTATTCTTCTACATCTACGATAATGTTATATAATTCTAGTGTATTTTCTATCTGTGCATCCCAATTAGGTCTTTTCCATGCCAACAATGTGAAATTCTCAAATATATTCTTCTTGACTGTCTAAAGGGCCAAATACTTGTAGGAGAAATCATCTTCAAATTTGAATGTTAATATGAAGCCATCAACCATGTCTGCTCAATTCTCGATAGCATGTCGAATCTCTGTTTCTAGGTACTAGTTCTTAGGGATTTTCTCTAATGTATGAATGAATCCATGTATCCTTTCTTTCTGTGGAATCTCCTTCCCTACTGAATTTCATAACTGGCTATGCTTCCTACGACTAGTTTCACCATCATATTTTATCTCCATTTCTCTCTCTCTTTGCCCAAACCCTATCCACATCAATCTTCGACATTCCTGCCAAACTCATATGTTCTTCTTATGTGAATTCCACCATCTAGTAGGAGTAGCTTTCATGGATATACAAAAGGCCAACAACCTTTGATTTTCTGGAATTTTTTCTTCATAATCATTAAAAAAAGTATTCACATCTCCTATGTGATCATAAGAAGGCAGGTCACATACCTCAGACATGATACAACAAATTGATTTGGTAATTATTAAACAACGCCTTATGGATACTTCATGTAGCCTATTCTACAAGTTTTCCAATTCTTCTTATGAATCTGAGGTACAAGAACTATCATTCTCCCAGCTCAACTTGCCTTCTGAAGTAGGGTTAACCCAATCTTGTTCCTTTGTTTTCATTTGATAATTTTTGTCTAGGATTGTTGTGCAACATTCTTCTTGGACTTGTTATGTGTATATTTCTCCTTCTGATTGATCTAAGGGAACAATGAATCTCATATTGTTTCCTTCAAATATCATATATGTCTCTTCTTCATATTAATTATGGCCATATTGTCAAATGCCTAGTTAAGTCCAAGTAGTGTAGGGTAAGGGTTATTGTCATTAACAATCTATATTAATTTAAAATAAAATTTAGGTAGAACTCCTTCAATATCCATTGTGACACATGGTAGTCTTCCCATAGGTAATATATTTTGTTGATTTTCCATCCTTAATTGAAGAGGTGACCATTGTAGCTCCAACTTACCCATAAATTCCCATGTCTACTTCATCTAGACATTAGCATCTGATACCAGATCTAGAATAACTTGATCCATCTCATATTCTCCTATCTACACACTGTGCCTCATTTCTCTTCCAGTTCTCTTATGTTCATGAAAATTATTCACTGCGTGCATATCACTTCACAGTGTTTCTTTTGAATCACATGAATCTACCAACTCCTGCGGCCCTTCTACAACCTTTCAATCCCTTAACAATTTTATACAAGCATGTAGAAAAGACCTTAAAATAATTACTTGGATTTCCACATAGTGGTCTTGTATCAGAGCTTGATAATGTGTTAGGGATATATTCCGCATCAAATTTGATGATACGTCGCAGTTACTTCTATGATATGCCTTTGGCTGTGCACTAGAGGTCGAAGCTCCAGCATCCATAAAACTTCCCTTTGCTTCCATAAATGTTTCTTTCTCTTTTACAATATAAAAAATAGGATATTTATTAGCATTATTTATAACCCATGCACCTTCATACTCATTATTTTCCCCTAACTTATCACTACCAGTCGTAGCTCCACTTCTACTGACAATATTAACTCGAGGTTTTTTGGTCCTCCTTTAAACAATCATCCTCTGAATATTTTATGTCGGTTGATGATTCCTTTTTTTTAATCTTCACCATAATTACAAGAAATTCTTCAATTACATGGTCAAAGTATTAACGGTACTTACATGTTGTTGTGGGGTTCTGGAAGTCTCTTGAAAAATGGCCTGGATGGGCATAGTTATATAAAATGGTGTGTCCACATCCTCGGCTAGCTCCACACCTTGACCTCATCCTTGGTAACATATTTGACCATTGCATTATCTGTTATCATCATGTTCATGCTCTTCTGCTTTCATTCTATAAGTGTCAGCTTTGCACTCCATCATTAGGTCAGAAGCCCAACAATTATTCTCGTCATGTCCTACTAATTTACAAAATTCACAATATAGATTCCTTGGAGTCTACACATATTTCTGCAACAAGTAGAAGTATTTTGAGTGATGTTGGCCTCTAGCCTTACATATTTTGCACAATAGGATAGATTCTTCTTTCAAGGGATTAGGTGATCCACTAGCCATATAATCCCTGAAGATAGGGAACTATTTCTTAGAATGAACCTCTGATCTACACTTTGTAAATGACACTTCTTCTCTAACTTCCTTTATTTTCTTGATGTCTTGTATCTAAATCTATTGCATACCTGCATTGGTATCTCTTATAGGCAAGGCTTCCAATTTCATCGCAATCTCTAGATCTTTGGCTTGAGTTCCTATCTTTTGTTGCATTAATGGAAATATCATATGCAATAGAAACATAGCTATAAATCGTTCTTCATATTGCTGCAGAGCTATGTCAAAGCTTACTTCATCCAATAACATCTTAAATTTTTTATATAACTCCCAAATAGACTTGGTAGGTTTTTTTTTTAATTTCTTTCAACTTGGTGATGCACTGTGAATGAGACTTCAACTTCTTAAACTCTCTTATTAGTGTTGTTTTAATATCTACAAATGTTATGTTCTGATTATTTGAATAATTAATATACCATGTCAATGCTCTATCTTGCAACATTGTAATGAGTTGCACCTTATTTATATTTTAATCATTTATATGCTTCTTTTTCCATACTGCTTCGCATAAAAACATAAACTCTTCGGGATCTTCCAAATCCAATTCCTCTTAAAAAATGCAGCTTAATATCATCAACCATACCTATTCTTGGTGTGGGAGGGGGAAAGGGAGGGGGCATAGGATGGGTAGGGGGAGAATGGAAACCACAAACACCCTGACTATTAATGGATTCTAACTTTTGCAAACTCTCATGCTGGGAGGGGGAATACTGAAAAGTTTCCTGGGGGTTATCAAGGTGGTTTTCTTCCCTTTCACTTTTAGATTCACTCAAAAGAGGATTATAATCAATTTCTACAAAGGTATTCATGTTGTGTCGGTGTCTTTCTCAACTTTAATTTATCTTCTTCCAAACATAAGAAAACTAGCAATATGATTGCATTCGTAAAAATCCCTTTTCACACAGAAGTATTCTAATCTATAGTTTCAGATATTTTAAATACTTACCTCGTGGTCCTTTGAAGAATCGTTGTTCCGCTTAACTGTAGGACACAATCAAGTCTACTACAAACTCAGTAATTAATCCTCCCAAGATGCTATCAATACAGAAATCAACAACCCTTGAAATTCTATTGTCAATGCTCTTGATTTGTTGTATCAATTCAAGAGTCCCCTCCGTAGGTTCTCCACCCTTAAAAAATTTATTCCTTTCAATCAACCTCGGTATCCACTCATATATCTCAATAGGAAAATAAGAGAACAAAATTTTGTATTGATATGTAAATATATACTTCTGTAACCATGCTTTGGATGTCAGACGAGGATTTTTGTTTTCTTGATCTGCAAATTCTAGCTCTTTTAGGTCTATCCAGTCATGAATTTCCTTCTTCGACGGGTGCCACATCCACATATTCTTCAAATAGATCCTAGTCCCAACAACAGAACCATTTTTATTCTTGATTTGGTTTTACCTAGGTTCAAACTTACTTCGCACCAACAAAACCCTTGATCATTGGCCCTTTAGGCAACGACATGCAAGCATATTAGGGTCTTAGTTGAGCTGACTATGGGTGGATACATAACCATTTTTATATAGTCTTGAGGGACAAGGAGATGCGGTATTTTTCTATTATCTTATGCTTACAACTTATAAATTACTTCTCTACGTTCAATTAATCACATAAACATGCCACATGAACCCATAAACCATTATTGCATTGACATAACATGCAATTATAATAACTATTTCACAAAAAAATAATAATAATAATATATACACAAGAACATACAAGAAAATTATAATATCATCCACAAAAATGCTTCCTTATTATGATGAATATTTCAGTACAACTAGTCTTGACCTCCGCACTAAGCTGCAAGCTCTTCCGAGGCCTCTGCGCACTCAACTGCAAATCCTTCCCTTCGTTATAAAATACATAATACTAATACTTTCCCATACTACATATATCTATCCTTCATGTCTCTAAATATAACATTTAAATCATTTATATACTATTAAATTGGATGGCTACATCATTAAAAACATGGGCTCCCTAAAACATGAAACTATGGCCCAAAAACCTTTACAAAATTGTGCACTTTACAAAAACGAGGGACTTCGACCTACATTGAATCCCCTATGACACTGTGCGGTTTATTTAAAATACTTCATTGCACGATATATTTAAAATAATTCACTGCATGATCCATTTTGTGCTCCACTGCACACTTTTCTCCACAAAATGTAGAGTATTAGCCAAAATCAAGGCCAATTTGGGCTGCGCCCAACATGCATGGATGTGTGGATGGGAATCCAAGATCCCACCTCCATGTGGTTTGATAAGAACTCATGCCAGCTTAATTTAGATGGTATTTTGTTTGTTGTAAGTTTTTTAGGTCCCTATATAACTAGTGTAATACCTTACTGTTGTTAGTTTAGCCCCCTTATTTTTAGTGTTGTACCCCTGTAACCCCAATATTGTTATTATTGTGCCCTTACATTATTATTGTTAGGTCGGCTAGGATTATATTGTGACCCCATGGACTCCTATGTATAGAAGGAGGTTTTTTCATTTGTATCATCCAAGAATTGTTCATTTATGTAATGTAAAGGAGGTTGCACCCTCGAACAGGATTATTTCTAAGGCATTGATCTCTCTTTTCTTATATTTTTGGAGTTGGTTTGATAACATTTGGTATCAAAGCTTTGGATTCTAGGGATTTGCTGCTCTGAAATTTTTATCACGCGAAGTCAAAATCCGGAGGAACGTCATGTAAAATTTCAGATATTGGTTCGCAATATTTTTGGAGATATGAGCTGTGGAATTTAGGGTTTTTGCAGGCTCCTAAATTTTATCTAAACGACCTTGGGAAAATCCTCATAACTCTCTCTCTGAGCATCGGATTGCAATTCTGTAAAAATTGGCCGAAAGTACACGAATTGTAGTTTCTTGTGTATCCATTTCAAAGCCGAAGGAGGAAAAATGACACGTGGCATGCCGTAAAAATTCACTCTACTGAACCTATCCAAAATTATGTCATTTTGGGATATTGGGCATAATTTTGTCTTGAAGAATCCAAATCAGGTCAGACCTGTGTCATTCGAGAGAAGATTTATAGGGCCAAATTTTAGATATTAAAGATATGAAATCACATAGATAATTCAATTTCAATATCTAGCTCCTCAAAAGAAAAAAAAATGTGCGTATTGTTTTTCAAATTGCATAACTCTTGTTTGAAAAATCAATTTGAAGTGATTCCAAGGGCATATTGAAGCATTGATATCAATATTGTGTTCTAAAATGCCCCCTAAAAATAATTCAACACCCATTAAGCCCTCAGAATACTCTACGATGACTCATGAAGATGAAGAAGTGCAACATGATATATCAAAATTATAAGAGAAAGTGCACCAAATTTTTCTCTCGCAAAGAGCAACAAAAAATGAAATGGAAGTTTTGAAGAAAGGCATTGAAGCTAAGATGGACAGTTTGAAGAAAGGCATGGAAGCTAATATGGATGGTTTGAAGAAAGGCGTGGAAGCTAAGATGGATGATTTGAAGAATGGCATGGAAGACATGGAAGCTAAGATAGATGGTATATAAAAAAAATGAAAGACAACATGGAATTCATGAAGAATGGTCTAAAAGCAGGCATGGAAGGTTTGACAAAGTTTATACAAGAATTGTTTCATAATGGAAAAAAGATAATAGAAGAAACTCATGATGAGAACAAAATAAATGTTAATCATGATTTCATAAACTCTAATGTTGGATTGAAGACCCACCATATTCCAAAGATAGATATGAGGAAGTTTGATGGCAAGGATCCTGTAACATGGATACTACAGATGGAGCAATATTTTGATCTCAATAATGTGCAAAACACACAAAATGTACGCATTGCAACTTTATATTTAGAAAAAAATACATTTGTATGGCATCGATAGCTTTGCTCCCATAAAAAAATTGTCACTTGGTCAATTTTTACTGAAATGATAGCACATTATGAGGTGCAAAGAGAAACACCTTCTTTAGTCAATTGATAAATCTAAAAAAAAAGGGTTCAGTGGTGGACCACATTGAGGACTTCCAAAATTTTAATATAAGGGTAAATTATTTTCTAAAGGAACACAGGATTGATGTCTTCATAGGGACTTTACATAATAACATCCAACATGAGGTTTGTGTTTGGGAACCTGATTCATTGGAGAAGGAATTTAGGTTGGAAAGAAAATTTGAATGTAAAATTATGGCGACAAGGAAGCTTACCACTCACATCTATAAAGATGGAATCGTTGCTTCTCCTAGAATTCCACAACCTACAAGGTTGAGAACACAAAAATTGGAAGAAAACAGAGCCAAAAGGCTTTGCTACAGTTGTGATAGAAAATACACTAAAGGTCATAAGTGTGCTGAGAAGAAATTATTTTACATAGATTGTGAAGAGGAGGAATAAAATGAACAAGAAACTTCAAAAGAAGAGGATATAGACCAGGAACTAACCCTATAAGAAAAAAAATGAGTCTGACCATATCATGTAATTCATTGGCAGGAATTACCACTCAAACTCTCAAGATAGAAGGACATTTCAACAATAAAAATGTATTATTGTTGATTGGTTTAGGTAGTACCCATAATTTTATTCATTGTAAGGTAGCCAAGGAATTGAATTATTTCTAATACCCATCACTAGAATGTCAAGTGATGATTGCAAATGGAGGAACTATAAATTTATCTAGAAAATTCGATAATATCAAGCTAACCATGGGGAATATGTATTGAATAGTCCAATTATTTCCATTCCAATGGGAGGTGTTGATGTTGTACTAGGAGTACAATGGTTACAATATTTGGGTATGGTAGCTTTTAATTTTCAAGAACTTTTCTTGAAAAATTTTTCCGAAGGAAAGGAAGTCGAATTACGGGGTATCGTAGGGAAGCCAGGAAAGATAATAAGCTCTAATGTCATGAAAAATCTTCTGAAGGAAGAACAACGAGGTGTAATTGCACAATTATTCTCACTAAAATTTCCAACATCAAAATCACTATTTCTCCAGATCTCCAAAAAGTCTTGGAAAATCATTCCAAGGTGTTTGAAACTCCCAAAGGAAACCCACCTATTTGTGATCATAATCATGCTATTCATTTGATTTTAGGAATTTTTCCTCCAAAAATCATGCCTTACAAATATCCTTATGTCCAAAAGAGAGAAATTGAACATATGATTGTCGAAATGTTAGAGACTGGTATAATTCAACCTAGTTAAAGTTCTTTCTCTGCTCCAGTAGTATTGGTGCAAAAGAAGGATGGATCATGGTACATGTGTCCAGATTATAGGTAGCTTAATAAGTTAACTATTAAAGATAAATTTCCCATTCATGTGATTGATTAGTTATTATATGAATTACAGGGAGAAATTTATTTTACCAAGTTGGATCTTCATTCAGGATATCATCAAATTAGAATGAAGACTGAAGATATTCCAAAAACAACATTTTGAACTCATGAGGGTCATTATGAATTTTTGGTCATGCCTTTTGGCCTTACCAATGCACCTTCTACATTTCAAGGGTTGATGGATTCCATTTTCAAACCCTTCCTTAGAAAATTTGTGCTAGTATTTTTTGATGATATACTAATCTACAGCAGGTCTTGGAAGGATCATGTTGAACATGTTGACAGGGTGCTCAAACTATTGCAGGAGAAACAATTATATGCAAAAAAATCCAAATGTTTCTTTGGAGTACAATAGGTGGAATATTTGGGTCATATTGTATCTCACGAGGGTGTTAAAGTAGACCCTAACAAAATTAAAGCCATTAAGGAATGGAAAGTCCCCACAACCATAAAGCAGTTGCGAGGATTTCTCGGGTTAACAGGGTATTATCGCAAGTTTGTTAAGAATTATGGGAGAATAGCAGCACCTCTAACAACATTATTGAAAAAAGATGCATTTTCATGGACTCCTGAAGCAACTAAGGCTTTTGAACATCTTAAAGAGGCAATGTGCCTAGCGCCTGTCTTAGCTACGCCAGACTTCACAAAAACCTTTATTGTGGAATGTGATGCCTCGGAAAATGGAATTGGTGTTGTTTTAATGCAGGAAGGAAGACCCATTGCTTTTGAAAGTCGTCCAATCAAAGGAAAGTATTTACAAAAACCTATTTATGAGAAGGAAATGTTAGCAATACTGCATGCACTAAAGAAATGGCGAACTTACCTAATGGGAAAACACTTCAAGGTAAAAACTGATCATGATAGTCTTAAACACTTTTTGGAACAAAGACTATCGTCAGAAGAGCAGCAAAAATGGGTCACAAAGATGTTGGGTTATGACTTTGAAATAATCTACAAAAAAGGAAAGCTTAATGTTGTTGCAGATGCACTCTCAAGAAAGAATGAAGAGGTGGAAGGATTGCTTTGTGCCATTTCTATTATCCAACCAGATTGGATAACCGAAGCAAGAGATGAATGGAAGAAGGAAAAAGATGTATGGACACTCATTCAAAAGTTGCAGCAAGATCCTAGTACATCTGATACATTTAGTTGGAAAAATGATTCCTTATGGTACAAATATCGCCTATATCTTTGTAAGAATTCCCAACTAAAACAAAATATTCTTTTGGAATTGCACACTTCTCCTGTAGGAGGAAACTCATGATTGTTAAAAACTTACCACAAGGTGAAGAAAGAATTTTTTTGGGATGGCCTTAAATCTGATATTCAAAAGTTTGTGGCGGAATGTTTGGTTTTCCATCAAAATAAAGTTGAGACAATTAAGACCCTGAATCTTCCACAACCTTTATCCATTCCAAGTCAACATTGGGAGGAGATTTAAATGACTTTTATCACAGGTTTACCTAAGTCCGAAGGAAATAGTGTCATCATGGTGGTAGTTGATAGACTTACCAAGTATGCACACTTTTGTGCACTATCTCATCCATTTAAAGCAATTATAGTTGCTACTGCATTTATGGAAACAGTTCAAAAGCTACATGGAAACCCAATTACTTTTGTAAGCAACAGAGATCCCATTTTTACTGGAAAGTTTTGGATGGAATTATTTTCTTGTTTGGGTACTCAACTAGCTCATAGCTCATCTTATCATCCTCAATCCGATGGTCAAACTAAGATAGTGAATAATTTTTTGGAAATATATCTTCGTTGTTTTGTGTCTGATAAACAAAAACAAAGGGTCAAGTGGTTACCTTTTGCTGAATGGTAGTATAACACCTCCTTCCATACTGCAGCAAAAATGACCCCATTTAAGGCACTTTATGGATATCATCCATCATCTGTCACACCATCTTTAAGAGAAAATTCTAAGGTTCAAGTAGTGGAAGATCACATCAAACATCAACAAGAATTTCTCCAACTCTTATTAAAAGGATAACCTAAATTTGGCACAAAATTGAATGAAACAACAAGAAAATCAATATCGCAGTGAGAGAAGTTTTGATGTAGGATACTAGGTATTTTTACAGCTACAACCATACAAACAAATGTACCTCAAGAAATCTAAGAAGTATAATAAATTATTGCCAATGTACTACGGTCCTCACAAGGTGTTGCAAAATATTGTTACTATGGCATACAAATTGGAGCTTCCTTCTTCTTCGCAAGTGCATCCGATTTTCCATGTTACATGCTTAAAGTAGGTTGTAGGTGAAAAACTTCTAATTCAAATAATATTTCCAGAACTTTATGGGGAAGGAAAAAACATATTGGAACTTGAATCAATCATGGAAATAAGAACTCGACAGCTACGAAATCTATCAATTTCAGAGTATCTCATCAAGTGGAAGAACTTACCCACTGAAGATTCTACATGGGAGGATGAGAATTTTATACAGAAGCATCCAAAGCTACTCAAGCATTGAGGACAACACTTTTTGGAAGGAGAGGGGCATGTTAGGTCCCTATATTGCTAGTGTATTCCCTTACTGCTGTTAGTTTAGCCCACTTATTATTATTTGTGTACCCCTGTAACCCAAATATTGTTATTATTGTGCCCTTACATTATTATTGTTAGGTTGACTAGGATTATATTGTGACACCATGGACTCCTATATATATAAGGAGGTTTTTTCATTTGAATCATCCAATAACTTTTCATTTATGTAATGTAAAGGAGGTTTCATCCTTGATGCAACTTGTTTCTAAGGTGTTGATATCTCTTTTATACTATTTTTAGAGCTGGTTTCATAACAAATTTTTTGAAGGAGCCCCCTCCTTAGAGTCACTCTAGCATTGGGGGACTCTCAAGGCCAAAGGTCTCCATTAATTTTAGCTTTAGTGGAATGAATTCTCCTTGGGCCTTCCCCTAGTGATCTTGTAGTCTTCTAGTTTTAAACTGTATGCTGAGAATCATCCTTTGTTCTAGAACACAAGAATTACAAGCATTGTGTTGGACCTGAGTGTCTGAAAATATCCTCTAAAATATCTAAGATACAAAATTTGGATCTGCTGGAATAGGAGCACCCATTGTTAGAGTAAGTTTTACAAATTGGAGGACTGGTGGAGTGATTGAAAAGAATTCACTACGAAGGATAGAGAAATGTACTTGATCACACAGTTCCATCCAACTTGGAAATCATGAAAATAGTAGTTAGCCATTTCTCAGGGAAATGGATGTATCTCACCTAATTCTAATGTATGCACAACAATTGTAATGCAAAACCAACTCTAAGGGCCCACAACAGCGATGTTATACAAACCTGCAGCATCCAAAGGGCTCAGAAGGCATGAACCCTCCAAGCCGAAGTGATAGTTCAACCAATAATGAAACATACAACTTATATATGTAAATCATTATAATTGCAAAATTTTGACATAGATTCAATTCTAGCATGTCACAAAGTCACATACACACACGTGATATTTCAAACTACATAGTGAAAATTTTGATATAAATCAATTCTAACATGTAACAGACTCAGAGACATATTGAAAAATATTACAAGTTAGACTTAATTTCTACATAAAGAAACAATTTTAAAGGTTTTCCTCAATTCATATACATGAATTTATACGACCTATTCATTATTTTCACAAAGATCACATGCCAATCAGATCATAAGGGTTGGGAACCAATGTAAAGGAAATCAAGTTCCACTAACCATATGTTCACAAAGAATCACCAGAAGAAGACAAATTTAGAGGATCTCAATCTTAAGAGGAAGACAAGCAAATGATGATAAAAAATACCAAAATGTCAAATTACTTATATATGTAGGACTTAGAAGTAGTCAAGAAATAAATAAAACTCAATTAGTAAAATAAGGGTACCATAATTAGAGGTCGATAAGTTTTTCATAATTATAAACCTTATGTGAGGTTGATCTCTACTTTCTAAACACCCAAATATGTGATTCTGCACTTCATAAAACTTTCAGTCTGTTGTAATTTTCAACCTGTTATAGAAGCTGAGATTCAAGAGCTTAAATTTACAAAGAGATATTAAGGAACACTTTGGATTACTTGCAGAAATTCTATAGGAGTGTGTTACGCACAAGGGTGCATTTGGTCATGCTCAAAATGATAAGAAATCATCCTCAAGAGGCCTTCCCTTACCTCAAAACCTAACTTACTTGGCCACAGATCCTATGTCCCATCCTTAAAAAATATCAAGTGCCTCATATAAAGATTCAATTTTTTAATGTGCCTTGGCCCTTAGATCACTTCTCTTCTGGGATATAGAAAACAATATGAATAATGATAGAGGAAGTACCCTAACAAGTAAATCAAACTGAGAATCAACTTCAGGTAAATATACAAATTTATACAACTTGTATCCATCTCTAGATGGGTAAATAGGACAATGAAGAGGGCGCCAGAATTACATTTAGCCAATTGATAACCCCAAACCAAGTCTCGGGGACGATCCTTCATTTTTTTCATTATGAGGTGGTTACGAGATATGTCCATTGATCTCTCTATCTAATTATTCCTAGGACTGGATGCTACACGCAACCTAAACTCATGGACCTATCCCATTAAAATTTAACCCATTAGAGACCACTTGCACCCCAACCTATACTCACAACATTCAATACAAATTGTCAAACTCATATCTTACATGTGAATCAAGATTCAAATTTCACAGTGAAAACCCCTGAAAAACAAGGCCAAATCCTTAACTCCATTATTAGATAAGTCCTTTCTTTCTTGATCACCTAAAGAATTGTGTGAAAGGGTGGGAATTTTTCATGTTAGAAAATGATTAAATTTTTTGAGAAGCTTCCACATGACTAATTCCTTCAAATAATTGTTTTCTATCTATCAGGTGCAACTTCCCTACAAGTTGCTTCTTTAAAGAATAAAAAACCACCTCCAATCTCTCTGACTTCGTTGTTGCATTGTTGTTGTGCATAAATAAACTATAATAAAGATCAAAATTGCCTCCATGAGTGTTATTAACAATTTGGAGCAATGTTTCATAACATTTAGTATTAATTGGATTACGTTCCAATTTAAACTTTCCTAACATCCTCCCCACAGTGTGGGTAATAAATTGACTTTCAGCAGCATAGCAATCATCTTCAGCAAATGACATTTCAATAATCTTGCAACATTATTTCACAAAGACAGACAAAAAATTATAGCAACATTTTTCTCTGTCTCCTTTCCCAGTTTGAACCTTATCATAAATAAATTAAAGACCAATCACCCAAATTTCCCATTTTCAGGCCCAAACATAGGATGTGTTCACAATATATTGAATTATGGAAGCATTACCTATAAAAATAGATTGCGTGGAAACTCTTTGAATGAAAGGACATCTGCAAATAATGTGTTTCTCTTTAGCCTGTGAGTTGGAAATGACTCAATATAGACTTTGTTGATATAATATATGAACATATAAATATAACATCAAAATTTTCTTCACAAAAATAATATGCATCTTTGAAGAAATAAAATACCATTTTCTCAGCAAACTCTTTTGAGCAACCTCCCCATGATCCGTTATAGAATGAGCCAATACTATATGACCTTTCTTAACCATAGGTTTTGCAAGAAATTGTCCATAATTATCAAATCAAACTATACCAATATTCAAATGATTATTAGTTTAAAATTCTTCACTTTCCTTGGATTCATTACCAAAAGGTTGAGCAACATCCAATGCTTTAATCTTCATATGTCTGTGAAGCGAACTATATTCTCCATTTTGTTTCTTCCTAACAGAAAACAAACATGTTGATATAATGTGGCATATTTTTGTTCGCATCAAGGGTTATTTGACACCAAACCAAGAATGTGAAGACTAAAAAAAATCCTGCTAAAGGTTTAACTGAGGCAATCATGCATTCAAATTCAGACATCTCCAAGATTTTGGTGTAATTTACTGCAACTTTGGATGTAAGCTTAAAGAGATCGATCGCTTAGATTTTATGACACAAATAGGAACATACTATAGCTTGTACTTCTATAACACCTAATACTCATGGTTAATTCGAATTCAAGTTTTTCTATTGGAAAATAAAGCCTTGCAATTTCAAAAATACAAGACAAATTTCTTACCAACAGAATATTTGATGGTACGACAATATTTGACAAGTCAGGCTACATGTACTGAACCTCAAAACCTTTAAGACCAATGGGAAATCTGAAAACTAACCTTTTTTATAAAAGGTATAGCATCACCCTATATCGATTAATAAGATAAAACCCTCAATGGTGTTAAAGTACAAAATCTTCGGAAGGTTAAAATGCTTAAAAACCTGACAGATACTCCAGAGTGTTCAAATTCATAATATCCAAAATAGTAATTTATTTGGTAAAATTTTACTTACTAGGGTACATTATCATAAAAAAAACCCCATCACATATGATTCACCTAATAAATGTATAAAGAATGTCTAATACATCAATTGGTTTACAGGGTATTAACGTCTCATTCCAATATTCACAGATCTATATACATATTGAGTCGAAAGCAATAAAAAGAGTTAAAATTTCTTTAGAAGAATTGTGTTTTATATGATTTTGACCATTAAATGATATCATAATGGTTGGAAAGTCTATACATCAGTAAAAGAGGCTTACTACAAAAGAAATTGAATGTTCATTGGAAACAATTATATATACATAGACAAATCTTAAAATTAATCCCACTCATCCATATGAGGTCCACTGTACAACCCTTGATCAATTGCATACACAATCCAAAAAATAGAAAAATACTAACAAAATATACACCTACACTTACATAAATTTTTTAAACCCATTTTTAAATGATCTGAAGCTCGAAATATCACATTTCAAAAAAAATAACATAAGAACATGTATCCTACACTTGAAAGGTTGAATCCTTCAAAAAAGTATTTTTTTTGAAAATGACACATGCATGCCTTATAATCCAAAAGGTTGTTGTTGGGGTGCAGAGAAGCACAGCAGAACAAAAAGCAAAAATACAAGAGAAATTCTGATAAACACAGACTAGAGAAGGAGAATAAAACATAGAATAGATTCTATTACAAAAAGAGGCCTTGCTTTGCTTGGCTTTACATGCTTAGGCAGAGGCAGGAATACAAATTTATATTTGCAGAAGAGGGATAATTCTTCATGTGAAAAACATATTATTACATAGTCAATCATGGTGGGCAGAAGTTGGTTTCTTTGAGCGGCGTGTTAAGTTTGGTGTCGCTGTTTGTAAGAGGTCGGTGAGGTCGGTGGTCGGCATCTGAGTATGGCTTCATATCAACATTCTCCCACTTGAAGCCAAATGAAGAATCTTGAATCAAGTCACACTGATGCCTACCATGCCTCTACATAACTCATGCTTACTTCTTGGTAGAATCTTAGTGAGCATATCAGCACGGTTCTTATCTGTATGGATATTTTCCAAAGATAATTGCCCTTCCTCCAACACATGTTGAATCCAATGATACATTAAGTCAATGTGATTGGTTTTTGAATGAAATGTTGGATTTTTCGCCAAGTGAATGGCACTCTGACTATCACAATACAACACATACTTGTCCTACTTGATTCCTATCTCTCCTAGGAATCGTTGCATCCACAACATTTCTTTGCAAGCCTCTGTTACAACTATGTACTATGATTCTGTTATAGAGAGAGCTACTATTATTTGTAGCCTTGACACCCAAGATACAGCTGCACCTGCAAATGTGTACAAATAACCTGTAGTGGACTCTCTGGTGTCAATATCTCCAGCCATATCTCCATATATAAAATCTTCAAGCATAGTATCATTATTACCAAAACATAAGCAATAATGACTAGTACCCTTAAAATACCTGAAAATCCATTTTACTGCTTGCCAATGTTGTTTTCCTAGATTGGCAAGGAATCTGCTCACAACTCCCACTGAATATGCAACGTCTTTTTGTGTACATGCCATGACATACATCAAACTACCAACTGCTCAAGCATAAGGAATCTTGCTCATTTCTTCTTTCTCTTTGTCATCACTAGGACATAACTCAGCACTCAACTTGAAGTGGCCTGCAAGGGGTGTACCAATTGGTTTGGCATCCTTCATATTAAACTTGCCAAGAAAATTCTTGATATAATTTTCTTATGACAACCATGACCTTCTTTTTTCCCTATCACGCATGATCCTCATGCCCAATATTTGTTGTGTTGGACCCAAATCCTTCATTGCAAACTTGTTGCCCAAATCCTTCTTCAACCTATTGATCATATTCTTATCATGCCCAACAATCAACATGTCATCCACATATAACAATAATATGAGATACTTTCCTTGATTATGATATAGACACAATGGTCAACTTCCAACCTGTAAAAACCATGTTCTAACATGAATGAATCAAATTTCTTGTACCATTGTCTAGATGCATGTTTCAACCTGTTGTGGACAATTTTGTCACCCCCTAGAGACAGTCTAGAGTTGCCATAGACCAGTGCCTAGGACATCTTAATATAGCAAGGAGTCCTTCATATAGCTTGGATTTTCAGTCCAAGAGCTCACTTACTATCTCTTGTTTGAACAATGAAATTAGATTGAAATGGAACCAATCTCTCTCAGAAGCTGATACAAAGACAAGAATAATGTAGGAACATCATGTAAAACTCCAATACAAAGGCATCAGACAGTTAAGAGACAGCTTACTGTAAAGAGGGCCAATTCAAATAATATATCACAGAAATCAAATATTAGGAAGTGAGTGCAGTGAGGAAACATAGAGAAGATATTAGTTAACATGAGACTGATACCCAGATACACAACAGAACCACATAAGGGCATATTAATTTATGAATCCTTATATGACAATGGCTTTTTAAAAGCACCCTCCTCAAGAAACTAATATAGCAGAAAACATGGATGAGGTGAACATGGAACAGTATATCATGACTAGGCCTATTTAAAGCGCTTGACTAATTCCAGAAAGGGCATCAACAAGGATGAATCCTTACTGCAAACTAGTGAGCCACTTGCATTCTAGAACATGATACAAGAAGATAAATAGCATGAAAGGAGATATTGTATTAACACATAAGAGAAATTACATACTGTGAGATACCAAAGACCAGAATCCTCATTACAGTTATAACTCCTCCTCACTGAGACCCTATGGGCTCTGAACCTTCATACAGAAGTATTAAAAAATGTATACAAAAGCCTTTTCACTGCACAGTCTGCTGATAGAAATCTGGAACCCTTACAATGTCTTTCCTTCTAGCTTTTATAGAAGAGATAGAGAATTCTAGAGGAGGAGGTAGATGGAAAACATTTAATGACTTATTTTGAATCAGATGGCGGAAAACATTCGCGCCCATGCTATGAATGACTGAACATAAATGACTGTACTTTACAATTTATTTCTGGAAATGAATGCTGGAAATGAAAATCTGCTTATATACAAGACATAAATAATAAAATATGTAAACATTCGGCTCTTTTCTGGAGGAGGAAGATCTGCGGCAATAAAACCTTGAGGCGCCTGCTTCTGTACATGGTACTTTCGATCTTCAGATTTTGAATTTAAATTTGAAATCTTTTTCGAGCTGGACATTGAATTTATTGCTTCTTCATTAATAATCTGTTGCTGCATTAATGTTTTCATCCGCCCAAATGTGCCCTTTTGATTTTCTCTGGAGAGTTCTATAGATCGAAGTACCTTTCTTTAATGGAGGTCACATCATAGTGACTTCCGGATCCTTTCCGCCAATTTTGTTCCCACCACAAGTTCCTGCAAAAACAAAAGCCTATTGAATAAAACTAATCACAGAGATAGGGGACATAGTGAGGTTAACAGAAGCGGAGGCATGGACTTGAGAGGATGATGGAATGAAGTGGGGCGGAGACTTCAAACAAAAACACTGAGATGCGACACATAACCGAAATATGTGAACAATGGAGGAAAAGTGGATGACACGTAGGCAAATGACGAAAAATGGCGGAAGAACGCTGATGGCACGAAGACTTTGAAGATTAACTTTTGGGGAAGTTACAAAGGAAAGACATAACAAAACAACAGAGCAAAGGCTTTGGAGGTGGGGCCCGGAGCGCATATCGCAAAATCGCAAGAGGAGAAAATGCGATGGAGGGAGTGATGGAATAAAAATATTCTGCGCTATGCGATGGGCGTGATCGGTCGAGCACAGATCGCAAAAACGAAAAGTGTGATGACGGGGGATAGCGCAAACGGGAAACTGCGCTTTTGCGATGAGGCGGACATGCGATGAGGGAGAGGTACAATAGCGCGATCATGCGACTTGCGTTAAACGCTCTAAGGGGAAGCGCTTGGCTATATGGAAGAAAGGAGGCGCGGAGCTAGTGGAGAAAGGGGCTAGGCCTTATATGATTTTCAAAAGTAGATTCTAGCCCTTTTTCAATGTATTTCTGGTGCGGGAAAGGGCAGCGGTAAAGGGAAAAGAGGAGACTTTGGCCATAATTTGAATGGAGGGGCTGACTTGTACAACACAACCCATAAAGACTCTTCTTCAACCTACAAACAAGATCTTCTTTGCCTTTTTCTATGAAGCCTTATGGCTGATTCATATAAATTTCTTCCTCTAATTCTCCATGAAGGAAAGAATTTTTTACATCTAACTATTCACATTCCAAGTCTAAAGTAGCAACAAGACCAAGAATGACTCTAATGGATGACATTTTGACAACATGTGAGAAAATTTCAGTGAAGTCAATACCTTCCTTTTGGGCGAATCCTTTCATCACCAACCTTTCTTTATACCTCTCCTTCTTTTCTTCACCGTCATGCTTAATTCTATATACCCATTTGTTTTACAAATCCTTTCTACCTTTTGGGAGATTTACCAACTCCCAAGTTTTATTTTCCAGCAAAGAGTTCATTTATTTCTCCATTGCTTTCTTCCATTCTTTACTATGCTCAACTTTACAAGCCTCTTGAACATAACTAGGCTCACCTTAATCAATCAATAGGATATAGTTTGAAGGAGGATACCTTTGTGAAGGCTTATGAGGCCTAGAAGATCTACAAACCAACTATGGTGGTGCATTATCAGGTTGAATCTCCTGTAAAGGTTCATGCAATATTCCTTCTTCTTGGTATTCATCACTTTCCTCTTGTTGCCCTTCGTGCTCTTGAATTTGCTGCCCATTTTCCTACATTGGTGGGATGTCTTCATGCTGCTCTTCAAACCTGTCAATAACTTTCTTGACTTCCACCTCACCTACATTCCTCTTAAACATTTCTGAATCATTAAATATAACATCTCTACTTCTAATAATTTTATGTTTGACTGGATCCCATAGACAATAACCAAATTCTTCATCCACATATCCGAGAAAAATGTATTTCATTGATTTATCATCTAACTTAGTTCTATTTTCTTTGGAAATATGTACAAATGCTTCACATCCAAAGATTTTCAAATGAGAATAATTCAACTTCTTACCAGTCCAAACTTCTTCAAGGATGCCTCCATCCAGGACTATAGATGGAGATCTATTTATGAGGTAGCAAGATGTCCTCACAGCCTCTGCGCAAAAATGCTTGTCCAAACCGGAATTGGACAACATGCTCCTTACATTTTCCATAATGGTGCGATTCATTCGTTCTGCAACACCATTCTGTTGAGATGTACCAAGCATAGTCTTCTCATGCTTTATGCCAAACTTGATACAACATTCTTTGAATGCATTTGAGCAATATTCTCCACCATTATATGTTCTTAAGCACTTGAGCAATTTGTTAGTGTCTCTTTCAAGAGCAACATGGAATTTTTGAAATATTTCAACCACTTCACTTTTACTTTTCATGGGATATACCCAAACCTTCTTGGATGCATCATCTATAAATGTTACAAAATATGATGCTCCTCCTAATGACTTGATGTTAACAGGTCCAAACACATCTGAGTGTATCAATTCTAACACATTTTTCTTTCTGTCATGACCACCTCTGAGAAATGAAACCCTTCTTTGTCTACCATATATACAATGCTCACAAAGATCAAGATTGTAGAATCTCAAACCTGGTAGTAAATTTTTACCAACAAGTATTTTTAAACCCTTCTCGCTCATGTGACCCAAGCGCTTATGCCATAGATCTACTGAATTTCATTCTTTTGTGACAACAACCAAATCTGATTTTCCTATCATTGCCTTCAATGAATATAGTGTTCTTGTCTTGGGTCCTTTGGCCACGACCAATGCTCATTTGCTAATTTTCCAACCTCCTTTTCCAAAGCTTGTGGAATAACCTTCATCATCCAGCCGTCCCATAGAGATCAAACTCATGCACATTTCTGGCACATACCTAAACTGCTTCAACAATATATCTTGTCCATTCTTCATCTTGATCTAGACATCTCCCACTCCAACAATGCTACAAAAATGATTATTCCCCAAATGCACTCTACCATAATCACTAGGATTATATGCAACAAAACTATCTTTGCATGGGGTTACATGGTGAGATGCCCTAGAGTCAAGGATCCAATCAAATCTACCGCTAGATGTATATAAAAATGCATCCTCTACTGAAACAGTAAACAACACATCACCATCTGTGACTACAACAATAGTCTCACCTTCATTTGTGATGGATGACTTGTAATTTGTATTGGACGGTCTTTGATCCTTTTGTCCTTTCTTCAAGGCTCGACATTCTTTCTTCATGTGCCTGGGTTTGCCACAATGAAAGCAGATGATCCTGCCCATCCTTAATTTTGATTGGCCTCTCGATATTGATCGCCCTTGTAAGCCTCGATCAATCCTCCTACCATGATCAACTAGAGCTAGAGCTTCTCCTCCCTGGTTTTCCGCAATTAACTTGTGTTGCAGCTCCTCATTCATTAAATTGTTGCTAACATCATCAAACTTCAGAGTCCCTACAGATCTTGAAGTACTCACTCATAGCCACAATTAAATTTTCCCATTTGTCTGGCATAGAACACATTAACAAAATATCTCTAATTTCATCATCTAAAGTTATTTTAACAAAGGCAAGTTGGTTAGTTACAATATTGAATTCATTCAAGTGCTCAGCAACTGAAGCACCCTCCTTCATCTTGAGATTATAAAGCTTCTTCATCAAGAACACTTTGTTTAATGTTGTGTTCTTCTCATATAGATCATGGAGTTTCTTCCATAATCCTTTTGTCGTCTTTTCTCCAGACACATTGAAATACACATTCTTTTCTAGATATTGGTGGATTGTTACAATCGCCTTTCTATCTAGCTTATCCCATTCCTCATCTGTCATCGATGAGGGTTTCTTTGTTACACCCTCAATCGGCAAATACTGATCTTTTAAAATCAGTATATCCTCCATCTGTGATTTCCATAGGGAAAAATTATCCCCGCTCAACTTCTCCATATCATTAACTGATGTCTTCATTTTTAATAAAATTTACACCAAAAAAAAATACACTTTACCAACTTTTAAACCAAATATAAAAAATATCCTTCAAATTCAAAAGCTCTCTTCTTTAAAAATCACTCTTAATTGTATTCTTTGAAAATCTCTCCTTTAATAATTACCCTTTACGTTGATGACCTTCCTTTTTCCTTTTAAAAAGTGTGAAACTTAAATTAATCATTATAAAACATATATATTGATTATGAAACATATAGAACATTTCACCATCTCTTATTATTCAAGCACTTTAATGTAATATTTTCACCATAATAATACACCCAACAATTATTATGATGAAAACGCTCTCACTAAAACGACAATCCACAAAAAACTTGAAGACTGTACAAACGGGCTTACGACTATTTCAAATCTTCTGCGTGTTGACTGGAGGAGTTACTCTGTCTCCCTTCTCTGCCAAGTGGAGAGTGATCTCTCTGCCGAGATCTCCAGATGATGGCCACTCATCGAAAAACAGAAGTTACAGAAACTAAATCGTCCACGCCAGCCACACCAATGGGCACACCAAGCTCTGCCTCCGCTCAGCCAATTCACACGATTTCTGGCACATTGACGCAGCTTTCTCCACTAAGGTATTGCAGGCACAGATTCACTTGGCTTCCAAGATCACAGACTTGCAGACGAATTGCAGTGGTGGAGATAAGTAGCCTGGCTCTGATACCAGTTGTTGGGGTGCAGAGCAGCACAGCAAAACAGAAAACAAAAGGATGAGAAATTATGATAAACACAGATTGGAGAAGGAGAATAAAACACAGAACAGATTTCTATTACAAAAAGAGAAAGAAGCCTTGCCTTTCTTGATTTTACATGCTCAAAAGACAGGAATACAAATTTATAGTTTCAGAAGAAAAATTTTGCATGTGAAAAACATATGATTACATAGTCAATCATGGTGAGCCGGCAGCAGTCGGTTGCTTTAAGCCGCTGGGCGGCGTGTTAGGTTCGGCGCTCCTGTTTTTCAATAGTCAATGAGGTCAGTGGTCAGCGTTTGAATACGGCTTCATATCAACAGTTGTAATGATTCAAGATTACTTACGGCCAGAATGCTTATAAATCCACGAAAAACAAGAATTGTTCAAACACGAAAATGAGGATAACTCATGGGAAAATAATTTAATTCAACACATTACTCCAAAAAAAAAAATCGATATCTAATATGTATTATTGAAAATAACCTTATTTTGAAGCAAGATATTAAGAAATTGATGAATTTCATCACTCACTTTAATTTCGAAAGATATAAATTTAAAAAAAAAAAAACTAGCTTTAGAAGCAGTTTATATGTACAGAGAGATTTTTGACAGTTTAATATCAGATGCAAAGCAAAAGGAATTAAACTACACAAAATAAGTAATTTAAAACAAAACAGTTTTTGTGAAGTCTGAAATGCTTAGTATTTTCTCACAAATTTGACCACTGAAATGCCTGATCCTCGTTGATTTAAATAACACAACTTCATAACGATATATGCAAAGATAGATGTTCGACAATTAAATGCCAAATGTGAAGCCAAAAACATAGTTAAACATAAAAGGAAAAATTAGAAATTGAAAAGCTCTTATGACGCTTGAAATGCTCAATATCATAGGGATGCCAGACATTAAAATCCATAATATATGAGTTAAAAAAAAAAATTTGATTAGGAAAAACAACTTACTTACTATTAGAGTTCGGAAATGGAAAGTAATTTATTTCAACCACGTGGATTATCAAATTTAATGCTTAATACCTTATAGACTCACCAAAAAACAGATTTAAACATCCAAATTCATCTTCAAGACCAAATATGGAGCACCTCAAAGCAAAAAACTAAATAGATCTTTAAATAAAATAAAACTCAACAAAGTTTACCAACATTTCAAAGAGAAAATGGCGATATTTACCTGGGAATGTTACCAAGCCCTTGTGCTAATTAGAAACAATTACTCAAACAGAGAGTATTTAATTATAAAAAAAAATCGTTTTCAAACAGTGAGTTGTTATGTGCACACATAAATCCAACACAACATCAGAGGAATTATATTCATAGTTTGTTCTTTAAAATTCAAATGGACCTTTCCCGAGCCAAACCAAGTCTCCGAGACGGTCCTCCATCCATTTTTTCATGATGAGGTGGTTACAAGATCTGGCCAGTAATATCTCTACTTAATTATTCCCAAGGTAAGACGCCATGTGAAACCTGAAATCATGGACCTGACCCAATAAAAGTTAACCCATTAGAGACCACTTTCACCCCACCCGATACTCACAGCCTTCAAGATAAAGTGTCAAACTCGTATCTTACACGCGAATCAATATTCAAAATGCACAGTAAAAACCCCTGAAATGCATGGTGAATTCAATCAGGAACCTTAAGCAAATCAAATTTCAAATCCATGGGCCCTAAAATCTAGGGAGAATTCAACCTAGCCTCGATTTTCTAGGAATGGTAGAGGGCGAAATAGCCCAAAACAATCCCATTCCTGGAAGTCAGTGTGATCAGAATAAAATTCTACCTGCAAACCAAGTGAATCAGGCTTGCAATGTTTATCCGCCCTATCTTTGATGGGCTAAAATATAATAATTATTTATTTTTTAAATATTTTTTGAGCTACTTATTGAAAAGGGGTGTAATTGAAAAAATTCTCCCCTCCAAAATATGAAACCACTTAAATTTCACCCATTGGCAAAGAGTTTCCCCTAAAATTTTCTATGAACTACATCCAACTTCAAGTAAGAATTTTGGCCCCCAGGATCAAAATTTCGTCCCTATTGTAGTCTTCCAACTTCGTCCCTCGTGAAGCTTCATATTTTGGTAAATTTCGTCCCTATTGTAGTCTTCCAACTTCGTCCCTCGTGAAGCTTCATATTTTGGCATGTGTGAGACACAAGGGAGAGAAAATGAGGTTCTTCCTTATTTGTTTAGGATTTATTCTTCTTCTAGGGTTCTTCTCTCCTCCTCCTTATTTCACACTTCTTTCTCTTATTTTAATTGCAAATCAAACTTGACTGAATGACTGTCCAAATGATGTCAACTAGCTACCTTTATATAGTCTTTGTGGGTGGTCGAATTTCCCTAATGAGGTTGTTTTGTCTTCTTTGAGGCCGAATTGGTAGAGGAGGACTACATGACACAATTTACATCAAAATAATTTTCTTTCTTGATAAAAAAATACAAAGAGGTTTATATTACATGATGATATGGACAAGGAATCTTGACATAAACCCTAGAGTCGTACATTGGAGGCTTTGACCTATTAATCATTGACCCACGCATGAAACCCATGCTTTAATAAATCAATTTCTTTTATGATAAAATTTATTTTTCTTTATTTTGACAAATAAATTACATTATGAATCGAATAGAATTATGAATATCGACACTAGTTACATTCTTCAATTCTCCCTCTTAACAAGGGAGATATTCATAATTACATATATACAGAGGTACATGGAAGATCTCAAAATTATGTACTCTATGAAGAGTCATAGCACACACAATGCTACAGATTGTATGCCTGGCTAGGGTATCTAAACATGTGGTACTAATGTGTGTTCCAAGCTTCAGGCTCTACAGGTACAATCAGGATTCTGCTCTAACACCAACTTAAGGATCTAGGTGTGTATCCAAGGTCGGAGCTCCAAGACCAATGTTACCCTCCCTACTTCAAGATCTAGACATCATCACATATTGACCATATGTTCTCCCAATAATATTATCACCCCAAGATGGTTCATCTCTCCTTATTAACTAAACCATATATATCCCTTAATTCAAGCATGCTTCAAACATTCAATCTTCTTATGGAGAGAACTACACAAACACAACCCCAATTAGTAATAAATTTCACTATACATAATTAACACAAACCTTTGGGGTCCTTAATCATTATGATGTTGCTTATATCATCATCATATTAAACACATCTAGTCAGAATATTTACTTCAACTTTTCCAGCAACACCAAATTCAACCTCAACACTTTTCCAAAAACATCTAAGTCTTTTTCACAACTTTATTGATCATGAATAACATTTAATATTTCTTTAGTTATTCTTCAATTTCAAACATCCTTCAATCATTTTTCATCAATTCATTCACTTTTCTTCGAGCTAACTCTCAACCAGGTTGATATACACTTTTCTTTATTCAAGGACAACTCCATCAACTATCTTATTCTTCTAGTCATTCCTTTTGTATCAACAATCTAGTCGAGAATTTAGACCTTTCAAAATTTCATCATTTCTACACATACCAATATTATCTATCGAAATTTAATGTCATCAAGGTTCTCACAGCTCCCTCTTTCCATCATGCTCAAAATCATCATCGAATTAACATCAAATATGTGGTAAGCATCCTCATCAACTAGAAGACTATGTAGCTATAAACCAATAAGTACAACCAAACATGAATATTTATGTGCAAGATCATGAATTCAACTTTATCAATATGTCATTTTAATAAGAGAATATTAAATCAAATATTAGATATTCAAAACCTAAACCTCATTCCATTAGACTTCTTGCAACAACATTTATTAGAGTTTCATCACAAACCCTAGATTTTATCATCAAAACTAAATGATATCAATAATCGAAAATATTATACTTTTATGGTTTCATTTTCATGCCCTAAACTATTAATCTCTACTAGGATTTTGTTACAAACCCTATATTTCATTAAGAAAACTAAATCATTAATACCAATATTCAATTTAGCATAATATCATTTCATTCAGAGACTTATATCTGTCTCATATTAGGGATTTATCACAAACATTAGATAGAAATGTAAAATTCCAAAATTAGATGTACAACAAATTTAGGCTAGGGTTTCAATTATATCAAATCATATACACCCACATATCCATTTCTAGGGTTTTATATTCACTTATTACAAGGGTTTTTTAATAAACCCTAAGAAAAAATAAGGTTTCTAGACATCAATAACAAACCTTAAAAGGCTAGGGTTTTACCATAACATTACCAAAACCATAAACATTAAGAGATTAGAATTTTGACAAGAGATCTAAACTTTATCAATAAACCCTAAGAAGATTAGGGTTTCATAATTAGGATACCCTAAGCATCGAAACTCTAGGGTTTTATAGTGGACCCTAAGGTTAGGTTTGTATCAAAACAAAATGACATGAGATAAGGGTAGATTCAATCTAGAAATTAATCAACCTAACAAGAATCCTTATGATTTAAAACCAAAGACATGAGATAGTTAGTAATATGAAGTAAATTTCAAAATGAACAATATTGATACCTTATTTAGCAATAAGTTAAATAAAATAAAACATACCTTCAGTTGTTCTTTAACAAACCTTGTAGACTTTCTTTAGGAACAATCCTACTTTCATAACACAAGTATTTTCTTGAAGTTTCCTCCATCAACTTTATGTAATCCTATAAGTTTTCCTATCAAGGAAAATACAAAAAAAGGATTATGAGTATATAATAAAAATAGAAATAAGTGTGTGAAGGAATTCAGACATGAAAAGAAAACAAAGAACAATATACTTATCTTTTGGTAAAATTGTGAAGGCTCCCTCTTAATCCAATATTTTTTAGGGATACATATAAATTATCGAAACAATGCAAGAACTTGTAACAAAGCATATTAGATAAAAACATAAAACACAAACTTTACAAAACCTAAAAAAATAATATAGAAGGATATGCAAGGAAATACTTAATAGTATAATTCTTTGACTTCATATTCTTCAATCTTGTTCTTATTTGGTGGAGTTTCTTCAGCAACATTTGCATGTTATCTTTCTCTCTTTTTATTCCTTGGATTTTCAAGACATTGACTTTATTAACATCCCATCTTATTATAATTGTAGCATTAAATATTTGATATATCAACATTCTTCTTTGGTCCTTTGAATTTCTTGTATCCTCCTTTCTTCTTGTGATTAGAAAACTATGCATTGAAAGTGTTGTCCTCATCTTCTTCCTTCTTATTATTTTCTAATAAGATGTGGGCTTCATATTGACTTCAAGCATTGCACATTTGTTCAAAGGATGGTGTTTCTTCACAACTATTAGTACCTTACACAAAAGAGATCCATGATTTTGGTATACATAATAGTATAACAATCACAAGTTCCTTTTCTAGTATAACTTCATCAATATCTTGTAGTTCATCTCTTATTCGGGATATCCTCACAAAATATGAAGAAAAAATATCATTTTTTGTCATCTTCATTGTTCTTAGTTCATTCTTGATACTGACTATTTGTCCAATGTTCTTGGCGGTGAACAATTTGGAGAAAGCTTAATACATCCCTTGTGAAATATCTACGTTGGATATTGTATAAATTATACAACATGCATGTATATCTTGGATTCACCTGATCTAACAATGTACTAAAGTTAAATACTAAATCGCTTCTCAAATCTTTTGCGAAATTAAAAACGCAATCGCTAATCACATGAACATGAATAAATATCAATCACACACAACGGAGATAATTTCCAGGGGAAAGCTTAAAGCTAAAAACCCCACTATATTCTATTGTATATTAAGCATGGATCATGAAACAATTTTTAATATACCAAAATGGAAAATATAGTATTATAGAACATTTATAACATTTCAATGTAGGCAATAACCAAAATGTAAGTACAAAATTGTAAAATAATGGAAATGTTGGAATATAACATCAAGAAATCAAAACATTAGCATAAACAGTTGATCCATATGATTATACATCAACAAAAATAAAAGTACACTGTGCTCCAAAAGGAATGCACTCATGCCACAAGATGGTTGAAACATAACAAAGAAACCAAGCACTGGAAATGTGTGTTGTTACTGTTGATACTGCTGGAAACTATTGCTATTATGAAGAAGATCTATGTACGAGAGGCTACTGGAGTGCTAAAAATGCTTTAGGATTTTAACCATGGATTCTACTCAAAAAGCCCAGAAAAACGAAGAATTGGTTTGGCCATATTTTAACTTTGGATTTTCGGCCCTTTTTGGGTTGCACACTGCACCCCTGATGCTGAGTTTTGCACTCCCTAAAGAAAAATGTTGATATGGGGCTAAAAGAATGATCTATCAACTGCAACAACACCCAATCAAATCAATACATGAAGGGTTGGTCCCTTCTCTTGATCCCCAAGCTAGAATCCTGAGATCTAGCTCCTCCTTCCTCTGCTCAAGTTGTAGTTGGACACTGCACAACTGCTGGAATGACCTATGTTGTCAAGAGGGATGAAGTTGTAGCCTATTGTTAGGTGATGAAGTATATCTCACAGCTGATGGAAATGATCTCTCCAAAGTGAGGGAAAGACCCCTCACAGGATTCCAAGCTAAAATACGTGTAACTTCCTTCCTCCCTTAGATCTGCCTAACTAGACTACGTAATTCTTGAAGGAACTGCTACTCCATGGAGGTGTATAAATGATGGCTCGATGCCAGATGTAGATATTTTGATCTCAGAAAACTGAAATGAAGCACAATATGAAAGGGATGATCCCTCCACTGATTCCTTAGCTGAAATTCTAAGAACTACCTCCTCCTCTCAAACCCTAAGACAAGAATGCGTAATTCGCGAAGTTGTATGTGCTGCAGAGAGGGGCTATATGTGGCACCAATGTTGGATGATGATTTTCTGCTCAAAAAAACCTTCCCAGAGTAGGCACTCGAAGTCCCCCGTGGGTAAGGGTGGGATTCCCGCTCGAGAACACCCGTTTTGTAAACAGCACAGTAGACTTAGCTAAACAGCTGAAGTGTGCAAAGAATGTCAAATGACAATACAATATCAAATTCCAGAATGATTTTCTTTACGTCCCTCACCTTCCTTATATGGTTGTGAGCCTTCCCTAGCCTTCACCCACCACATAATTGATGTGGCCACTAGTCTCCATGAAGACTTCATTGTCTCTCCATGATCTCCATGATCTCTTCATTTAGTTTCCACTCCTCCATAATGTGTGCATTTAATGCACCAGTCCCTCCATCACTTCATCATTTTTCTCTATGATCTTACTTTTATTCTTCCATGATCTTACTTTGACTCCTCCACTATCTCCATATTTTGATCTACTTATATTTAACCCACATACACACACCAAAAGTGTATTTTATTTGTCTGTGGGTTTTATGGGTCCCTCCACCCTTTTATTTACTTAACTAAGTAATAAAAGTAAGAACTCTAATATTCCAATTAACTGATGGAAAATTGGGAATATTATAGTCCTCCACGCCAAAATTTTACTTGTCCTCAAGCAACTTCAAAAGTAGATGCTACAACAATCCATCTCCCTCCAAATGGAATCCTCATATGGAAGGTACCCCCATCTACTATAATGTGATATGAAGGCCCAGTTCCATAGTTGCCTCTCTAGAATGTCTATAATGGCCTCCAACTACGTATTTAGATGCCTCTCCTCTTCTATGAATCTCCAAGTCGCAACCATTTTATGTTCAAGAGCCTCCTCTATGCATGATACATATGAAGTGGAGTGGTTTCTTCCCCAAAAGGAAAGTCCCATCTCATGAACTATCTCCCCAATCCATGCTTCGTGGAGTAAAATTTATTTCTCCATGCTTCAACCCTTGGCCTGTTGGCCTTGCCTGATCCAAGCACCATCTCAACACTGTGCAAAATAGAGAATATAGATATATGGGTTGACATGTGAAATTTCGGACCATACTCTCTCAATAACAGCCATTGCAGCAATGCCTCTTACTGCCATACCACCCTATCATCATACCAAGTATGGTGTCCATACTCTCCTAACAGAAGCCAATGCAATAAGGCCTCTGTTGCCATCCTCCCTCCTCATCATGCAAAGTATGGGAGAAATTCAACCCATACTCTCCCAAGAGTAACGAAAGCAGCAATGACTCTTGCTTCCACCTCACATCATCATCATGCAACCCATTGAGAAACAACATACTGATTGACATGTAGAATGTCACATCAACCCAACATAACCAAGCTCCCTATTGCCACATCATGTGAGTGCTATACAATTTCCCAAATAATACTCCACTCATTGACATAGGATATGTCATGAGATAACCAAACTCTCTCGACATTAGCCAACACAACCATGCCTCCTGCTACTGCATCTCACCAGTAATATACAAAACATGGATTATACAAATATGAGATGTTGGGTAGCAACCATACTCACCCAAAATCAACCAGTGAAACCATGCTTCTTGCTGCCCTGTGTCATAAATATGCACGTAGCTTTCCAACCACTTGCTCATCAACCTCACCCATCCATCCAAGTGTGGATGATGACTCCTATCATGCTCTTGCTTGGTATCCATCCAATGGAGAATACCATCCTCCCTAATCTGGTGACTATATTTGCACTCCATGATATGTTGAAGTGCACCCTCCTTGAGGTCTCTTGATGAGAACCTCTCACCAGTGGCCTAATAGAACATATGAAGTTTTGAATATGTTGCAAGTAGAAACTTCACTTTGAGCTGTGGGATGCTCATCAAGAAGGCTCCATCCTAATAATGGAAGATGCCATCCATACCAATATGTCTATCATCTACCATATGCCCATCCAATGCTTCATAAGTGAAGTAGTCATCAAAATGCTCCAAGAATAATTGGGCCCCAAAATCCCCACTGCTCCTCTGTGACAACATTCTTGATATCCATGCTGGTGCATCTGTTGTCTCATGGTCCTCTCCATACACAATGCTGAACACATAGTCCTAAAATGTATTGATCCACTGTTGTTGCCTCTCTTGAAACTCCTGCTCCTCATCAGAATGATGTCGGAGACCATGATGGTTGGTCTCCACCCGAAATCTACTATCAATCAATAACTGCCTGAATTTGACCAATGCATGCATAATGGCCAATATCTCTTTGTCGTAAATAGAATACGACCGTTCATGTGACATTAATCTCTGTCTCTTGAAAGCTATTGTATAGCTCCCCTGCATTAGGACTATGCTAATCCCATCCTCTGAATCTACACACACCAACATGAAGTGTTGTGTGCAACTCAACAATGTGAAACTAGGATAGCTAAAGATCTCCTCCTTGAAAAAATCAAGGGTCCTCTGCGTAGTGAAAGTATGATGCTCCAAATCAGCATGGTGCTCTAATCCTTAGTTATGCAATGGCCCTAATGGCATGACCCCATAAATCTCAAGATGGGGTGCTGAAATAATAGGGAATGGAAATGTTTGCAAACCTTGGATCAGTTGAAACTTGGGAACATCTTACAAAGCTACAATAGTTCCTCCAGCCTGTGTAATGGCTCCTCCAACTGTTGGTGATGTGTGCTCATCTACTATTTCCCCAGCGCTGGTATCTACCTCCTCCTCCTCATGCATCTCCTAAATCATGCATGGGAATCTCAATGTCAAGTGCTCAAGACCACCTTGCAAAGATGCAAGATCTTCCACAGCTGGTGGTGGTGGAAGTTCCTCCTCTTCTAGAGTTATAGTACTGACATCCTCCATTTTTTATTCATGTGCTATCTCATCAATGTTGGGAAATGTATCTAGGAAATTACCTCCAGTTTTCTTCTATCAAACTTCTTAATCGGACTTTGAGTGAAGTCTACATAAGCATTCAATCTTGCATGTTTTATGTGGCTGAACCACCAATCCTTAGCTCCACCCTCAAGGTGCAGCGCTGCAATCTCAACAGCCTCTCATTCCACTACTAGGTGTAGCTAGAAGAGATCATATAACTCCTTCATCCAGGCTTTCAATGTGCTTGTGGATGATCCATCGAATGTAGGTAAGAAGAATATATGCCTTCTTCTTCTATTTTTGTTGTGTGATCTCTCGTTTTCTTTGATTTGGATAAACTATTGGAGAGTTAGATTCTCCTTGAATTCTCTAGATTGATATTTTTACTCTGCAAGATAATTACTCAGAGTCTCGTGCTCTAAGTATCCTCCATCTCCATGCCCTTCATCTCCTTATGCACAGAAAGTGGACATAAAATAATGATGTGGAGCTCTTTGCATTGTCAGTTGTTTATTCTGTTGATAGGAAGTGCTTGGACCTTCCTCATCTTGAAATCTTCTTGAGGTCTATTTTTTCCTTTCCCTTCTCATTTCCTTGATCTCCATGGATAGATCTTGCATAGGTATGAAGAGAAGTGTGGAAAAACTCAATCCTTCTGCCATTGTAGACTTCTTATTTTTCTGCTTCTTCTTCTTATTCTTCTGATGTCATGAAATGCTCATAATCTGAGCCAAATATCATGCTCTGATACCATTATAATATTCCAAAATGGAAAAGACAGGAATACAGAACATTTATAACATTTCAATCTAGGCAGAAACCATAATGTAAGCACAAAATTGTAAAATTTTGGAAATGTTGGAATATAACATCAAGACATTAAAACATTAGCAGAAATAGATGATCCATATGATTATACATCAACAACAATGAAAGTACGAAGTGCTCCAAAAGGAATGCACTCAAGCCACAAGATGGTTGAAATACACCAAAGAAACTAAGCACTGGAATTGTGTGCTACTACTATTGGAAACTACTGCGAATATGAAGAAGATCTATGTGCGAGAGGCTACTGAAGTGCTTAGAATGATCCAGGATTTTAACCAAGGATGCTACTCAACAAATTGAGAAATATCCAGAAATGGTTTGGCGAGATTTTAACTTTGGATTTTTGGCCCTTTTTGGGTTGCACACTACACCCCTGTTGGCTGAGTTATGCACTCTCTGAAGACAACTGTTGATATGGGGTTGAAAGAATGATCTATCAGCTACGAAAGCACCTAATAAACTAATACATTAAGGGTTGTTCCCTTCTCTTGATCTCCAAGATAGAAGCTTGAGATCTAGTTCCTCCTTCCTCTGCTCAAGTTGCAAATACACACTGTAGAAATACTGGAATGAACTGCGTTGTCAAGAGGGCTGAAGTTGTATCCTACTACTAGATGATGAAGTGTATCTCACATTATATTTGATGGAAGTGATCTCTCCAAAGTGAGGGAAATACCCCTCACATGATTCCAAGATGAAATACTTGGAACTTCCTTCCTCCCTTAGATCTTCCTAACTTGATTACGCAATTCCTGAAGGAACTACTGCTGCATGGAGGTGTATAAATGATGGCCTGATGCTGGATGTAGAAATTTTGATCTCAGAAGACTTAAATTAAGCACAAGATGAAAGGGATGATCCCTCCACTGGTTTCTTAGTTGAAATGCTAAGAACTACCACCTCCTCTCAAACCCTGAGACAAGAATGTGTAATTCCTAAAGTTCTATGTGCTGCAGAGAGGGGTTGGAAGTGGCACCAATGCTGGATGATGAGTTGCTTCTCAAAAAAACCTTCTGTTGAGGCCTCAGAATTCCACTGCCAAAACATGGGGGAAAATCACCCGTTCTTGACCTTAAAGCAGCTCCTTTCCCGTTTGGTGTAGTAGCTCTGACTGGGGATAATGGGACCAGTTTCCCAATAAGGATGATTTTGAGGGTGTTTTGATTATACAACATGCAAATGGAGAATGATTTTAATCTATAATATGCATATATTCTAAACTATTTATTCTACTAAATACCCGGGGTGTTTCTTCCTTTATTTGATCTAAAGAGATATCTTTCAACTATTAGAAATACAAATCATTTAACAGTTGAAAGAGATGAAAATTATGTAAGATGATTCTTCTAACAAAGTAGTTTAACTAGAAGAATTGTGAAAAATATATCGCATCCATATGTGTGATTATATATTTAATAAGAAATCACAGAAAAATATTAGAACAGAAGTGCATGTAACATTCATCTATAATAATGTTTCAAATATATAATGCAATAAAAATATCACTGTCAATATATAAAGTGAAACCTAATACAAGTGAATAGAATTACCATATGTACAAAGTTCTACTCATGTAAACTGACAGTATTTGATCTTCTCCTCTTCACTTTCAAGCAATTTAAAGAGTACATTAGTGCAACATCAGTTAAACAGCTTTAATTTCCAAAAGATTACATATGTACTCCATTAATTCATCAAAGCATTCACAAACTTACAATAGTACATTCTTTGCAAATGCTTTTGACAAATTTCTGGACCCTTCTCTAAATGCATGAGAAGGGTTTAAATAATAAACTAACTATGTTCTAAAATAGATTATTAAAAAAATATAGAGGAGGTTTCAAACAACCATCCTTGTAAGACTAACTTAAACTACAGTATAGGAAACTAAAGTAACAATATGATATATGAACTTCGCCCTTTATTTTGGATTTGGTCACGAAGTTGACAAATATCCAGCATGGGATTGAGTTGAGATCGCTGCGAAATCCTCGATCTAATATATCCCTTTGAATACTCCATTTGAGAGTATCTAAGCAGATATTCTTGTTGAATCATATGACCATGATCTCGGTATTGATATATTTTACTTAAAATTCCAATAATTTTCTTGATCAA
>CM076571.1:321025421-321259912 GCA_034641835.2 Pinus albicaulis
TATAGAGGTGAATCAAGGATTGAGCATCGAGAAACAGATATGTATGATAAAAATCTCGAAAGAATGATTTGGGGATGATCCATTTATAGAAATGAGACTAAATGCAGGCTCCAAGGGCTCATCTTGTCATCTGGCCCTCCTTCTAGCACTAATTCTGTTGACAGGAAAAATTGTACCAACAACAACATGGGGGTCTCCTAGGTGAGAGGTCCCAATTAGACCTCACACCATTTGGGATAGGAGCCCCATCCGGTATGTGGGCCCGGCTGGCATCATAAGTTTTTTCTCTCTTGGCTGTTAGATGAGAAGGTGACGAAGTGGAGATAAGGGTGAAATGACCAATCAGTGAAGCAAAATCAACCCAAGATTGAAAAACCACGAAAAAATATATAAGAAAGTCTAAGCAGCAATAAAAGGGGGCATACCATGAGAGGGATCAGTGAGCGAAGACCCAGTCAGATGTACATGAAAGAGAACATGCCAGAAGTTAACTGCAAAGTAGTTCACAATATATCACTGACATTTCAAGAAACAAGTAAACACCAATTCAAAAGCAAAAAGTACATGAAACCACTATGAATCATTCCATAACAAATTGCGTGTATGAAATCATGCATACAAATATAGTGAAATATTAGACATCTAGTACTAACACCATGAGCAAGCATGTGAATCGGTGCCAAAAAAAGAGAATATATTATTAATTATGTTGCAACTTCAAATACATATTTTGCAACTCATCTGCTATAGGTCAATTTGGGCACCATTCCCAATGACCTGGTTAAACTGGAAATCATCCCCAGAACCAATGAATTAGGGTCTATCATCCCCTATCATTTCAGTTTCTAGATGCCCTAAGACAAAGAACAAGAAAAAATCATCCATGACTTCCATTTCAAGGTTTCCAAGATTTTAAGTACATGCTATATCACCTACTAGCTCACCAATGCAGCCTCTCAAGGGACTAACTGCTTTGCATATGGAGTTACCTCCATTCAAGGGTGCTCTACAAAACACTTCCCGACATTCAAGATTGTGTTAGTCGATTAGGAGTGAAATTCTAATTGTTCTAGAATCTTCACATGGCTAGTGCCTTCTAGAAGAGTCCATATGTGTTGAAATTTGAATCCATGTGTCCATATAACACCTCTGAGCTTGGGAACATGTCTTTCGTATTATTAGAAATTCATTGATTGAGAAAATACCTTCAGTTGTTCTATAAATTGAGCAAAGATCCTAGTGCTTGAGAAGGAAAACATTTAGTGAAGAAATTTTGTTGAATTCTCCATTGATTATTTGATTTGAGTGATATGTTGCTAGAGAGATGTTCATTTTGATGAGGCTTAGATGATGCTGGAGTTGGTGACATCAAATTAATCACTGGTTGTAACCTCCCCCTTCCATCCATTAATAAATATTGCTACGAATTTTCCCACATATGTATCTGTATATGTTTCTATGCTTCATATACTGGATTCTTAGCCGATGTATTTGTTTCATGTTTCACTGATTTAACTGATTAAGGTAAATAGCCATCTATATATTGCAATCTCTTTGTTGTTTAGTGTTCATACTTGCAGGAACTAGTATAGCAATCAAAGTTGGATTGGAAGCTACAACAAGAGCGACAAAAGGAGAATAGGAAGCGCTTGGACCCCAAGTAAGTTTTTCCATCTTTTTGTGTGTCTATTTACTCTTAGGAAAAGTGTCTGTAAAGTCTTTGATCTATTGTTCTAAATTCATAGAACCACATTTAGGGAATGTGCTTTATCCGTAATTCATAATTTCACATAACAAATTGGTGACTGCGTTGGGGAATTTACCTTCATCCTTGGTGTGTTTACCTATGCTTATCCACCCAATAGCATATACTCTTGATTTTTAGGCTTTTGAAACAAAGAATTGCATTATAAGTGTGTTTAAGTAGCTTGAATTTTGTTCTCTGCTACGCCCAATGCATTATTGGTCAAGACACAATGTTTTGCATAGCACTGTCTCCCACAAAGGGGTGCTTTGCAGTGCACTGTCTCCCTTTAGAGACTGTGTCACCCCCTAAGCCAATCAAATTCCCTTTGAATTTTTCATTTCCAGCACATTCAGCCTTTTTTTTGTTGTGTTTTAAATTGTCTAATACCTCATAGAGACCAATGAATTTTCCTAAATCTCCCTCCTTTGAAAAGTAAGTTTGTTCAATGTCTCTTTAAGTGTTTTTCTTTATCATTGAAAAATTAAATTCAAAGTATTTTAATTTCTGCATTAGATCCATTTTTTTTCGTAAAGGAAATTGTCGTTAAATTCCTCGTTTCCCGTAGGAAAAATTGTAGTTCCATTCTTCATTTTTCGTAAAAGAGAAATTGTTGTTAACTTCATCGTTTCTCAAAGAAGAAAGCATTTGGTTTTGTTGATTTGATGCATATAGTTTCCTTTTTGCATTCACATTAAGGGGACTGAAAAGAAAAACCTGCATTTGCATATAGTGTGTTATGTGTTTTGCATAGGAACAACTTAGGAAAGCTGCATATTAGTTTGTGTTATTTGTTTTTTGCTCTCAAAACTGATTTCTCTTTCCCTTTAGTAGCTAAGATTTTCATTGAAAAAGCTAAAATTGAAAATTTTTCTTATCATTTTAGTTTGCATTTTAGGAATTCCCATCACATCATTGCAGTGAACCTTGAAATGAAAATTGATATACAAGATCAACTTAAAATTTACATCAATTTACTTAAAAAAGCATTGGAACCATAACGATAACATTTAGAAGGTATAGGCTAGAGACATGTTCTAGCATCGTAAAACATAGCAGTTGTCGTTAAATTTCTACGATAAATTCTGAGTGTGATACCTCACTCCATGTATGTAAGTATATTGTATCTCGTCCATGTACCTTCGGGTATATCGGGCAGTGTTATAGTACGAAAAGTATAAAGGGGGTGCTCTCACTGTGTGGTTTCGCATTAAACAGTGCTAATACGGACTTGGGCCTCCATGTACCTTAGGGTATATTTGGGAGGACAACTTTAGGTTGCTATCCATCCAGAGTGAACTGAGTCATCCGCCTTTTAAATTGTGATACACTGAACACAACATTCGGGGAGATTTCCTAGTTGTAATTCTTGGTTTTCCAGGAGGTATTTTGTAGTTCATAGTTTCTTGGTAAACCTTTTTCCTAGCATTACCCTTTTATTTTGTTTATTTTTTTTTGGTCATAAAATAAATAATTCATCATGGAAAAATAAAATCCCTTTCCCCGTCATTCGCGTAGACTTTCATTGAAACCACCTTTACCACCGGAAGTCACTTATGGTCGGCAAAGGCGACATCGCGCTACCGAAACCAATACCATCAATACCTCCTGGTGAAGCATCATCTTCCCATATACCAGAGTTGGCACAAGTTGTTTCTACAAATCTTGTTTTGTCTACTGTTGTTGAGATGGAGTCCTCACAGCTACCGGTGGTCACGATCCATCCAATCAGTGAGACCATACCTCCCGAACCCGACGTTGTTCAACCTGAAGTTGATCCAGATCCTATCTCTTTTTTTCCAAAAAATCTACATCCTAAAATCAAACGACCAGAAGTTGTTCCTGTATTGGTCACCCCGCAATCTATTGTAGCCATTGAGTCTCCCATATCATGCATTCAATCTCCTAAAATATACTTTGGGCCTGACTGTGAAATCCTTCCACCTAGTTCAATTTCGATTGAAGAAATCCCACAAGATGAAACACCTTTAACTCCAACCCATTTTGGGGAGGATCTTTACCTGTATGAGTCTTTTCCTCAATCACCATCCTCTTCTTTTGTTGATCTTGTACCTATTCAAGTTCCTGTCGATTCAAAAGGGTATACGTTTGGTCAAGTAACGATGCCTGAACAAACATCTTTGGTTGGACCATCTATTTTGATTGTGTCAACACCTACTCTCACTACCCCGTCGATGTTTGCAACTTCACCAAAGTCATATTTACATGGTGGCCCTATGGTCCCATCAAGTTATAAATCGTTATCTGGAATTTTCTCTAGTGCATCTTCAAACCCATGGACTTCACCAATTTCATCTTCTAGTATTCTAACTGGTAAGCCTATAATGGGTATCGAACGACTTGATCCTTATATCCATCATCAGGGAAATATAAAGTTGGTCCATCTGGGTCTATTCCATCCAGTACCATCTCAACTGGACTCGCTGCATTTGGAGAATAATATTTTATGCCTTATTATGCTCCTCATGTTGGGGGGCAACCTATGGTCACCCACTTTGACAGTACTCCATCATTTTTTGGTCAACCTAATGTTGAAATGAATGTTTTTCAATGACAACCCACTCTGCCTATCCAACCACAAATGTTTGTACACTCGTATCAACCGGTTCAATCTGTTGCGCCCACATAATTTCCACTTGTGAATAAATCTTTACCCATGTTACAAACTCAAATTGTTTTACAACAACCATTTCAGGCGAGTATTTCTACTTAATACCCTCAAGTATTAGGCCCTCAAACTCCAACTCCTTCGGCTAATTTACAACAACCTGTACCTGAAATCATTTATTCACAAGTTAGACTACCATATTATGGGATGCCACAACCACAACTAGGTTATACCTATTCTCAACCGAATCCACGTTATTCTAATTTGGGTTATAACATTACTGGACAGACCCCTTGGTAGCCATAGGCAAAAATGCCTCAACCTTAATTTCAATAAGTATCATACCCTGGTTCTGGTCAACAGAATCCTCAAGTGTTTTCCTATCAAAACAACCCATATCTGGGTTACCACCAACAAATTCCTTATGCTGGTGCTCAAAGGCCTATTTCCCAAGCAATTCCATCATACCCTGGCTATTCTCAACCCGACCTCAATCGACAATTTCCCTTTGTTGCAACTTTAGAGTTACCAGATTTAAATCGGCTCACCAATTATCCAATCAACTATGCTCCTTGGTGGCCAGTGATACCTCATAAATTACCCTCAGATATTCCTAAGTTCAATGGAAACCATGGAGAAGACTCATCGACTCATGTTATGACTTATCATTTTTGGTGTTCATCATACTCCCTAAATGATGACTCTGTTCGACTATGTCTTTTCCAGTGTACATTCATTGGTTTGGCTGCAAAATGGTACATTGAATTACCTAGAGCTTCTTTTGATAATTTCACTGCCCTAGCTACTATATTTTTGACTCACTTCCAATTACCCATACAATATGAAACTGGAACAGAACTCTTGACTAATTTTAAGCAGACTAATGCTACTCACATTTCTGATCATATTCATGAGTGGCGTCATTCTCGTAGAATGGTTAAGACATTTGTTCCTAATCGGCTCCTTGCTGTGTGGTTCATTAAGTCCCTGCTACCATCTATAACTGAGGATGTGTCTAAGGGTGGCATTGTCACTGAAGAGTAGGTCATTTCTTGTGCCCAATATTTAGACTTGATTTATACTCAGTTTGGCACTCTCTACGAGAAAATTCCTAACGCACCGCGATCTAATTTAATTGTTCCTCCTCCATCAAAGGACTCTCATGCCGGAGACGGTATGATTGGTACTATAGGAACACATCATACTACTAAATCTGATCCTGTGCTTTCTTCCAAAATTAATTTTGTGTCATTTGACAAAGGCAAAAGTGACAAGCAACCTAGAAGTAAGGAAAAAGGGAAATCAAAGAAAAAGCAAACTTCTAACCCACACGAAAGATCATCTAATAAATCTTCTGGAAATTGGAAAACTTGTATCCATGAATAATCTATAATGAGGAACACTTTTTTCAAGACTGTCCCCACTGTGCTGAAGTCTCAAAAATGGTTAAAACTTCACATGCATCAGCTGTGTTGACAGATCTGTTTCTGAATACGGAAAAAAAATTTGTTGCTTCGGATCCAACTTCTAGTTCCTAAGTGATTATGATATCTGTCACAAAGCCATTGAAAGATATTTTGGTGTCAATGCATAATAAATATCATGGTAGTCAGGCCACTGATCAACCTACTGCCTCAACCACAAATTCGTCTACAGAATCGGTACCACCACCTGCTATTCCTGAATTGACAATCAAGCCACCGAAGGGAGTCGTTCATAAATTGACATATAATCCTTGAGAAAGAGTAGCTCAAAATTTTAATATAATTGAAGATTTGTCTCAATCCCTTTCAATTATGTCATCTCTTGAGGTATTACAAAATTTTCCCTCCTAGAAATAGGCTTTGTTGTCGGAAATTGGTAGAATTGACCTGACTGATTCTAATCTCGTAGTCTTTAATCATACGGGCTATGTGCCGCAATTAATAGCAGAATTGGAATTCTCCATCCAAATAAATGTTATCAATCACCTTGTTCATCATACTATTATTGATGATGGAGAATCTACATGCATTATGTCTCTAAACTGTTGGAATTCACTTGGCTCGTCGTGCTTATCTCAATCATCAATGACGTTGAAGGCTTTCGACGGATGTACATATAAGCCTTGTGGTATTATCAATAACCTGCATGTAGAAATAGGGGGGGGAATAGTGAATGTTGATGTTGAGGTCATTGACAGACTCCTTGACTACAATATTCTACTTGGAAGGCCATGTGTATATGCTATGACTACAATTGTTGCTACATATTTTAGAATGATCGCCTTTCTATATAAAGGTGTTATCACAGTCATAAATCAACTATCCTTCTTTGCATCCAGTTCCCAGGTAATTGGAAGTTTTTCGTTTTTTCATGCACCCCAAATCGCACTTCAGAACATTGGTGTAGGACTTTTAAAGGATTCCACTCTCATGGGAACCTTTGCATTACTGCTACCTGCGACATCGGCAAAAAATGCAAGTATAGAGACTTGCTACATGATCTCTTCCACTCCATCTGGCTTAAGGAAGAACACGAGTGCTTCTGAAGTTTTTACGTTGGATGAGCTTCTTCTACCCAGCCCTATTGAGCTGGAATAGCAATCAATCCATCTGGCTTGGGCGGCGAATCTGAAATCATCGTTGCCGATTGTTTGGGTTGATCATTCCTTAGATTTTGGTACTCCATCTGATCCTTTTTCCTCAACTTTCGTGACAGATGAGAATATTTTGGAAACCATAATTTTGGAAGGAGAAGCATGGGAATATTATCATCATCATTCCCATATTCTTGATTATGAAGAAAATAATCTTAGTGAACTATATCACCCATCGATAAAAAAAAAAAAATTGAATTATTTTCCTATTAATGCAATCAATTCCAAGCAATATTTTTCAAATGTTGAAGAAACCGTTTCAATCGATATTTCGACCAAACCCGATGTTGGATAAAACATTCATGTCAGCATATCTTGTTCTCCATCAGAACTCAAAATATATCGCTCTCTCTTTCATGAATTCCGTGATGTATTTTCTTGGTCTTAGGAGGAAATTCTAGGCATAAATACTAGCATCGTTGAACACACTATTAATATTTATCCTTATGTCAAGCGAGTACGTCAATGCCTTCGTCATGTTCATCCAAAGAAGGTCGTTGCCACCGTTAAAGCAGAATTTGAAAATATTTTTCATGCTGGTTTCATTTACCCTATTCTACTAACTAAGTGGGTTTCCAACATCGTTCCTATAATGAAAAAAGAAGTAACCATCAGAGTGTGCGTTGATTATCAAGATTTCAATCTTGCTTGTCCAAAAGACAATTATCCTACTCCCTTTATCAACTAGATTATTAACAATTTTGCTGGATGTGAAATATTTTCTTTCATGGATGGATTTTCCGACTGCAATCAAATTAATATCCGCCTAGAGGATCAATATAAGACAACATTCATCTATCCCTGGGCACATTCTCTTATCATAAACTTTCGTTTGTTTTAAAGAATGTTGGGACCACTTTTCAGAGAGCAATGAATTATGCTTTCAATGGCATCAAGCACATTGTTCAACCCTATCTAAATTATTTACCTGTGCATTCACGAAATTAGACTGATCACCCAATGCATTTGAGAGCCATCTTTTTACACTTCCAACACCAAAAAATATACCTCAATCCACATAAATTTTTGTTTTGTGTTGGTTCTGGTCGTTTGCTTGGATTCGTCATCTCAAAAGAAGGAATTCGAATCAACCCATTGAAGGTTCAAGCCATCCTTGATTTTCCCACGCCATCAAATTTACTTCAGATATAGAAAATTCAAGGAAAGGCTAACTTCCTAAGGAGGTTCATACCCAACTACACCAAAATGGCTAAAGGATTTACTCAAATCTTAAAAAAGGGGATTCCCTTCCATTGGAATCAAGTTGTGCAAGCTTATTTTGATGTTGTCAAGGATACTCTTGCCCGGGTTTCATTAATGTATCCGCCCAATTATCAAAGTGATTATTTCTTATATATCATCGCAGCTGATATGACCATTCTATGGTATTGGTCCAAGTAGAAAATGGGATAGAACATCCAATCTATTACTTGAGTCGTAATCTCAATGATATGGAAGTGAAGTATTCGTACGTAGAAAATCTTGCCTTGGCGGTTGTTCAAGCTATCCAAAGATTTCATCACTATATCCTCTTTCGGAAGACCATTGTCATTTCGGATTGCAACCCCATGACTTATATCTTATCATGTTAATTTCTAGGGGGAAATTATCAAAATGGGTTTTCATTTTGCAGGAATTTGATTTGGAATTCATCAAATCCAAGTCAAAGAATTATTTAGTTTTGGCTGAAATTCTTTGTGACCTTCCCTCTCATAGTACTAATACTACATCGGAACCATCCATTCCCGATGAGTCTCTATTTCTGATCTGATCATCTAATCCTTGGTATAGGGATTTTATCATTTATCTCCAGACCCAGACTTTTGGCCTGATACCTCTTGCTCTGACCAATGACATATTTGATACAAAGCAGAATATTATTTGATCGTCAGCGATACACTTTATCTTCGTGGTTTTGATACCATCTTAAGAAGGTGCCTCACTCATGAGGAGGTTGAAAAGGTTTTAAATGATTTTCATGCTAGGGCTTGAGGTGGAAACTTGTCTGGAAACACTACTGTGCAGAAGATACTCTGGGTCGGTTACTTTATGCCTACCATATTTCGTGATTGCATCCTCGCACTCAGAAGTTGTCATACATGCCAGATATTTGATCGTAAAATCTGAAAACCTCCAGCACCAATGCATATTGTTGTCTCTGTGGGACCATTTTTGAAATGGGTCATTGACTTCATGACCTGTAACCCTCGTTCGTCTGGGGGGCATGGTTATATTATTATCGTAGTATAATACTTTAACAAGTGGTTCGAAGTGATGCCTACATTCAACAACACGGGACAGAAAACTGCATTTTTTTTCTTTAATCATGTCATTGCACGGTTTGGGGTCCCACAGGCTATAGTCACAGATCATGGGAAGCATTTTCACAAGCACATGATGACTGAATTAACTGCCAGGTTAGGATTGTCACATGATAATTCTACTCCTTATTATCCACAATAAAATGGACAACTTAAGGTTATAAACAAGATTCTTAAACGTATGCTTCAATGAATGATAGGAGTTCATAAAAGAAACAGGAGTTTGATCCTATACTTGGACTTGTGGGTGCACCGAACCTCCGTGAGAAACACAACCATATTTACTCCCTTTCAATTGGTATATGGTCTGGAAGCTATCTTGCCAATCCAATTTGAAATACCATCGTTAAAACTTGCAATTGACTTGTTACCTGACACCTCAAATGAAGAAGAATGTCTTTTTAACCTCATCCATCTTGATGAAATGCATTGTGAAGCCTAATTGGCAAATGAAGTGCATAAGATACGTCTAAAGGTGAAATATGACAAAAATGTCTAGCCTCGCATTTTCTCATAGGGCGACTTGGTCCTTATTTATGATCAAGAAGCCGATGTAATAGGTACAGGGAAATTTGAGCCATTATGGCATGGCCCCTATATTGTTAAAAGAGTTCTTTCTAAGGGTGCCTACGAGTTAGTATATTAAGATGGAATTCCGTTGGCTCAGCCCCAAAATGGGTTGTATCTGAAATGTTACTATGCTTAATCATGAGCATAGTAATTTTTTGTATTATATTGTATATATATATATATATATATATATATATATGTTATTGATTTGCATTCATTGTCTTAGTTTGTTTTTTAGAGTTTTCTTGATTTTAGTAATCCGCTTTACATTTAATCGTAGACGTCTGAATCTTTGGAACCATTTGTTAGATATGCTAATGGTGCTAGTCATAGTACGCATAATCTATCCTTTGCAACGTGGGCCATTTTCACTCTAAAAGGCGAGTTAGTGAGTTTTCAAGGGATTTGTATCGGTCGATTGACAAACAATATCGCTGAGTATAGCTCATTGATCGAACTTATCTTTGATGCCATTTCATTTGGTATTAACCACATCATCACAAGGTTAGACTCATAACTTGTGGTATTACAACTTACTAGTGTTTATACTGTTATAAATCCAACACTGCATCATTTGTTCCTAAGAGTTCGACTTTTGGAAAGACATTTGATTTTATTTAATATCAACACATTTCCATAAAGTTGAACACATTGACTGATTCTTTAGCTAATCATCTTATAGACAGACATTTTCAACACATGTAAAGATACATTCACATAATTAAATAGGATTGCAATAAACATAGGAAAACACTGAAATTAAATAGATAGATAGTTACAGGTTTTTACAAAAGTTTGTGCCCAAGGCACATTGATCATCTAACCTCAAAATGTATGCAACATGTCAAAATTAAACTAGTGATGCTCATGGTAACATGCTATAGATTGATCTATCCTATGCAATAACCACATCTAGTGGTTAGGAAATCCTATAGTGTGGCGTTGCAGTCGCATGGGTAAATCTTCGATATGGAAATATGGAATCCCAAATTTCAACCCCTCTATGTGATTCTGAAGCTCATACAAAGTCTCAGCCATGTCTAAATCTTGAAGGACTGCTCTCTCAGCAACCCTCTCTAATGGCTCATCTGCTCCATGCTCTGGTTCCTCCACCGGTTGCACTAGACCAACATCTGCATTACATTAAAAATTTAGTCTTGGGAAAACATAAAAATACAAAAACATTGTATAAACCTTAGAAAAATAAAAAAACACGCTCAAAACATTCTTACCTATTGCACCCCACTGAGCGCCTTTTGGTAAAGCTAACTTTGGATCTCCTCAGAAATCGACGCCTACATATGCATACTCAACAATGGTGATAACCAGTCACATGAACCAAGCGAAGAATGCAGTCGTGAACATAATGGACAATTGGCCTGCATTCATAGCTATTAGTTATACCCATCTCTGCATCCTCAGATCTCTAGGGTTAGACACACCCAGTGTCACACGCTGAGGTTGCATCAATGGAATCTACTCTAAGGCGAATGAAATGAGGATCGAACCATAACTAAATTTTTTCTTCCTTTCTCCCTTTTCCTTGTTCATTTTTTCTTTTATTTGAGAAAGTAAAACTTCAGACCAGTTGAAGATTGTTGGCTCCATGCACTCCGCTTCAGTTCTAGCCCATCAAAGTGTAAAGAATCTCATTCAAAAAATATTTTTATTATTATTCTGACTTCATTCTTTAGGGGCAATTGTTATAGGTTGACTTGGGAACCATTCCCAATGACCTGGCTAAACTAGAAATCATCCCTAGAACCAATGAAGTAGGGTCTATCGTCCCCTATCATTTCAGTTGCTACATGCCTTGAGACAAAGAACAAGAAAAAAACATCCATGACTTCCATTGCAGGGTTTCCAAGATTTGAAGTACATGTTATATCACCTATGAGCTCACCAATGCAGCCTCTCAAGGGAATAACTATTTTTCATATGCAATTACCTCCATTCAAGGGTGCTCTGCAAATCACTTCCTGACATTCAAGAGTGTGTTGGTCAATTTGGAATTCTCATTGTTTCAGAATCTCCACATGGCCAGTGCCTTCTAGAAGAGTCCATATGTGTCAAACTTTGAATCCATGTGTCCATATAACACCCCTGAGCTTGGGAACATGTCTTGCCCATTATTAGAAATTCATTGATTGAGAAACTACCTTCAGTTGTTCTATAAATTGAGCACATATCCTAGTGCTTGAAAAGGAAGAAATTTGGTAAAGAAATGTTGTTGAATTCTTAATTGAATATTTAATTTGAGTGATATGCTGCTGCAGAGATGTTCATTTTGATGAGGCTGGGATGATGCTAGAGTTGGTGACATCAAATCAATTATGGTTTTTAACCTCCCCCTTCTATCCATTAATAAAGATTGCTGCTCATTTTCCCACATATGTATTTGTATATGTTTCTATATTTCATATCATGGATTCTTAGCTGATGTATATGTTTCATGTTTCATTGATTTAATTGATTAAGATAAATAGCCATTTGTATATTGCAATCTCTTTATTGTTTAGTGTTCATACTTGCAGGAACTAGTCTAGTGATTAAATTTGGATTGGAAGCTACAACAAGAGCAATAGAAGGAGAATAGGAAGCGCTTGGACCCCAAGTAAGTTTCTCCATCTTTTTGTGTCTATTTACTCTTAGGAAAAGTGTCTGCAAAGTCTTTGATCTGTTGTTCTAAATGCATAGCACCACATTTAGGGAATGTGTTTTATCCATAATTCATAATTCATCATAACAAATAACCCAATAGTGGAACATGGGCTATTCATCTCAATGCATGATACCAAAAATTCTAGCCTCACTACAACTCCCTCTACTAGATACCAATAGTTGAGTCCCTTTAGCTCTCAAGCACAAATTCGCTCTATCATCCTAGCTTCAACTCAAGCGCTAAAATTCCTTTACTGATTTATCGAAGTCGTACATATAGGCCGAAGTGTCTCTTGAGTTGCCCTTGACACTTGATCTCCCCGAATGTTGGGATGGCTTGTGATTAGGGCCACTTGTGACCTACAACCTAGGGAGGCCTATGACTCGAGGTCATCTGTGACTTGAGGCTATTTTCAACTTATGACCTGAGGAGGTCATGACCGAGGGATTTTACTTTTACACTTCTCTTTTGGAGAGCTCAGACCTTGAAACACATGATGTATTTTCCTGCACATTATTCTTGTGTGATTGAATGGGTGATAGATGTGCCTTCGAGCTTATAGTGAGGTTCTTCGAGTTTTGTAAGGATCCACCTTGCTCGCCGGATAAAACCCTAGCTTCTGCTGTGAAAATTAACAACTTATATATTATGGGTAGAAATATTTACATTAGAATAGAGAAGAGGTGTTGTCAAAGGTTCTTGAAACCCTCGGGCGTTGATTTCCTGTATGTTTCAATGATGTGGTTGCTAAGTATTGCAACTAGCCTATCCTCCTGGAATTATGCTCCATTCGCAGTCATCCATATTTCAGTGATGTGCCTTTTGATCTTGTTCCAAGGTTATTGGAGTTTTGTGAGGGACCATATTGCTTTCCAGAGGAGACCCTAGCTTTCTCCATGAAGTCAATGACTTCTTTCTGCAAACAAATAAGATGGGTCACATGTCTTTATAATAAAAATTAATGGTGAAAAAAAAAATTAATTAACTGAAAGAGTGATTTAACAAATAATAAATTTGGATCCCTGCATAGTCTTTTTCTATGACACAACGTGGACTCCATAGAGTTTTCCTAGGATCTAACATGTTCACAGTTGACCCTGTCAAAAACATCAATAGCAATTCCTTTCTTTCAGCCTAGGTATTCCCATTATCATAGCCATCTACCTTGAAGGTTGGCCCAAAGCTTTGGCCTACTATTATTGACCCATATTTCTTATTGGTCCAAAACCCTAGTTGCACAACCTCCGTAGGGAACCCTATCCTTTTGTATGTGGTCTTTGTAGGGTTGGTATGTCTTGTGAGAAGTTATTATTTTTCCACCACTCGTCAGGAATTGAAACTGTTTGTATGACCCTCCAAGAAAGATGCAGAGGATCTCATAGGTCATGCTTAACAAGCCGAGGAAACCACCAGGATGAGGGAAAATCTCTATTTCCTTTCCTCCCTCTTCAACCGTAATCTTGATTTGGTTAGTTAATTGTTCCAAGAAAATGTTGTCGATTAGCGAGGTCGCAATACCCAACTTCAGCCTAGTCCTTTATGATAGATGTCCTTATCTGAAACTTTCACATCACTAGTAAAATCTAAGGGTTCCACACATATGCATAGTTGATGCACATTCTGTTGGAACTGGAGTATTTAACTGGGGCAAAATTTTCCTTAATTTTTCCACATAAGCAACCATTAAAATCTATGCCAATGGTATTCCTCCACATTTTCCTAATGTTTTCATTGAGATAAGGGTAAGGATAAGACCTATTTGGAATAGGTCTTTACTGTATGACACAGGCCTTAGGTTTGACATACTATCCACCCTTCTCGGTTTTGGCATGAATGAAAAATTGCATCTGGTTGTGATACTTATTAAACAAAAATGCTAGGGATCGAGCACACAATTCGTGCCTCCTTCCAACCACATTTTGAGCCCATACTGGCAGTCACGCTTTCAGATATATGTCGGGGGTAAACGGTGCGACTTGGTGAATATTTCGACTTGTGGCAGTTGCAGGGTTGCAACTCAGCGTTTTCTACCTTCATTTGAGGAGTGCCACTTTGTGACTTGGGCAAGGATAATGACCTATGGAAGTCGCATAGTCACATCTCCCAAAGGGTCACACCTTTTGTTCGTGCCTCAAGCTTGAGACTTGAAATGAGGTCGCAAGGTCCCATTAGGGGTCAGGTCGCACTCGCCACTGCTACTACAAAACTGTGACTATGTGACTTGATCGCATAATGCCCTCTAGCGACCCTTGCTGAACCATGGTAAGCTTAGACATTTATCTCTTTTTTGGGTGCGATCCTTTTTACCAAAACACCACCGTTGGGCCTATTTGAGATGCCATCGATCGACCGAGGGAGCTTGGTGTGAGAGTGTTGACAGAAATTTTAACCTTCCAACCAAGTTTTTGGCACAAAAGACAATTCTTCCATGACAGCCCTTCCTGCGCATACCTTACTTAGCTTCGTGGATGAGTGACTACCCCCAACCCTCACATAGTCTTCAATGCATCTCGAACAGACTTGGGTATTTTACCAGGTGCAACAATGTTTGTTTTCATTATGGTAGTGGCGCATCGATCAATGGGGTTGAATCTCTCAAGTCCCTCCCTACCCATCATACTCATGCTGGTTATCGGTCAAAAGGAAGCGTTAGAGCGTAGGATGAAGCTGCATCACTAGCACTATTCGGAAAATGTGATTTAAAAAAAAATGGTTCGCCTAGCGGTGGTGTGGCATAGAGGATTCAACCCTCTCCACCAATCTATAATCACCCAAACTCTAGGTGTTAGCATGCATATTCCATCATCCTATGACGCGGAAAAATTAGACACCACTTCTCCTCGTATTCTGCTGAATGCATATGTATATGTTATTTTCTTGGTATGCATGTGTTTTTGTTTTCAAATTCCACTCAATGAATGGACATGACATATAATGTTAAATCCTCACGTTCAGTGCTAATGCTCCTATGCGGTACCGACTACATTTTCACAACATGCCCTCATTAATATTGATCATTTGAGGGCCCTCTTCCATAGTGTCTATTGAAAAGAGACAAAAAACCCATCATACATGGCACCTTTATTTGTGTTAAAGAGGAATTTACCATTCAACCTCTTAATATCTTAGTTGCGCTCAAAACATCCTACCTGACATGCACCTCTGATGCCAATCGTAAAACATAAATATGCCTTTCGCCCCCTTCATCATTTACGCACCTATGCATTTCTTTGAAGTTCACTAGCCTTTATGGTGGCTAACCATACAAATTTTAAGGCTTTTGAGTGTGCTACGATGGTTTAAACTTAGTAAAATTAATCCTATATCCATGTTGAACACCCACTACGCCATATGTTGAAGAATCGCCACGCGTTGGAGAGGGTATCTTCGTGTCATATTCAAAAATCCCTTGAAGAGTTTGTGTAGTTCATATGGACAATTAGAACCTCATATGTAGAGTATCTTAATGATATCATGTGAAGGGATCCTTAATTAAATTGTTACATTGTTCAATGTATACTAATGGCATATTCGACCAATTTAGTAATATTCCAAAATTAGCATGCAGCTAATTGGAATATTGAATTTTGCTGCTAACACTTAGTAGATGAATAAAGGTGGAAAGAGACCCATAATTATCTTGAATAAACATAAAATCCCTCTTGATGTGAAAAGGGATCATAAAATAATTGGATCTAGCCCTCTCATGTGTGAACAAGGCATAATGGATATGGACAAAGTCAAGTTTGACCAAGTAAACAACATTAATGGAGGAGGAGTGGATCATCAATAAACATAGCTCCATGTGAATAAGAATCAGTTTAGAGAACTATATGTGAGTTGGATTAAAGACCCTTAGGTGTGAAAAGGGCTGAAGCAGGTTGAAGAGGTCAACCTTGACCAAATCAAACAACGTTGTTATGAAGGAGTGGCATTGATGAAGGTACATCGCAGTTTTGGAGGGAGATTGATTGTGTGATGGTGGAAACCCTAATGAGTGGGACCCAAGGTGAGAAGGCTCACTTATTTTATAAGGAAGAGGATGGCATCCATTTTAGGTTAGCTTATGGATGATATTTTGATGTGTCTGCTTAGGCTTTGCTCTCTTCAGTTGTTTAGCTAAGATTTCTAGTGTTGTTTAGCACTAAGGTATTCCTGTTTAGGAATTCACATCTCTTCACTTTGAGTAGCTCTTGGGAGAGACCTGATCTATCATTCCACGCATCTGGATTGGTGCCAAGCTTCAGTCTTCATCTACAGTGTTATTTCTGCAGAAGTATAACGTTGTGTTGCAGGGTGTTGCAGTGGAGGGTTGAGAACCCCACTTTCTAAGTTGGTTTTTCATAGGAGGAAGGATTCCTTCTATTGGGAGATAATTTTGGAGGGTTATTGCACTGATTTTAGATTTTTTGCAGTAGGCCAAAATATTTCCACCACTTACGGAATTATTCCAGTCAGGAATTGCGTTATTTCTGGAGGGCAGTTTCAACAGTGTCTCTTGTGGCTCTTTTCGGGAGATTTCCTGTGATTGGAGGATTGATCCTTCCATGGGGGAAGACCTTTGATCAGATCTGCATCAGATATATATTATTTCAGCCTTATATACTCTTGTGCTTCATTTTTCAATGATTATTCAGTCTTAGTGCTTAAGGTCACCATTTGTATTTGGGTGTATTCCTAGAAACCCTTCTCGGGTTCTCTAGATTTTGTATAAAGGAGACTAAATCTCAGTTCTTGAGCCATATTGTTTAATATGATATCAGATATATATATCTCAGCTATTTCTTTGAATAAAATCTCATTAGACTGCGTTGTCTCTTTATGCAGTAATTTCATGTTGCATTATTTTTGGGGTTTTAACATTTTCTAGCTATCCTAGGTGTGGCAGGTTTGTTTACCTCACCTAGTTTGATTTGTTTCTGATCTATTATTGGATTCAGGTTGTATATTGTCAGATCTAAGGGATCCAATTGTTTATTTTATTTTCTGTAATAAATATTTCTAAAAATACATTTTTTATGCATGCATTGCTGATCAGTCCCATTTTCGGGATATTATAGTGTTATCAGAGCAAGATCTTTGGCTTAGCCCATGGACTTCAATCCAAAATTCTATAAGAAGAAGGAAAGATTATAATGATGGAGAGAATGAAATTTTTCTCATCATTTTTCATATCTATGAAGAACCTCTCCAAGGAGGTTAAGCAGAAAGAAGAAAAGAGGAGCAGTGAAACTTCTAGAGGGTTTCAAGAGGAGGAAGACCCATGCACTTCCTATGATCAGAAAAGGAAAACAGTGTTGCAGAGAACTTAAAAGCATTGGAATATACCCTTTCCTTTTGAAAAGGAGGACAAATTGTAGAAAGATGGAGGACACTTGGATCACAAGTGTAATATTCCAAATCTGGAACAACTAGCAAGGCATGTCTGGAAAATGCATTTTCCAGTAATGGATGCTATAGAAATGAAAACCAGGACTTGTATCCCTTATATCTAAGTATCTAAGTCCTAAATCCAAGAGGGTATCAAAAATGAATCCTTCTATGCGGGTTAAACAAATCTCCCACACCTAGTTTCCTTGAAAAGACGCCCCAAAGAGGGACTGCAACAATATATAAACTCATTAATGGATATGAAGCATAAAATAAACTCATATGAAATTTTAAAAACACATATCCATCAATCCAAGCTACAACATCAAACTGTACTTCATTTTAAGAGCCAAAAGTTGGGGAAAAGCAGTAATTTATACCCTAAAATGGTTAATTTCAAATATGAGCATAACAATAAGGGAAAGTTACGGTGGGATATCGTAGCTTGGGTCATAAGAGACTTACATACCAAATTTCAGCCCAAAAAAATGACTCTAGCTATGTTAAACAGATTTACCACTCCCGATATAGCTTAAAAATGCCCAATCCCCATGACTTGTGGTATGCAGAAATTATTGAAGCACAGGAAGCATGATTTTATGAAGGTGATGGATTTAATATGGTATGGGCTTCATTAAATATATGGCATGGTTTATATAATTTACAATAGGTAAACAGAAGAATCACATGAAGAAACCCTCAAGATTGAGGTGTTGGAACAACAAGATGAGACTGCAAAGCTTGACAGCATTATTTTATAGGTTGAAGCAGCTGACTATTACATTTCAGATCTAGAACATATATGTGTACAAAAATATAGATCTATATCAGATCTGTACACTAGATGAGTTCCTCTACAATTTCCCCTTGGGGTTTTGATCAAAACATGAAGGTACAGGAGTAGATCTGAGATCTCGAATTACAAGTCTGATACAATATTCAAAAATTATGCAGTAAATAAATACAAAATTAAATTATATTTGAAACAAACATGGATTGGTTTTCCAATCCATGGATCACCACAGTGAAAGGGAGGATCCTATCAGTGGAGATCTCTCCTCCAAATAGCAGTCAAAACACCCTGCAACTTTCCTCTTGTAGATAATGCAGTATGGAAGCAAAAAATACAATGTTAGCTTCAGTAGTGATTAGGCCTAATGCCTTGATCTAAAAATGCAACCCTGATGATCCAATACACTCTTCCAGGAGGTTAAAAGACACACTCACTAAGAAGAGGCATTAGATTTTCCTAGATCTGAAAAGATCTAGCTTCCACTGCTGCAGCTTACAAAAACAATCAAACCCTCAAAAGGATATGATTTGTGGTTAAAATATGAATCTTTGCCCAAGCCTAATAGTGGAAAAGATATAACAAGTCTCCTCCAAGAGATACTCAAGAAAGGAGGTGGGATTCCCAACCAGGAACACCCGAGTCCTAAACAACACTATTCTTAGCTAAACAACTAGAGAATGGGGTTTTTCTAAACATACAATACCTTCAGCAATATCAAATGATCAACCCCTCTCTTGGTGTCCTCATCCTTCTTTTATAATTTTGGAGCCTTGCCAAACCCTAAACAATCTTGATGAATTAGCCTCATTCACATGAGTGGCTTCCAACATGGACTGTGTTGTGCCTTTTGGAGATACATTGCACCTCGAAAACGTTGTTGATTTGGTCTTGTTGACCCAGTCAATTTTTCCAACCTCGTTCACACTTAAGTGTGTTTATGAAAGTAGCTCAGATTTAGCTTGTTTCACATTGAGCATTGATTTATTTTGATGTTTAGGAGTCATTATTGGTCCTCCTTTACAATTTTATTCATAAGCATGAAAAACAAAAAAAATTGAAAATCCCTATTAGCTTGGGCTAATTAGGAATATTACAGTGCACCCCTTCAAAATTTTGCCTATCCTCAAACAACTGCAAGGTAGAGAAAAATTTCTCCCTCCCTCTTCTTGTGGCCTCATCAGTGGATCCCACCATGGCTGAAAATGATAGGCAATGAATCTGTCCTCCAATGATTCCTTCCAAGTGTAAGATAACAAAGTGTACATCATGAAGAAATGAAAGGTACAAGTGGTGATCTCCTTAATGTTCAATGGCCTCCTCAAGGTAGGAGTGATGAAAACATGGGAAGTATTGTTCCCAATGAGTGACTCCCTCACCCATGCAATCATCCAAATGAAATGAGCCATTTTAGGTAGCTCATTAAAGAAAACTTCATTCCCGGATCTATGCAATGTGTTGGGGTTGAATGGAGAGTTTAGATTTTCCCATTCAAATTGTTTCTCTCTCCATTTATGGTAAGTATGGGGCTGTTTATGCCCTTGGGCTGAAATGATATGGCCTTCAAGAATGGCCCAAGCTACCCCATCAAACAATTCAACCATGAAGAGCCTCCTCCAAGCACTCAAGTTCTTCAAATGGCTCACCCCATGTGAATAAAAGAGATGTGATGTGGCAATCATGGTTTTCCCACTACTCCCCCTGTGACATAAAACATGAATGGTAGGGAAAATCATACTCCCATTGGGCATCTCCATCTCATATCCCACTCTCCAAACATAGCTTCCCATAAACATAGAAACATCAGCAATATATGGAAGCAAAAACAATTGGAAACAAGATGTCACATGACAACCAGAAAGTGGATCATAGTTCCTCTTATGGAACCAACACAGTGCATCATTTGCTTGAATAAAACCAGACAATAACAAGTTCTTTTACAGCCACTTGTTTTTTGCCACAATAATTTTACAAGATAGCATCATGAAAGTACAAAGTGATGTCAATGGTGCACACGAAAAGTCATGTGTCTTCCCCCACAAACCACCAATGAGATAGCGAATCTCAGTGCTACAAAAGGCTGCAAGTACATCATCATACAATATGCAAGAAGGAACAACTCTTCTTGATACATCATGCTACTCAAACAAGGGAAAGAAGTACAATACAAAATGTGAAATTATACCTCCTCCATCATGTACTTGAGATCTTGAGCTGAAATGGCTCAACTGGAATTTCTCCCTCACCTCCAATGAGTAGGGAAGTGGCTGTGACCTCCTCTTCATTACCATCTGGGCTATGCATCCTTCCATATGCTGAAATATATCATGTTGGATTCCCTCCCAAGTGAACTCCATCAATTGGAAATATGCATCAAAGTGCATAGAAGAGAAGCCCTCATGTGTTGCATGTAGCAGCTTCTCCTTGAGACTAGAAGATCTAGTCAAGAAGATCCTGCCATAGGAATAGATGACCACATCATCCTCCATGTATCTATCATCTCCATCCAAGTCATCAAGAATCATGCATGCACCAAGATCCTTGGAGTAATCTACCAAAAGTTGAGACTTCCAATAAGGATCAATCCTCCTAAGAGACAGCGTTGGTGATCTAGCATATGAAGCTCTCCTCATGCTACTGCTTGCTACTTTGACATCCCTCATGCCAAAGTCATCCTCCAAACTCCTCACCTCCCTAGAATCCAAGAATGGTGAGCCAAGAGGCAAGATTTCTCTCACCAATTCTAGATCTGGTGGCCTTCCAGGTGGAATGCCTCCATGCAGTGAGACATCAAAATCTAAAGTGGACTGTGTATATGAGTGGACTGAGTTTCCCCTCTCTTCACTGCATAGTGCAGTCCCCTCCTTATGTGCAGAAACCTCCCGTAATAGATAAGGGTAAATTCTCATCATTTGTTGATGCTTGTCCTTCCCCTCTTCTTCCATGTGTGAGGATGCCTCATCCTCAATGAGAGACCCTTGATCTCGATCATCCCTTGAAGAAAAAGACTCCATGTCTTCAAAAATAGAAGAGGGCTCTTCAAGAAATGGGGATCTTGCCCTTGGAAAACTATCATGCATGCTTTTATCCCCTTTAAAATTATGGAGTGGAGTTGGTTCAATAGGTCTCTCCAACTCATGCAAAGTGTTTGAGTCTTTTCTTTTAACAAATGACGGTTCATAATGTTCTTTATCAAATCTTCTCATCAATCCTTTAATGAACTAAACATAAGTTTCTACATTTGCATGACAAAATGAAGTAGAATCATTAAACCACCAATCATGGGCCATACCTTTGAGGTGCAGCGTTGCTACTCTGATGGCCCCCTTCTCTGAAACTTGGTGTAGCTGAAAATAGGAATCTAGTTCTTCTACCGAAGCTTTTGTTGTGCACTCTGTTGATCCATCAAAGTGAGATAGGAAGATTCTACCTCTCTTACTTCTTTTGTGGATGCTAGATCTTGCCTCCTTGAGTTTGAAAAACCTTGGAAGTATAAGTGTTCTCTGAATCTCCATGATTGAGATTCATACTCCTAAAGAAAGTCACTCAAGTTGATGCACCTTCTTCCTCCATTCTTCTTGCAGTAGATGTGGGTAATAGACTGCATTGTGGATCTGCATGTGTGGTTGAATGGTCACACCCATCAAGTGAATAGCTAGGGCTTGTTTCAAACCCTTTGAGAAATCTTCTACACTCCTCCCCTTCTATCTCCTTGAGATCTTCTTTAATACCTTTCAAGGTTTGGAAAAGAAGCAGGGAGATCTCCTCTTCCGTCATTCCTCCTTTTCCTCTTTCTCTCAACAAGAAAGTAGGCATGTTACAGCATTGTATATCAGATTGTGTGGTTGAATTCTCACACACAACATAAGAAGTACTTGGGATTTCTTCATGAGAAGAACTCCTTGAGGGATCTTCATGTCTTCCCCTCCTCATTCCCCTGATTTCTTCCTTCAATTCATGCATGGAATAAGAGAGAGTGTTAGAAAAACTCTTCTCTTCCAATCCTTCCAAGTAAAGGGGTTTCACCATTCTTCTCTTTGTCCTCCATGTAATATTTCTTCTATCTTCTTCTTTATTCTTCTTATGGCTAGATCTCACAGGCTGAGCCAGAGATCATGCTTTGATACCACTGTAATATTCCAAATCTGGAACAGCTAGCAAGGCATGATTGAAAAATGCATTTTCCAGTAACGGTTGGTACATAAATGAGAAATAACACTTGGATCCCTTATATCTAAGCATATAATTCCTAAATCCAAGAAGGTATCAAAAAGGAATCCTTCTAGGTGGGTTAAACAGATCTCCCACACCTAGTTTCCTTGAAAAGATGCCCCAAAGAGGGACTGCAGCAATATATAAACTCAGTAATGCATATGCAGCATAAAATAAACTCATAGGACATTTTAAAAACACATAGCAATCAATCCAAGCTACAGCAGAAAACTGTACTTCATTTTATGAGCCAAAATTTGGGGAAAAGCAACAATTTATGCCCTAAAATGGTTAATTTCGGAGATGAGAGTAAAAATAAGGGCAAGTGAGGGTTGGAACTCGTATATTGGGTCATAAGAGACTTACATACCAAATTTCATCCCAAAAAAATGACTCTATCTATGTTAAACATATCTACCACTCCCGATATAGCTTAAAATGCCCAATCCCCATGACTTGTGGTATGTAGAAATTACTAAAGCAAAGGCAGCATGATTTTCTGAAGGTGATGGATGAAATATGTTATGGGCTTCAGTAAATCATATCTAAAGCATGGTTTATACAATTTACAATAGGTAAACAAAAGAATCACATGAAGAAACCCTCAAGATTGAGGTGTTGCAACAACAAGATGATACTGCAAAGCTTGAGAACATTATTTTATAGGCTGAAGCAGATGAATATACATTTCAGATCTAGAACATATATGTGTACAAAAATATAGATATATATCAGATCTTTACACTAGATGAGTTCCTCTACAATTTCCCCTTGGGGTTTTGATCAAAACATGAAGGTACAGGAGTAGATCTGAGATCTAGAATTACAAGTATGCAACAATACTCAGAAATTATTTAGTAAAAAAATACAAAATTAAATCATATCTAAAACAAACATGGATTTGTTGGCAAATCCATGGATCACCACAGTGAAAGGGAGTATCCTATCACCGGAGATCTCTCCTCCAAATAGCAGTCAAAACACCCTGCAAATTTCCTCTTGTAGGTAACATGGTATGGAAAGGAAAACTACGCTGTTAGCTTCAGTAGTGATTAGGCCTAATTCCTTGATCTGAAAATGCAGCCCTGATGATCTAATACACTCTTCTAGGAGGTTAAAAGACACACTCACTAAGAAGAGGCACTAGATTTTCCTAGATCTGAATAGATCTAGCTTCCACTATTGCAGCTTACAAAAAAAATTAAACCCTCAATAGGATATGAATTGCGGTTGGAAGATGAAGCTTTGCCCAAGAATTATAGTGGAAAAGATAGAACAAGTCTCCTCCAAGAGCTACTCAATAAATGAGGTGGGATTCCCGACCAGGAACACCCTAGTGCTAAACAACACTATTCTCAGCTAAACAACTAGAGAATGGTGTTTGTCTAAACAGACAATACCTTCAAAAATATCAAATGATCAACCCCTCTCTTGGTGTCCTCATCCTTCTTTTATAATGTGGGAGCCTTACCAAACCCTAAACCATCTTGATGAATTAGCCTCATTCACATGAGTGGCTTCCAGCATGGACTGCGATGTGCCTTTTGGAGATACATTGCACTTAGAAAACACTGTTGATTTGGTCATGTTGACCCATTCAATTGTTCCAGCCTCGTTCACACTTAAGTGTGTTTATGAAAGTAGCTCAGATTTAGCTTGTTTCACATTGATCATTGATTTATTTTGATGTTTAGGAGTCATTATTGGTCCTCCTTTATAATTTTATTCATAAGCATGAAAAAAAAAAACAAAATTGAATATCCCTATTAGCTTGGGCTAATTAGGAATATTACAACAAGATTCTAAATGAGTACCTTATTGAGTATAAATCTCAACCTAGAGCCTTCAAGGAGACTCTAGCTTTCCCACAGTTCATTCATTTGGAGGAAGAAAGGAGACCTTGTATCAAGGGGGGAATCAAGGGAAATAGGTTTCTATTGTCTACTTTTGATGGGTCATCTACAGCAAGGGCTTGGACAAGGAAACTAGATGCATTCTTCCTACTACATCTAGTGGTAGAAAGAGAGGTTGTACAAATTGTAGCACTACACCTTGAGGGTGAAGTAAACATTTGGTGGTTTAGCCATTTGAGTCATGCAAGAGTGACTAATTTTCCTCAATTTACTCAAAGGTTGATTGGAAGGTTTGGAAAAGAGAAACCAGAGGAGGAGAATCCCTCACCACCATTGGAGGAGACTTGTACTAGCATTTTCATAACTATGGAGGAGTAGCGTTCAATATCAGCAGTTGGGGGAGCCAACACATTAGAGGGAGGAACTCTTGCAGCCATACAAGGTGTTCCCAAGTTCCATCAAGGTATGATTAAATTTCCACTTTCTATTATTGTAGAAAATATTTTAGAGGGTTGTGGAAATCTGCCTTTGCATGACCAAGGGTCAACACATACTGTTGATTTGGAGGAGCAGGATTGAACTGCGATGTGCAACCTTGAACTGTTCAAGGAAGGGATGAACCATCGTCCTCATGTGCCATTGTTGAGTTACACACAACCCTTGAGGTTGAGGTGTGAATTCTTGGAGGATAGGATGAACCTAGTCCAAAACAGTCCTATACAAAACTATATGTTCATCCTTGAGTTGGAGCATGAGACAGCCAAAACACCACGGAGGAGATTAACAGTGTTGTCAAAAAGTAGCAGTGAGGAGGTTTTGCCTCCAGAACCCTTGGATACTTATGGATTCAAGATGGTCATGGGTGTGAGATCTTTTCTAGGAGATCTTCAAGGAGTTGCATTTCAACATCCCATGAAATGCAAGAAGTGTAGAAATTTCTTTGAATAATGATTAATTATCCACCGAGACTATCTTGATCACATACAATTAATTTATATCAACCATAATCTCTTCCCTCGGATCATCAAACATGCGGAAATAAAATCAAGCGATAACACATCCAAATCATCATACACATTAACACGGTATGTATGGGGAAAGCTTATAGCTGAAAAACCCCGCGACTATTGTGTATATTATAATGGATAAATCATGTAACAAACTCAGTACAATACTCTCCACAATTTTCAGTCACTATCTCATGAAGTTACACACAATCTAGCTCGATTTTGAGCAATTCTTGGTTCAAAACTCACCATCAATTTCACTTTCCTCTATTGCACAATCCAGGGCTTTCTATATATAGAGATCTAAGGTTGAATCTCCTTGGCAGCCCGGTGCAATCATCATGGGAAATTCCTCCAAGTGTGGATTTACCAAATCTCAAGCTTCTGCACAACTGATGTCGCCTTTGATAGCTAACTCCACCCTTTCATCTACCTCTTTCTTGGTCCTCCTTCCAGGCGAGCATGCAGCATAATTGAACTACAAACTAATGTGTTCTTGAATTGAATAATGAGTTACTAATTAATGAATTAAATAATATTTAATTCACTCCCACTCATAACTAATTGATTAGCTAGTTAAAATAATCTCAACTAGTTCAACTAAAATAAGCAGAACAGAAACTCACTAGTGTCTCATTAACTCCACAAAATTACGCAGATTCAACCATGCATGATGCCATCAAACCCTTTGAATAGCGTAATTCCTCTTTCGGATGCTTCAAGGCTACGACTGAAGTGCTCCAAGAGAGTAAACTGTTGTTTATAGTCTAAATATTATTAAGGGTAGATAATATTTGACTTCCCTATTTTTAGGAGAGGCAGTCTAAAAATAGCCTTCGACCTCTTCGACCTAAAAAATAGAGTCTCATCTATTTTTACCAACATGACCAATGCTCCAAGAATCTCAAACTGGAATTCCCGAACCATGCTCCATATGTCTAAAAATAGACATAGTCTAAAAATAGATTTTGCGCCAGAATTTGCCTGCGGGCCCACTTAGTGAAGGCGACTTCATTTCACTAAGCTCCATCATCTTGCTGTATTTTCAACACTCCCTCTCAGCAAGATATGGATTATCTGCAACCCCTATCCTGCCTCTGTGGAATTCGAACTTGCTCCTGGTGAGCGCCTTCGTCAGGATGTCGGCATCCTGATCCTCCGTGGGAACATATGAAAGCATCATGATTCTCCGTTGAACACAATCTCTGATATGATGATACCAATCCATGAAGCCATGCCGCCTCAACTGATCCTCCTGTCTGTACCATGAACCATATCCTGATGTGCCTCTAATATAGCGCAATACATGCTTGCCTGCCTTCCAAAAGAGCTTGGTAGGCTTAACCATAGCTTGCGAAAGCTGGTTAACAGCATAGCATATATCGGGTCGTGTATTGACCAGATACATAAGCGACCCCACCAACTGTCGATAGACGGTGGCATCCACTACCTCTGCTGAAGTAGCATCCTCCTTCCTCCAACCACCAGGAAGAGGAGTGTCAACAGGCTTGCAACCTTGCATGTTGAACCTCTCCAGAATCTCCCGAGCATACTTGCCCTGAGAAACAAACAGTCCTCCACTGCGCTGCCAAATCTCCAATCCCAGGAAATAATGAAGGATGCCCAGGTCCTTCATCTCAAACTCTCATGCAAGATCCTCCTTGCATGAAAGTATCAACTGCTCATCGCCAGTCAAAATCAGATCATCTACATACAGTACGATGATCAACAGCTTCCCCTCCACCATAATCTGGTACAGGTTAGGATCCGCCTCACTCTTGGAGAATCCAAGCTCGGTAAAGTCGCTGTCTATGCGAGTGTACCAAGCACGAGGTGCTTGCTTCAGCCCGTATGGTGCTCTCTTGAGTCGGCACACATGCGACTCACTGCTAAAGATCTCGAAACCTTCAGGCTGCTCTATGTACACCTCTTCCTAAATAACTCCATTGAGGAACGCAGTCTTCACATCCATCTGATGAATGTGCCACCCCATCTGCGCTGAGAGAGCAAGGATCGTCCGTATGGAAGAGTACCTTGCGACAGGTGCAAAATTCTCCTCATAATCACGATCCTCGATGCGCGAAAGCCACCGGGTGACAAATCTGCGCCTTGTACTTATCACACTCGTCGACTGCTGCTTCAGCGATTTTCCTCGGTCTTGGGACAATCTCCCATGCACTGTTCCTGACGATCGAATCATATTCTTCGATCATGGCATCAACCCATACGGGTTCCTCCAAAGCTTCCTCAAAAGAGGATGGCTCCGTCACAACACATTGACTCACAAGAGCCATGTATCCAGTGTACCGATCCGGTGACTGTCTCTGTCTGCGCTGTGCTGTAGGTGGTCCTACAACCTTCTCTGCATCCCGAGCCAGTCGCTCAGCTTCTGTAGTGCGCATGCGCCCTCTGATGGTTGGCGCTGCATGGGTGGTTTCTTCCACCTCTTGAACTTCCTCTTGTGGCTGATCCAAATCCAAAAGCTCCTCCTTAGGAACTAACAGCTCCTCATCTGCATGCAAGTGTAGCTCCCTCTCAAGCGAACACTGCATGGCTTTCTCCTCCTGAAATTTTATATCCCGTCGCACAACAGTCTTGCGACTGTCTGACAAATATGCACGATAGTTGTGAGGTGTATCAGTGTACCCCACAAATATTCCAACCTCAGCAGTTGGATCCAACTTCCTTCTCGCATCCTTCGTCACATGCATGTAGACAGGAGAACCAAAAATCCGCAAATGGGAAATATCAGGCCTCTTGCCAGAATAAGCCTCCTCCGGTGTATTCATGCCAAGAACCTTGTGAGGACAATGGTTCTGCACATACACTGTTGTATTGCAACATCGCCCGTGCAGCACCCACGATCGTTCTATTCTTCCGCTCAGCCACCCCATTCTGCTGTGGGTTATGGGGTGCGATGAGCTCTCTCCGAATCCCTTCTGCGCTGCAGAACTCCTTGAATTCAGTCGAGATGAATTCACCACCGTTATCACTCCTTAGAGCAATCACCTTCTTCCCCGACTCCTTCTCGACCAGTGCTTTAAACTCACAGAACTTCGCGAATGTATCGCTCTTCTTATGCATGAAGAAGATCCAGCACTTTCGAGAGAAATCATCAACAAAGATCACATAATACTTGTGCTTTGCTATCGAAGCAACTGAGAAAGGACCACACACGTCTGTGTGAACTCTCTCAAGGATCGTCGTGGCGCGACTATCCTTCTCGTGAAAGGTGGCTTTCACATACTTCCTTAAAGTACACCCCTTGCACTGATCTGACTGCGCAAGAGTGCCCTTAGGAAGTCCAGTAGAAATCTGCTGCAGAATCTTCAAAGCTCCATGGTGAAGGTGGCCCAATCTCCTGTGCCACAGTTCGCCCTCATCATCCCGGCTCACCACTTCTCCCTCCTTGCATGCCATAGCTGCGCAGCCATCTACCTGCAACTGATAAAGGTTCTTGGTTCGAACCCCTATCTTCCGGGTCTCTCCAGTAGTCTTACTGCGCAGGAAGGCTTTTCCTTCGCTGAAGACCACATCATACCCCTTATCCTCCAACATCGCCACAGAGATCAAGTTCTTCTTTAATCCAGGTACATGCATGACATCCCTCAATACAAAGGGTTTACCAGACTCCCTCTGAATGGATATGGTACCGATACCAGTCGCACTGTATCTACCATCATCGCCCATCTCGATGTGCACACCCAAATCTTTGTCCTCCAGATCTGAGAACAACTCCCGATCTCCCATCATATGAAATGACGCACCGCTGTCCAAGAACCATACCGATCCCATCACACTTGAAACCAAGCATGCGATCAGTGAAAATTCAAGCTCGAACTGTGAAGCCAAAGCTTCTCCATCTGCAGATCTTCCTGCTTGCTTGTTCTTCTTCTTCTTTGGAAAATTGGTAGCATAATGTCAGTGATCATGGCAGTGAAAACACTTCACTTTCGCCATATCCTGCTTCTTGCCCTTTGCACCAGAATGAGAGGTTTTCTTACCCTTCCCCTTCTTTGATTTGGCAACCAAAGCGCAGTTTTCTTCATCAGCTCCCTTTGATGAAGATCCATCTCGAGTAGTCCTCCTTATCTCCTCCTGCATGAGATCCGCCCAAAGGCGCTCCCATCCCGGCAGCTTCTCCCGACCATTGACACTATCTTGATATGAGTGCCAAGCCTTGGGAAGACCAAGGAGAGCCAGGTCGACCATGTCCTCGTCTTCGACAGTCACCCCCACACTTCCCAGCTCATCTCTGCACTGAGTGAACTTCGTGAGGTATTTGGCGATACTGTCGCCCTTCTCCATCTTGATGTTCTTGAGCTTATCTTTGAGCGCCAGCTTCCTTTGGTCGCTCTTACTCTGGAATAGATCCGTCAAATCTTTCCACATTAAATATGGAGTAGCCTTTCCATGCAGGCTAGATACAATATGATCCTTGACGCCCTCCAACAAGATCCTTCGACATTTCGCCATCTTCTTTTGCCATGCTTCGACTTCAGCAGGATCAGTGGGCTTTTGGAAATCCGTATCTACGAACTCCTTTAGACCATTATCTTCTAATACTGCCTCCATGCGATCCTTCCATGCAACATAATTTGAACTGCCTTCAAGAGCATATTTGAGTCGCAAACCGTTGAAAGACATTTTCAACACTGGCACCAAGAAAACAAAACTGCTGCAAAATTTCGAATTCCACCTCAAAGCTCAGCCGCTCTAGATTTGTGAGAACAAATTATTTCTAGCACAGAGATTGACTGCAAGGGGCATTTACCAGACCTTTCACTTTCCGAAGAAAGATGAATCCGGAGGCTACCTGGCCCGCATGCAGACTCTGTCTACCAAAATAAGTTTGTAATCACTGTGATGATCAATCTCTGCTTCAATAGCTCTGATACCATGTAGAAATTTTCTGAATAATGATTAATTATCCACCGAGACTATCCTGATCACATATCAATTCGAATTCATATGCAACACATAATCTCTTCCACTCAGATCATCAAACATGCGGAAAATAAAACAAGCGATAGCACATCAAATTATCATACACATTAACATAGTATGTATGGGGAAAGCTTATAGCTGAAAACCCCGCAGCTATTTTGTATATTATAATGGAGAAATCATGTAACAAAATCAGTACAATACTCCTCACAAGTACTCAGTACTTTCTCATAAAGTTACACACAAACTAGCTTGGTTTTGAACAGGTTACTGGTTCAAAACTCACCACTAATTTCCTTGCCTCTATTGCGCAATCATGGCCTGTCTATATAGAGATCCAAGGTTTGAATCTCCTTGGCTTGACAGCGCAATCATCATGGGAAATTCCTCCAAGTGTGGTTCAAATCTCATGCACAACTGATGTCGCCACTGATAGCTAACTCCACCCTTTCATCTACCTCTTTCACTGGTCTCCACTGAACTGTCCATGCACTGTAGTGAACTGATGTGTTCTTGAGTTGAATAATGAGTTAATAATTAGTGAATTAAATAATATTTTAATTCACTCCACTCATTACTAGTTGATTAGCTAGTTAAACTAATCTCAACTAGTTCAACTAAGTTAAACCGAACACAACTCCACCAACTGTCTCATCGACTCCACCAAACTTCACGCCAGCTTTGAAGTCCTAGCCAGAAGTGTCAGCAGCATGAGCTCTGGAAACATAGGAATATGTAATTTCTGCCTTCGGATGCTGTTACTTGTGGCTCGAAGCTGAAGTGCTCCCGAGAAGTAAGCAGTTTATAGTCCAAATATTATTAAGGGTAAATAATATTTGACTTCCTATTTTTAGGATAAATGATCTAAAAATAGACATCGACCTATAGGTCAAAAAATAGAGGTCCATCTATTTTTACCAACATGACCAATACTCCAAGAATAACATACTGCAACCCCTGGACCATGCTCCATATGTCTAAAAATAGACTTTGCACCAGAATTTGCCTTCGGGCCCACTTAGTGAAGGCGACTTCATTTCACTAAGCTCCATCATCTTGCTGCATTTTCAACACCTTTCAACTATTAGTACCTTACACAAAAGAGATCCATGATTTTGGTATACATAATAGTATAACAATCACAAGTTCCTTTTCTAGTATAACTTCATCAATATCTTGTAGTTCATCTCTTATTCGGGATATCCTCACAAAATATGAAGAAAAAATATCATTTTTTGTCATCTTCATTGTTCTTAGTTCATTCTTGATACTGACTATTTGTCCAATGTTCTTGGCGGTGAACAATTTGGAGAAAGCTTAATACATCCCTTGTGAAATATCTACGTTGGATATTGTATAAATTATACAACATGCATGTATATCTTGGATTCACCTGATCTAACAATGTACTAAAGTTAAATACTAAATCGCTTCTCAAATCTTTTGCGAAATTAAAAACGCAATCGCTAATCACATGAACATGAATAAATATCAATCACACACAACGGAGATAATTTCCAGGGGAAAGCTTAAAGCTAAAAACCCCACTATATTCTATTGTATATTAAGCATGGATCATGAAACAATTTTTAATATACCAAAATGGAAAATATAGTATTATAGAACATTTATAACATTTCAATGTAGGCAATAACCAAAATGTAAGTACAAAATTGTAAAATAATGGAAATGTTGGAATATAACATCAAGAAATCAAAACATTAGCATAAACAGTTGATCCATATGATTATACATCAACAAAAATAAAAGTACACTGTGCTCCAAAAGGAATGCACTCATGCCACAAGATGGTTGAAACATAACAAAGAAACCAAGCACTGGAAATGTGTGTTGTTACTGTTGATACTGCTGGAAACTATTGCTATTATGAAGAAGATCTATGTACGAGAGGCTACTGGAGTGCTAAAAATGCTTTAGGATTTTAACCATGGATTCTACTCAAAAAGCCCAGAAAAACGAAGAATTGGTTTGGCCATATTTTAACTTTGGATTTTCGGCCCTTTTTGGGTTGCACACTGCACCCCTGATGCTGAGTTTTGCACTCCCTAAAGAAAAATGTTGATATGGGGCTAAAAGAATGATCTATCAACTGCAACAACACCCAATCAAATCAATACATGAAGGGTTGGTCCCTTCTCTTGATCCCCAAGCTAGAATCCTGAGATCTAGCTCCTCCTTCCTCTGCTCAAGTTGTAGTTGGACACTGCACAACTGCTGGAATGACCTATGTTGTCAAGAGGGATGAAGTTGTAGCCTATTGTTAGGTGATGAAGTATATCTCACAGCTGATGGAAATGATCTCTCCAAAGTGAGGGAAAGACCCCTCACAGGATTCCAAGCTAAAATACGTGTAACTTCCTTCCTCCCTTAGATCTGCCTAACTAGACTACGTAATTCTTGAAGGAACTGCTACTCCATGGAGGTGTATAAATGATGGCTCGATGCCAGATGTAGATATTTTGATCTCAGAAAACTGAAATGAAGCACAATATGAAAGGGATGATCCCTCCACTGATTCCTTAGCTGAAATTCTAAGAACTACCTCCTCCTCTCAAACCCTAAGACAAGAATGCGTAATTCGCGAAGTTGTATGTGCTGCAGAGAGGGGCTATATGTGGCACCAATGTTGGATGATGATTTTCTGCTCAAAAAAACCTTCCCAGAGTAGGCACTCGAAGTCCCCCGTGGGTAAGGGTGGGATTCCCGCTCGAGAACACCCGTTTTGTAAACAGCACAGTAGACTTAGCTAAACAGCTGAAGTGTGCAAAGAATGTCAAATGACAATACAATATCAAATTCCAGAATGATTTTCTTTACGTCCCTCACCTTCCTTATATGGTTGTGAGCCTTCCCTAGCCTTCACCCACCACATAATTGATGTGGCCACTAGTCTCCATGAAGACTTCATTGTCTCTCCATGATCTCCATGATCTCTTCATTTAGTTTCCACTCCTCCATAATGTGTGCATTTAATGCACCAGTCCCTCCATCACTTCATCATTTTTCTCTATGATCTTACTTTTATTCTTCCATGATCTTACTTTGACTCCTCCACTATCTCCATATTTTGATCTACTTATATTTAACCCACATACACACACCAAAAGTGTATTTTATTTGTCTGTGGGTTTTATGGGTCCCTCCACCCTTTTATTTACTTAACTAAGTAATAAAAGTAAGAACTCTAATATTCCAATTAACTGATGGAAAATTGGGAATATTATAGTCCTCCACGCCAAAATTTTACTTGTCCTCAAGCAACTTCAAAAGTAGATGCTACAACAATCCATCTCCCTCCAAATGGAATCCTCATATGGAAGGTACCCCCATCTACTATAATGTGATATGAAGGCCCAGTTCCATAGTTGCCTCTCTAGAATGTCTATAATGGCCTCCAACTACGTATTTAGATGCCTCTCCTCTTCTATGAATCTCCAAGTCGCAACCATTTTATGTTCAAGAGCCTCCTCTATGCATGATACATATGAAGTGGAGTGGTTTCTTCCCCAAAAGGAAAGTCCCATCTCATGAACTATCTCCCCAATCCATGCTTCGTGGAGTAAAATTTATTTCTCCATGCTTCAACCCTTGGCCTGTTGGCCTTGCCTGATCCAAGCACCATCTCAACACTGTGCAAAATAGAGAATATAGATATATGGGTTGACATGTGAAATTTCGGACCATACTCTCTCAATAACAGCCATTGCAGCAATGCCTCTTACTGCCATACCACCCTATCATCATACCAAGTATGGTGTCCATACTCTCCTAACAGAAGCCAATGCAATAAGGCCTCTGTTGCCATCCTCCCTCCTCATCATGCAAAGTATGGGAGAAATTCAACCCATACTCTCCCAAGAGTAACGAAAGCAGCAATGACTCTTGCTTCCACCTCACATCATCATCATGCAACCCATTGAGAAACAACATACTGATTGACATGTAGAATGTCACATCAACCCAACATAACCAAGCTCCCTATTGCCACATCATGTGAGTGCTATACAATTTCCCAAATAATACTCCACTCATTGACATAGGATATGTCATGAGATAACCAAACTCTCTCGACATTAGCCAACACAACCATGCCTCCTGCTACTGCATCTCACCAGTAATATACAAAACATGGATTATACAAATATGAGATGTTGGGTAGCAACCATACTCACCCAAAATCAACCAGTGAAACCATGCTTCTTGCTGCCCTGTGTCATAAATATGCACGTAGCTTTCCAACCACTTGCTCATCAACCTCACCCATCCATCCAAGTGTGGATGATGACTCCTATCATGCTCTTGCTTGGTATCCATCCAATGGAGAATACCATCCTCCCTAATCTGGTGACTATATTTGCACTCCATGATATGTTGAAGTGCACCCTCCTTGAGGTCTCTTGATGAGAACCTCTCACCAGTGGCCTAATAGAACATATGAAGTTTTGAATATGTTGCAAGTAGAAACTTCACTTTGAGCTGTGGGATGCTCATCAAGAAGGCTCCATCCTAATAATGGAAGATGCCATCCATACCAATATGTCTATCATCTACCATATGCCCATCCAATGCTTCATAAGTGAAGTAGTCATCAAAATGCTCCAAGAATAATTGGGCCCCAAAATCCCCACTGCTCCTCTGTGACAACATTCTTGATATCCATGCTGGTGCATCTGTTGTCTCATGGTCCTCTCCATACACAATGCTGAACACATAGTCCTAAAATGTATTGATCCACTGTTGTTGCCTCTCTTGAAACTCCTGCTCCTCATCAGAATGATGTCGGAGACCATGATGGTTGGTCTCCACCCGAAATCTACTATCAATCAATAACTGCCTGAATTTGACCAATGCATGCATAATGGCCAATATCTCTTTGTCGTAAATAGAATACGACCGTTCATGTGACATTAATCTCTGTCTCTTGAAAGCTATTGTATAGCTCCCCTGCATTAGGACTATGCTAATCCCATCCTCTGAATCTACACACACCAACATGAAGTGTTGTGTGCAACTCAACAATGTGAAACTAGGATAGCTAAAGATCTCCTCCTTGAAAAAATCAAGGGTCCTCTGCGTAGTGAAAGTATGATGCTCCAAATCAGCATGGTGCTCTAATCCTTAGTTATGCAATGGCCCTAATGGCATGACCCCATAAATCTCAAGATGGGGTGCTGAAATAATAGGGAATGGAAATGTTTGCAAACCTTGGATCAGTTGAAACTTGGGAACATCTTACAAAGCTACAATAGTTCCTCCAGCCTGTGTAATGGCTCCTCCAACTGTTGGTGATGTGTGCTCATCTACTATTTCCCCAGCGCTGGTATCTACCTCCTCCTCCTCATGCATCTCCTAAATCATGCATGGGAATCTCAATGTCAAGTGCTCAAGACCACCTTGCAAAGATGCAAGATCTTCCACAGCTGGTGGTGGTGGAAGTTCCTCCTCTTCTAGAGTTATAGTACTGACATCCTCCATTTTTTATTCATGTGCTATCTCATCAATGTTGGGAAATGTATCTAGGAAATTACCTCCAGTTTTCTTCTATCAAACTTCTTAATCGGACTTTGAGTGAAGTCTACATAAGCATTCAATCTTGCATGTTTTATGTGGCTGAACCACCAATCCTTAGCTCCACCCTCAAGGTGCAGCGCTGCAATCTCAACAGCCTCTCATTCCACTACTAGGTGTAGCTAGAAGAGATCATATAACTCCTTCATCCAGGCTTTCAATGTGCTTGTGGATGATCCATCGAATGTAGGTAAGAAGAATATATGCCTTCTTCTTCTATTTTTGTTGTGTGATCTCTCGTTTTCTTTGATTTGGATAAACTATTGGAGAGTTAGATTCTCCTTGAATTCTCTAGATTGATATTTTTACTCTGCAAGATAATTACTCAGAGTCTCGTGCTCTAAGTATCCTCCATCTCCATGCCCTTCATCTCCTTATGCACAGAAAGTGGACATAAAATAATGATGTGGAGCTCTTTGCATTGTCAGTTGTTTATTCTGTTGATAGGAAGTGCTTGGACCTTCCTCATCTTGAAATCTTCTTGAGGTCTATTTTTTCCTTTCCCTTCTCATTTCCTTGATCTCCATGGATAGATCTTGCATAGGTATGAAGAGAAGTGTGGAAAAACTCAATCCTTCTGCCATTGTAGACTTCTTATTTTTCTGCTTCTTCTTCTTATTCTTCTGATGTCATGAAATGCTCATAATCTGAGCCAAATATCATGCTCTGATACCATTATAATATTCCAAAATGGAAAAGACAGGAATACAGAACATTTATAACATTTCAATCTAGGCAGAAACCATAATGTAAGCACAAAATTGTAAAATTTTGGAAATGTTGGAATATAACATCAAGACATTAAAACATTAGCAGAAATAGATGATCCATATGATTATACATCAACAACAATGAAAGTACGAAGTGCTCCAAAAGGAATGCACTCAAGCCACAAGATGGTTGAAATACACCAAAGAAACTAAGCACTGGAATTGTGTGCTACTACTATTGGAAACTACTGCGAATATGAAGAAGATCTATGTGCGAGAGGCTACTGAAGTGCTTAGAATGATCCAGGATTTTAACCAAGGATGCTACTCAACAAATTGAGAAATATCCAGAAATGGTTTGGCGAGATTTTAACTTTGGATTTTTGGCCCTTTTTGGGTTGCACACTACACCCCTGTTGGCTGAGTTATGCACTCTCTGAAGACAACTGTTGATATGGGGTTGAAAGAATGATCTATCAGCTACGAAAGCACCTAATAAACTAATACATTAAGGGTTGTTCCCTTCTCTTGATCTCCAAGATAGAAGCTTGAGATCTAGTTCCTCCTTCCTCTGCTCAAGTTGCAAATACACACTGTAGAAATACTGGAATGAACTGCGTTGTCAAGAGGGCTGAAGTTGTATCCTACTACTAGATGATGAAGTGTATCTCTGATCTGAAAATGGAATGTACTTGTTTAAGGGTGCAAGGTATCCATTTTCCCTTAGTTTCAAATGTGAGCTATACACTCCAAGTGACCTCTGAAAATGTGAGAATAAACTATTTCCTATACAGAGATGGACTGTAGGGGCATTCACTGGACATGTCACCTCTAAAAAGAGGATGAGTTCCAGAGGCTACCTGGCCCTCTACAGACTCTGCCTAAGGAAATAATATGTAAACACAAATATCAAGATCAATGAAAGTATTTTGTTTTTAAATTCAAAGTGTTCATTGATCTGTTTTGAGTGTGAATAAGCAAGAGCATATGTTCTGCAATTGGTGTGTAGAGGTTTGATGTTAAAATAACAAGTTTTGATTACTGTATAAACTTGTTTTGGAAAAGCATGCTTATGAAATTTTACTGTTTAAACTATCAGAATCTGGAAATAAACAACCAAAATACACAGATGAACAGAAGATATTTGTTTAAGCGGTTCACCCCTCTCTTGGGCTACCTCCGCTGGTCCAAAAGCCTCTAATTAGGCTCAGTCCTCTTTTGATTAAATGCTTCAAATGAAATTACATCTGTATAAACTCCTCTAATGGAAAAATAGACTGCTAAAACAGACTCAGAAGATCCAAATCAGTATAAATTGACTACAAATTCACCTCCATTGGAGGAAGGTAGCCCAATGCAGCACTCTTTCCCTTTAGCTCTGATCTGAACTGTACAGCACTTGAGGAACAGAAATATCCTCTTCCAGTCAGCCAAAAGAGCATACTAATGCCAAAAATGTCCTTCCTTGCTAAATGTCGTCATGGCGACTTTTTGCTGCATACGCCAAGTACTTGTCGAATCCCGACCAAGTTCTTTCGCCAGACAAACCGGAAATTGCAGGAACCAGCAATGAAACTTGCTGATATATGAGCTGAAATATTCCCCTGAACATGTGGGCTTGCCAACTGTCACGATGCCCATCCATGGCACCTTCACTCCAGAAGAATAGCTGCCTCCCAAATGAGAAGGCTTTTACAAAGATGAAACACTTCATCATTTCTCCTCTTTACAATCTTGGAGATCAAATTAACTTTTTCCAAGTCAAGATTACATTACATGCATGGTTAAAAACAAAGTAATCAACCCTTCAAGTTAATCACACATACATGTTTAAAAATACAAGGAAATCATCATGATCCCTGTGCTCATGCATCTCATTCTCATGCATGCAGTTTATCCTTCAACTTTCTCTTAAGTACAATCATAAGTACAAGATCCTCAATCACATGTACATGTACTTTCAAAGCTGAAATAAACATAACTTTCACTATGATAGAATGAGTCTCATACTCAGCTTTTCCATCGTGCAACTTGCATTCCTTAACAAAGAAAATGCATTCAATCAAAAGACATGCAACTTTAATTGGATAAGAATTCTAACCATTTCTTACCAATCCATTTCAAAGGCGCTTCCTTTAACTGCACATCGATATCAACATGTGTATCATCCTGACACATATCAATGATGGAAACTTCCTTCCCATTCTTGCCATACTCTTTCTCCCATTTCTTCAACTTTTGTGGAAGCATTGTTGGATTTAGAGTCCAACACCTTTCAACAGTATGTCCTTGCTTATGGCAATAAGTGCAACACATGTTCATCTTCTTGACTGCATGATTTGCATTGTTCATTGGAACTTTGGCTTCTTGCCTCCTTTCCTTCAAAAGTTTCCTGTATGTTGCCATTCTTTTCCAACATCTAGAAACACTATGGTTAAAAAAACCACAAAAAGAACATGCAATTCTTTTCCAATGCTTGTGTGGAAATTTTCCATGCTTTACATGATCAAAGGAAATATGATTGAAATCAGATTTATACCTTTCTCTTTCACCTTCATTTTTGACCATTTTACGACACTTGGTCCTGAGCTCCTGATCACACCTGATCAATCTCACAGCTGATGGAAGTGATCTCTCCAAAGTGAGGGAAATACCCCTCACATGATTCCAAGATGAAATACTTGGAACTTCCTTCCTCCCTTAGATCTTCCTAACTTGATTACGCAATTCCTGAAGGAACTACTGCTGCATGGAGGTGTATAAATGATGGCCTGATGCTGGATGTAGAAATTTTGATCTCAGAAGACTTAAATTAAGCACAAGATGAAAGGGATGATCCCTCCACTGGTTTCTTAGTTGAAATGCTAAGAACTACCACCTCCTCTCAAACCCTGAGACAAGAATGTGTAATTCCTAAAGTTCTATGTGCTGCAGAGAGGGGTTGGAAGTGGCACCAATGCTGGATGATGAGTTGCTTCTCAAAAAAACCTTCTGTTGAGGCCTCAGAATTCCACTGCCAAAACATGGGGGAAAATCACCCGTTCTTGACCTTAAAGCAGCTCCTTTCCCGTTTGGTGTAGTAGCTCTGACTGGGGATAATGGGACCAGTTTCCCAATAAGGATGATTTTGAGGGTGTTTTGATTATACAACATGCAAATGGAGAATGATTTTAATCTATAATATGCATATATTCTAAACTATTTATTCTACTAAATACCCGGGGTGTTTCTTCCTTTATTTGATCTAAAGAGATATCTTTCAACTATTAGAAATACAAATCATTTAACAGTTGAAAGAGATGAAAATTATGTAAGATGATTCTTCTAACAAAGTAGTTTAACTAGAAGAATTGTGAAAAATATATCGCATCCATATGTGTGATTATATATTTAATAAGAAATCACAGAAAAATATTAGAACAGAAGTGCATGTAACATTCATCTATAATAATGTTTCAAATATATAATGCAATAAAAATATCACTGTCAATATATAAAGTGAAACCTAATACAAGTGAATAGAATTACCATATGTACAAAGTTCTACTCATGTAAACTGACAGTATTTGATCTTCTCCTCTTCACTTTCAAGCAATTTAAAGAGTACATTAGTGCAACATCAGTTAAACAGCTTTAATTTCCAAAAGATTACATATGTACTCCATTAATTCATCAAAGCATTCACAAACTTACAATAGTACATTCTTTGCAAATGCTTTTGACAAATTTCTGGACCCTTCTCTAAATGCATGAGAAGGGTTTAAATAATAAACTAACTATGTTCTAAAATAGATTATTAAAAAAATATAGAGGAGGTTTCAAACAACCATCCTTGTAAGACTAACTTAAACTACAGTATAGGAAACTAAAGTAACAATATGATATATGAACTTCGCCCTTTATTTTGGATTTGGTCACGAAGTTGACAAATATCCAGCATGGGATTGAGTTGAGATCGCTGCGAAATCCTCGATCTAATATATCCCTTGTGTAGAAATTTGCTGAATAATGAAGATTTATCCACCGAGATTATCCTGATCACATACTAATTCGAATTCATATGCAACACATAATCTCTTCTACAATCAATCATCAATTTGCGGAAATAGAAACAGTCGCATGCGCACATAAACATAGTATGTAATGGGGAAAGCTTATAGCTGAAAACCCCTAAGCTATTTTGTATAATATATGGAGAGAACATGTAACAGTACATAGCACAATACTCCTCACAAGTACTCAGTACTATCTCATAAAGTTACACACAAACTAGCTTGGTTTTGAACAAGTCACAGGTTCAAAAATCATCCACTAATTGCCTGCCTCTATTGCGCAATCAAGGCTGGTCTAATGAGAGATCCAAGGTTCGAATCTCCTTGGCTTGACAGCGCAATCCTCATGGGAAATTTCCTCCAAGTGTGGTGCAAATCTCATGCACAACTAATGTCACAACTGATAGCTATCTCAACCCTTTCATCTACCTCTTTCACTGGTCTTCACTAAACTGTCCATGCACTGTAGTGAACTGATGTGTTCTTGAGTTGAATAATAAGTTAATAATTAGTGAATTAAATAATATTTAATTCACTCCACTCATTACTAGTTGATTAGCTAGTTAAACTAATCACAACTAGTTCAACTAAGTTAAACCGAACACAACTCCACCAACTGTCTCATCAACTCCACCAAACTTCTGCCACTGAAGTCCTAACTGAAGTCAACCATGCATGAGCTTACAAAACCCCAAGGAATAGCATAATTCCTTCTGTCAGATGCATGGGCCACATCCGTAGCTCCAACTGAAGTGCTGTAAGAGAATAAACTAAAGTTTAGAGTCTAAATATTATTAAGGGCTAATAATATTTGACTGACCTATTTTTAGACAGGCAGTCTAAAAATAGACTTCGACCTATATGTCTAAAAATAGAGGTCCATCTATTTTTACCAACTCGAACAATCATCCAAGAATAGCATACTGCAACTCCTAGACCATGCTCCATATGTCTAAGAATAGACATAGTCTAAAAATAGACTTTGTGCCAAAAATAGCCTGCGGGCCCACTTAGTGAAGGCGACTTCATTTCACTAAGCTCCATCATCTTGTTGCATTTTCAACACTCCCTCTCAAAAAGATATGGATTATCTGCAACCCCTATCCTGCCTCTGTGGAATTCGAACTTGCTCCTGGTGAGCGCCTTCGTCAAGATGTCAGCATCCTGATCCTCTGTGGGAACATATGAAAGAAACATGATTCTCCGCTGAACACAATCTCTGATATGATGGTACTTGATGTCGATGTGTTTGGATCTGTCATGAAATACTGGATTAGCTGAGAGTTTAATGCAACTCTGGTTATCACAATAAATCACAGTAGGCTCCAAGTGCAACCCGAACAATCCAACGAGGATCTTCCTCATCCAAATAGCCTCGCATGCAGCCAAGCTTGCTACCATGTACTCGGCCTCTGTTGAACTAAGTGCCACGGATCTCTGCTTCCTGCTGTACCAGGAAATTGCTGTCGACCCAATGCTGAAAATACCTCCAGATGTGCTCTTACGGTTCGTTGGGCTCCCTGCCCAATCTGCATCAGTGAAGCCGGAAAGCTTCGCTCCATCCTCCTGTCTATACCATAGACCATATCTCGATGTGCCACTAAGATAATGCAATACATGCTTTACTGCCTTCCAGAAGAGCTTGGTAGGATTAACCATAGCTTGTGAAAGCTGGTTAATAGCATAGCATATATCGGGTCGTGTATTGACCAGATACATAAGCGACCCCACCAACTGTCGATAGACAGTGGCATCCACTACCTCCGCTGAAGTAGCATCCTCCTTCCTCCAACCACAAGGAAGAGGAGTGTCAACAGGCTTGCAGCCATGCATGCTGAACCTCTCCAGAATCTCCCAGGCATACTTGCCCTGAGAAACAAACAGTCCTCCACTGCGCTGCCAAATCTCCAATCCCAGGAAATAATGAAGGAGGCCCAAGTCCTTCATCTCGAACTCTCTAGAAAGGTCCTCCTTGCATGAAAGTATCAACAGCTCATCACCCGTCAAAATCAGATCATCTACATACAGTACGATGATCAGCAGCTTCCCCTCCACCACAATCTGGTACAGGTTAGGATCCGCCTCACTCTTGGAGAATCCAAGCCCGGTGAAATAGCTGTCTATGCGAGTGTACCAAGCACGAGGTGCTTGATTCAGCCCGTACAGTGCTCTCTTGAGTCGGCACACATGCGACTCATTGCTGAAGATCTCGAAACCTTCAGGCTGCTCTATGTACACCTCCTCCTCAATGACTCCATTGAGGAACGCAGTCTTCACATCCATCTGATGGATGTGCCACCCCATCTGCGCTGAGAGAGCAAGGATTGTCCGTATGGAAGAGTACCTTGCGACAGGTGCAAAAGTCTCCTCATAATCGATCCCCTCGATCTGTGAGAAGCCACGGGCGACAAATCTCGCCTTGTACTTCTCCACACTCCCGTCAGCCGCCTGCTTCACTTTGTAGATCCATCGCGAACCCACCACCTATTTCCCCTCCGGTCTTGGGACAATCTCCCATGCACTGTTTCTGACGATCGAATCATATTCTTCGATCATGGCATCTACCCATGCGAGTTCCTCCACAGCTTCCTCAAAAGAGGATGGCTCCGTCACGACACATTGACTCACAAGAGCCATGTATCCAGTGTACCGATCCGATGACTGCCTCTGTCTGCGCTGTGCTGTAGGTGGTCCTACAACCTTCTCTGCATCTCGAGCCAATCGCTCAGCTTCTGTAGTGCGCATGCGCCCTCTGATGGTTGGCGCTGCATGGGTGGTTTCTTCCACCTCCTGAACTTCCTCTTGTGGCTGATCCACATCGGGAAGCTCCTCCTTAGGAACTAACAGCTCCTCATCTGCATGCAAGTGTAGCTCCCTCTCAAGCGAACACTGCATGGCTTTCTCCTCCTGAAATTTTATATCCCGTCGCACAACAGTCTTGCGACTGTCTGGCACATACACCCGATAGTTGTGAGGTGTATCGGTGTACCCCACAAATATTCCAACTTCAGCAGTTGGATCCAGCTTCCTTCTCGCATCCTTCGTCACATGCATGTAGACAGGAGATCCGAAAATCCGCAAATGGGAAATATTAGGCCTCTTGCCAGAATAAGCCTCCTCTGGTGTACTCATGCCAAGAACCTTGTGAGGACAACGGTTCTGCACATACACTGCTGTATTGCATGCCTCAGCCCACAAGTGAAGGGGTAGGCCCTGATCATGCAACATCGCCCGTGCAGCACCCACGATCGTTCTGTTCTTCCGCTCAGCCACCCCGTTCTGCTGTGGGTTATGGGGTGTGATGAGCTCTCTCCGAATCCCTTCTGCGCTGCAAAAGTCCTTGAATTCAGTAGAGATGAATTCACCACCATTGTCGCTCCTAAGAGCCTTCACATGCTTCCCCGATTCCTTCTCAACCAGCGCCTTGAATTCACAGAACTTTGAAAATGTCTCGCTCTTCTTCTGCATGAAGAAGATCCAGCACTTCCGAGAGAAATCATCAACAGAGATCACATAGTACTTGTGCTTTGCTGTCGAAGCTACTGAGAAAGGACCACACACGTCTGTGTGAACTCTCTCAAGGATCGTCGTGGCGCGACTATCCTTCTCGTGAAAGGTGGCTTTCACATACTTCCCTAAGGTACACCCCTTGCACTGATCTGACTGCGCAAGGGTGCCCTTAGGAAGCCCAGTAGAAATCTGCTGCAGAATCTTCAAAGCTCCATGGTGAAGGTGGCCCAATCTCCTGTGCCACAGTTCACCCTCATCATCCCGGCTCACCACTTCTCTCGCCTTGCATGCCATTGCTGCGCAGCCATCTACTTGCAACTGATAAAGGTTCTTGACTCGAACCCCTATCTTCCGGGTCTCACCAGTAGTCTTACTGCGCAGGAAGGCTTTTCCTTCGTTGAAGACCACATCATACCCCTTGTCTTCCAACATAGCCACAGAGATCAGGTTCTTCATCAATCTTGGAACATGCAAAACTTCCTTCAATATGAAAGGTTTACCAGACTCCCTCTCAAAGGAAATGGTACTGATACTAGTAGCACTGTATCTACCATCATCGCCCATCTCGATGTGCACTCCAAGATATTTTTCCTCCAGATCTGAAAATAGATCTCGATCTCCGATCATGTGAAATGACGCACCACTATCCAAGAACCATACTGATCCCATCACACTTGAAACCAAGCATGCGATCAGTGAAAAATCCAGTTCGAATTGAGAAGCCAATGCCTCTCCCGCTGCAGATCCAGCAACCTTCTTATTTTTCTTCTTCTGCGGACAATTTGTGGCATAGTGTCCGTGTTGGTGACAGTGAAAACACTTCACCTTGGACATGTCTTGCTTCTTGCCTTTCGCACCAGACTGAGAAGCCTTCTTGCTCTTCCCCTTCTTTGCTTTGGCAGCCAAAGCACAATTTTCTTCATCGGATACCTTTGATGAAGATCCGTCCCTGGTATTCCTCCTTATCTCCTCCTGCATGAGATCCGCCCAAAGGCGCTCCCATCCCGGCAACTTCTCCCGACCATTGACACTATCTTGATATGAATGCCAAGCCTTCGGAAGACCAAGGAGAGCCAGGTCCACCATGTCCTCATCTTTGACAGTCACCCCCACACTTCCCAGCTCATCTCTGCATTGAGTGAACTTCGTGAGGTATTTGGCGATACTGTCGCCTTTCTCCATCTTGATGTTTCTGAGCTTATCCTTGAGCGCCAGCTTCCTTTGGTCGCTCTTACTCTGGAATAGATCTTTCAACGCTTTCCACATCAGATATGGAGAAGATTTTCCATACAGGCTGGATACAATGTGATCCTTCACGCCCTCCAACAGAATCCTTCGACATTTCGCCATCTTCTTTTGCCAAGCCTCGACTTCAGCACAATCAGTGGGCTTTTGGACATCTATATCTACGAACTCCTTCAGTCCATTATCTTCTAATACTGCATCCATGCGATCTTTCCATGCAACATAATTCGAATTGCCTTCAAGAGCATATTCGAGTCGCAAACCGTTGAAAGACATTTTCAACTCCGGCACCAAGAAAACAAACTGCTGCAAAAATTCGAATTCCAAACTCAAAAACTTCAACTACTTCTGGATCTGTGAGAACAAATTATTTCTAGCACAAAGATCAAATGTAAGGGCATTTACTGGATATATCACCTTTCAGAGAAAGGATGGATCCAGAGGCTACCTGGCCCGTTACAGACTCTATCTACCGAAATAATATTGTAATCACTGCAATAGATCCCGATGATTGATTAGCTCTGATACCATGTAGAAATTTGCTGAATAATGAATATTTATCCACCGATATTATCCTGATCACATACTAATTCGAATTCATATGCAACACATAATCTCTTCTACAATCAATCATCAATTTGTGGAAATAGAAACAGTCGCATGCGCACATAAACACAGTATGTAATGGGGAAAGCTTATAGCTGAAAACCCCTCAGCTATTTTGTATATTATATGGAGAGAACATGTAACAGTACATAGCACAATACTCCTCACAAGTACTCAGTACTATCTCATAAAGTTACACACAAACTAGCTTGGTTTTGAATAAGTCACAGGTTCAAAACTCATCCACTAATTGCCTGCCTCTATTGCGCAATCAAGGCTGGTCTAATGAGAGATCCAAGGTTAAAATCTCTGTGGATTGATAGCGCAATCCTCATGGGAAATCTCCTCCAAGTGTGGTGCAAATCTCATGCAAAACTAATGTCACAACTGATAGCTATCTCAACCCTTTCATATACCTCTTTCACTGGTCTTCACTGAACTGTCCATGCACTAGAGTGAACCGATGTGTTCTTGAGTTGAATAATGAGTTAATAATTAGTGAATTAAATAATATTTAATTCACTCCACTCATTACTAGTTGATTAGCTAGTTAAACTAATCACAACTAGTTCAACTAAGTTAAACCGAACATAACTCCACCAACTGTCTCATCAACTCCAACAAACTTCTGCCAATGAAGTCGTAACTGAAGTCAACCATGCATGAGCTCACCAAACCCCAAGGAATAGTGTAATTCCTTCTATCAGATGCATGGGCCACATCCGTAGCTCCAACTGAAGTGTTGTAAGAGAATAAACTGAAGTTTAGAGTCTAAATATTATTAAGGGCTAATAATATTTGACTGACCTATTTTTAGACAGGCAGTCTAAAAATAGACTTCGACCTGTATGTCTAAAAATATAGGTCCATCTACTTTTACCAACTCGACCAATCATCCAAGAATATCATACTGCAACTCCTAGACCATGCTCCATATGTCTAAAAATAGACTTTGCGCCAAAAATAGCCTGCGGGCCCACTTAGTGAAGGCGACTTCATTTCACTAAGCTCCATCATCTTGTTGCATTTTCAACACCTTGAATACTCCATTTGAGAGTACCGGTTGTGATATTCTTGTTGAATCTGTTAAGGACTGCAAGATATAGTATTGATGATAGGGTTTGATCAGAAAATTCCAATAATTTTCTTGATCAAACTTATTTACCTTTTTAATTGTTTCATCCTGTGTTTCTGCCTTTTTCTTCCACTGTATTTCTAGTTGTTTTACTTCTGAGAACACTTCAGGTGTGTACTCTTTGATAAGTTCTGCTTTCATCAACTGTTCACATATAGAGTCAGTAATTTAATTTGATAATCTTGATGTTTTCGTCACTGCTTTCTTTTCCTTCTTTATTTGTGCTTCCCAATATTTAAATAAGATCTCCATGTGGAACTTATCTACCTGGGATAGATTAATTTCCTTTCCTGAGTCTCATGCTTGCCATTGAATGTGTTCATTTATTTTCATCTCGAGCTTATCACATTCAAGTTTCTAGATAGTTACTTGTTGGATCAGTATTTCATTTGAGTAACAAGAAGAGTCAATAATAGAAGCTTGCTGGCAAAATACTTCATGTTGTTGCTTTAACTTAGCATTTACATCCAATGCTTCTTTTATGAATTGCTCTAATTATGGTTGGATTTGTAACCTGGTTATTGTTTCTTCCAGTTGTGCTTGCTTCTCAGTGATTTAGGCTTGATGTTGCAATTTAAGCTTTTCAAAATCCTTTTGAGATTGTGCCATCTTTGATTTCATTTGCTCATTGGAGTTATATTTTTCTTCATTTAACAATATCTCTAGTTATTTTATTTTGTCTTCTTTCTGCTTCAGCAACATTTTAACCTCTGTAGCTTTATCAATAGTGGCAGTATCATATGCCCCTGAAAAATGTGATAATTTAGTTAAATGTTCAGTAGGATCAGCTAAAGGATCCTTCCACAAAACGTCAACAAATTCACTTGTGAGGTTTGAGATTGTTTCATTAATTATTCTCCTTTTATTTCTCTTGACTACAGCCTTATGATTAGGATTGTACAAGATATCGAGTGAAGGAATTTCTTCAACTTGTAAAACTATTTGTTCTGTAGGGTGGGCTGGTATGATCTCTCGATCATGAGTTTCTGGAACTTATTGTAGTGCATTAACAGTTTCCGCTATCTTTTGGGAATATTCAAGTGTCTGAAAACTAGTATCTTGATTAGTATTGGGATTGGTTTTAGGAGTTTTTATTGCTTCAGAAAACTCATCCCATTCACTACTCAAATTCTTTGTTTGGGACTTTTCTGACTGATCAAGTGTATCATGACTGTGTTGAAATTCTTGAGAAGTTGACTCTGTTCCCTTACTTTCTCTTTTCTCTTGCATCTCTATCTCTTGGTTTACTTGATCAATTATATTTTCTCGGCTATCCTTTATGGATTTGGATTCATTTTTCAGAATGATCTAAATTGTGAGATTGATGCTCTGATTGACCCGACTCATCCTCATACATGTCTTTTGCTTCATTACCCAAGCTGATACTTGGAGTAGGTCTATTGGTATCTTCAATAGTTAGCAAGTCAAGAGAAATTCTCTCCAGAATCTTATTTATGTATGTTTGGAAGGCTTCCAAATCATATTGGTTGAGTTGACTAGATGAAAACTTAATTATATTTGAAAAAATTTTCATGCCTTGGAAGAGATCATCAAATCCTTCTATTTCCTTTACAAAAGGCTTCATTTTGAGCTCTGTGATGTGGTTTTAATTACATCATTTGGATCATACAACCTCTTTGGCAGTAATGCCAAATTCAATAGATTAATATTTCAACCTCCTTGTAGGTATGGCCAATATCAAAAAGTGCAAAAGTACCGCACTGTAAAGGGAAATTAGGCCAAACGGCCTTCTCAACATCTTTTAGTTGTTTAGTAATACCATTAACAAGTTGGTAAGCTATTTCTCTTGCAACTAACTTATCAAGAACATAATATGGTAGGACATGGGGAGAAGCATAACTCCCAAATACTCTGACATATGTAAAATTCTCCTCTAAAAAATCTAGCCACAAAAAGAATATATGTACTAGCTTCTTTAGAAACCCTAGTGGCTTTCTTATTGAATATCATCTAGTGCATAGGCAACATGACTCCATGGAAAATTTTATAAAAATGCAGATGGAAGTCTGAATCCCAAAGGGATCTGTGGTAAATTTGGATTGGGGTAGGGTCTTGGGTAGTCCATTTCCATCCCATGGTAGGAAAACTAGAAGAAAAGAAGATTGTGTCCATGACATAAGCACTCATATAAAATGGAGGTATTTCTCTAGATGAAACACTCCTTTTATTCCTATAATCCATAATGTGTTTGGCTATATTATTAGATAGGATATTTTCCCAATTCAGAATTAAGGAATTGAGGATTGTGTTAATTCATGGGAACCAATCTATTGAAAACCTAGTGGTACCAGGTTTTGAAAACAATCTACATAACATACCAGTAGCATAGCAGTAAGGGGAAGGAATCTGGGAAATTGGGTACGTACTGAGTTTATCTCACTTCAGCTTTCCCTAGTCTTCCTTCCATTCTTTTATGACTTTCATGAGGTCTGGTCGCTTTTCTCTAAAGCTTTGCAGAAAAGCCTTGTCATATTTTTTCTACGGGGCTGGTAAGTGGTACATTACTTGTAAATCGTCTGCCTTGAAAGAACCAATACTTTATCCCTTGGATTCATTAAAATTTCTATCTTCTATGTTTAAGTGGTTAATTTCCCACTTAACCATATCTGTGTAAGGGATAATTTTTGGCATTGTGGCTATCTTGCGGATGAATGAACATGCAGCGTCAAAGTAAGTCACGTCTAAAGAAACTGACGTGCTTGTTGTAGAAACTTTTGTTATTACCCTTGGATTTTCATCCTCGAAAATCTTATACATTGCCTCCCATGATGAACTGACACAATCCTGGTTGCAGGTGGTGTCTAAAAACAGGGGAGACATGTCTAAGTCTTCATTAGACATCATTTCAGCAATTTATTTTCCTTTCTTGTTCATTTCAATCTTCTTCACTCCGTTAAGTGGTTTCCTGATTTCAAGTAAACAGAGTGAACATTACAAGTATAAGGAAAAGAGAGACAAATCTGTCATTTATATTAAACATGCATGAATATATAAGAATCTATTAAAACCTTTATTTCTATTAAATGCTATTAATCATCGAGAATCATTTCAAATCAAATATTCTACACATTTACATGAAATATCTATCAATCAATTTAAGACGTTGGATCTTAGATTTCAGTTTGATATGACATAAGTCATTTCGCATGCTTGAGTAATTAAATGCCATTCAATCACATATCGCAACTTATAACTTTTACAGTTCATGATGTTTAACCCTAAATTCTACGAATGTGATCTGCGCAAATCGCACATTGCAACTTTTATGCCGTAAACAAATTTAATTTTGGTTAAGTTGTTCGAAATGTGAAATGTGCATTCAAGAATTCAAGTGGCTGTGCTTTATGGGACATTAGAGCTTTATGTTTTTTTTTGTTGTCTCATCGGGTCCGCGTAATCGCAAATTATGCCGAATTGCTTTACAAGTTTGATTGTTTAAATGAGGTGCAATGTGATAAACAAATTATAACGGTGATTGAAGTGTTTGCAAGTTTAAAATATAACTTCATAAAAGGCTTAGCGCGTTTCGCAACCCGCGTGACTTAATGGATTTCAGTCTTTTTGGTTGTAAGTTATGCGTTTTGCGATGCACACTAAGGAATAAAGCGGAAAAACTGATGCAGGAGCATCAAGCTCAATTTTTATTAATTAATTGTGTGAAATAGGGGGTGAGAATTTTTAATTATTTTATTAATTAAATTGTTTATTTTAATAATTGAAGAGAAAATGTGAGGATTTTGTATATATTCTTTTAATTAAAAGGATATGAGGGAAAATAGAATTAGGTAGAAAATTTAGGGAGTAGGAATTCTATGTACGGGACTTTGTTGAGTCCACACCTAAAATGAATTTAAATTAGATTTAGTTGAGGATTGGGTGGAGAAATATGTGGGGTGAAATAAATACATTGATTATGTATAAATAAGAGTGTTTTTGTGAGGAAAAATGAAAGCTAAGCACATGAGGAGTACAGGAAGAGGGAGGAGTGGTTTGAAGGGCCAAGAGCCAATAGGCCGCCTAATGTAATATTTGGCTAGAGAAGTTGATATTGTTATCTGTAGTTGATTTGCATGGCTCTTTTCACTTTCATGTGAATTTAAACTAAATATTTTTATGATTTTATTTTATAAAATAATTGAACATTTTCAATCTTGATTGAAGCAGTGAGTTTCTTATATGCCAGGATCTGCTTTCTAGGAGAACCCCGGCATCATTTGGTATCAGAGTGAGGAGACGAGTTAGAGGATAATTTATGTGGTGAGATGAATCTAAAATTTATACATGAATATTTCTTCTGTATATGAGTGCAGGATATTGAAAAGTGTTGTGACTATGTCTGTGAGAGGCGTTTCGATATGAAAGATTGCCAACATGGATAGCGTACATTGGGAAGGCGCCTGGAGTGGAAGCATAGTCCAATCGCTCGTGTTGTGAAGGAGGGTTGGATTTATGAGTGTGAAGGATGGACTGAATCGCAGCACAACCATTAAAAGAGCAGCAAGAAAAAATGTATTTGAACACCAGCAAGATGTATTATCGGATGTATGGGTTGCGGCGTTCAGTGGAAACTGTGAAGCAAAGAAGTCCGTGATGAACTGATTCTGCAGCACTGTAATGAAAGGTTGGTTATGTTAAGTCGAGTTCAAAATGGTAAATTCAATTTGGGTTAACATAGGTCGTATCTAAACTATGTAAGTATTTACGATTGGATCGATTGATGGGTGTCATTCTGTACTGAATTGGGCAGGTCATGGTTCATGGCACAAGTCAAAATTGCACTCTGGTCATGATCATTTGGAAGAACGATAGCAATATTGTAAATGTTAATGATTTTCGTGTGACCGATAACATTGTTGTGAATTTTAAAGGCTTTTGTGCTTGGTTTGTTGAGAAGAGCGTAGGCTCAAATGTTGTGGGAAAAGTTTTTTTTTTATTGGATCCCAAATATAGATTTTAGTATATCCATTCACAATGGTCCTTGAGAACTCATAAATTATTATATGCACTGAAGTTTGCTTGAAGATACACAGATTAGAAGTATTAGTCAACAGTTCTATGGACAATGACTGCGTTACATACACAGATTGGAAACTACGCAATTTGATTGCGTTATAAAGTTTGATGGATGCTTGGTTGTAAATGCAATAAGCGTTCAAATGATATTTACAAGGGTCGAATGTTATTGCAGGTTGAATGACATTGCCAGAGGTGAAATGAAATCTGGCTTAAATGGTTTTAAAATGAGTTGAGAAGTTACGCAAAACTGACTGTGTTATGGAGTTGATGCATGTGCAGGTTGAAATGGAAATAAAACATTGACATGATATATGTGCAGGCAATGATATAGCTGAGTTTTGCATTGAAATATGGCTTTCAATGGTTTTAAAATGCATTGGGATTTGGGTTAAATCATTGATAGCATTAATTAATATATTTTGTCAACGTTGTGTGCGTAGAGTAGAGTAAATAACTACATGGATGTAACCTATGAATGGGTAAGCTATCATATATGTTAGTTCAAACTTCATGTTATTTGAATTCTTTAATGGATTAAAATTTGAAATGATCATTTTTAAATGATATCGTTCAAGTAGGGTTCGGAAAGAAATACCATTTGGAAAGGAATAGATGGTATGTGGTCTTGAGTCATTTACATCAATTGTGGTAAGATGCTTGTGTAAATGAGTTAGAGATGGTTGTCAAATGGTGGTATGGTTTGATGATTGCAAGTCAACATTCAACTTAAGCGGTGTTTGAAAATTACGCAAATGACAAGTGTGAAGGATTGCGGGGAAGTGGATTAAATGAAGTCCACACGTGAACAGATGCAGTTCACAAAGAAGGGGAAGATGACTATTGATAGTCATTTCCGAAGATCTGATAAGGACCACAGTAGAGGGGAGAAGAAGGAAAATTCCAAGGTAAGTGGCATATGTGAGCACTTGACAGATGAAGAGTATGAACAAGAGAAGGTTGAGATAACAATTCACCTTGAATTTTTAATGGAGTTGTTGCAGGAAAATGTGAAATACCAGACACATGGTTGGACCATGAGAAAGAAGTTGAAGTGGCAGAAGCTACACACAAAGAGGGAAAAGTAGGTAAACATACAGTTGATGGAAGAGCTGAGGAAGCTTGAGCAGATGTTGAGTTGTGAAGAACTCAGAAAGGCTAAGTTAAAAATGGATGTTTCCATTTGTGGCCTGGAACATGGTGTCATTCTAGGTGAAGAGATCAATGAGGAAGATATCATGAACTATTGGGATAGTTCAGGAGAATTTGAAGATGTGAGAAATAGATGAGGCCATGAAGCCTTACATTTTTTCTCACAGTTTATGTATGTTTGCAGGATGTGCGAAAGACAGTGAGAAGTTTGATGGAACTATCACAAAAGGGAATGAAGCTCTTGAGATAAAATCTGGTAGAGAATTCCTTTCAGAGAAAGAAAGTGTTAATTGGTTACAACAGGAATAAATCATAAATGAATTCTTATTTGGGGTAAGACAACAAGTCGGAGCTGTTATGGAGCAGGAGCAAAATGGAAATGTCGAAAAAAAATTCCAAGGAGGTAAACAAATGTATTTGTTTAATGAAATTGCTAACAAAAGTTTACAATGTAATGATGTTGAAACTAGGACTACTTAGGAAGATTTCCAGAGGAAGAGTGAAGGTAGCGATGAAGTAATGAAAATATTTCATGTGGAAATCAAGTTTTTGGAACGGTGGCTGAAGAAACCTGATGGCGAAGGAAAACTTGCAGAACGTGATACAGAAGAAATTACAGTTACTATGCATGATAGAGATGAAATATTTTTAACATTTATGGTTTTGAATGAATTTTATAAATTTTCAAATAATGATGTAACTTTAGGTATGGAAAACAACATTAACAGACATGATTTCGAAATCAAAGAAATCGAGAAGAATTTATTTGGCATTGAGATGGAAGATCAGAAGCAGCGAGGGAGTTATGTTTGTAGGGACATAAAGGAAACAGTGAATCAGCAGGATGAAGATGGAAGTAGCGAGCAGTTCGGAACACAATCTATTGAAGTCCAGAAAGTCGATGATGAGAGATTGATTCCTGAAGCATCAAAAGAGACTGATAGGTCTTACCCTTTTAAAACTAACAGTTTGTTGGTGAATGCAGGTACAGTACCAGACAAGAGGGTTGTTGCTATAAAAGCAATCCAAGACTATAGTTGTAATCAAGAAGGAGTTCTTGATTATTTTCTATTGCAGGAAGTTGAGTATTCAGCTCAGTTGGAGACAAAATAATTCGACAAAGAAGTGTTACTCCGAGGAATTGGAGAAATAAAATGTTGGAGAAGCCGATGGAATCTGATCGACAGAGTGAAAGATGAGTTATCAAATCGAGTTGATACTTCAAAGGACCAGCGGCAGAACAAAGTATGGAATCCTGGAGGGAGCAAGTCATCAGGACTTGTGGCTGTCACAGTATTACAGAAAAGCGACGAACCCCATAGACAGGAGTCTATGAAAACTTCTCTACTTGGGGAGTCTCATGCAGGAGCATCAAGCTCAATTTTTATTAATTAATTGTGTGAAATAGGGGGTGAGACTTTTTAATGTGAGGATTTTGTATATATTCTTTTAATTAAAAGGATATGAGGGAAAATAGAATTAGGTAGAAAATTTAGGGAGTAGGAATTCTATGTATGGGACTTTGTTGAGTCCATACCTAATATGAGTTTAAATTAGATTTAGTTGAGGATTGGGTGGAGAAATTTGTGGGGTGAAATAAATACATTAATTATGTATAAATAAGAGTGTTTTTGTGAGGAAAAATGAGAGCTGAGCGCGTGAGGAGTACAGGAAGAGGGAGGAGTGGTTTGAAGGGCCAAGAGTCAAGAGGCCGCCCAATGTAATATTTGGCCAGAGAAGTTGATATTGTTATCTGTAGTTGATTTGCATGGCTCTTTTCGCTTTCATGTGAATTTAAACTGAATATTTTTATGATTTTATTTTATAAAAGAATTGAAAATTTTCAATCTTGATTGAAGCAGTGAGTTTCTTATATGCCAGGATCTACTTTCTAGCAGAACCCTAACATCAAAAAATTCAAAGAAAACTTTATTTCCTAAAGTTTTTTTGTTTTAAAGTTTAAAAAAAAATCATATTTATTTCTAAAGGGTCCCTATTTATTAAAATAAATGGGGGGTGTTGTATAGCACAACAATTGGTGATTAACTTGGGAGAACCAACTATCTCTTACTAACCTTTTTGAAATTTATAAAAAAAAATTGAAAATAGAAATAGTTGGAGGAATGAATTTCAAACAAATAACATCTTACTAAGCAATGCAATTTCTCTTAATTACAATTCATAAGAGTCCCTCTTTTAAATATATAAGTATGAGAATCTATATCAGTCTTTACTTAGTTCAGAAAGATAAAGCAGGTGGCTCTTACAGATCAGCTTTATAAATATTTACTCTTTTTTCATAGGTAGAGCCTTTGTTCCAATAAGCAATTTAAGCTTTTGGCAGGACTACCTTTTACCCAACAATGATTCATTTTCCCATCCAGTGTTTCTTACAATTTCCAAAAATAAATTCTAACTTTTTGAAACTTTTCTTTTTGTATCATATTTTTATTTACTTAAAAGCCATTGTATTGGCTTGGTAACCAAATGATGAAAATTTCATTCACTAGTTGTAATTAAACTAATCAATCTAGCTATTGATGAGACCCCTTGCCCTCTTGATATAATCTCAAGTCATTACCCTGTTTTGGTAGGCAGTATTGGTAATGTCATTTCAACTATTTCCCTATGAACATGGTAAACAATCTCATGATGGGACTTATTATCTTTCAAGTTTTCCTAGTTATAATCTTTTTTGGATTTTTTTCATAGGTTTTCCCGGATGGGATGAATCATTGGTCCTTTTGAGGATTCTGGATGATAATGTTGATTTTTAGATTGCTTTTCTGTAAAAGAGCCTTTAGTATGTTAGATATTCCTTTCTTGACTGATAACAGAATAATCATGCTATATAAGGATGAGAGTTCATTAGAGAATAAATAATTTTAGTGAAATTGCATCTTTCAGTAAATATAAAATCTATTTGTCTTTCAAATATTTCGATTGTTTCCTTAACACTTCTTATTTCTATAAGCGATAAACCAAAAAGGATCATCTGAGATTTTATTTTGAAAAACCAAAAATTTATACTAAGCAACTTTTATTTTCCTAAGGAAAAGAAAAAGACACTAGTATACAGGGAATAGAAGGGGTTACCTCCCATGAAAAGTATTTTTTCAAAATCTACCCATTAACAGACAAAGAATCTCTTTTGCCCGATAGATCTTGCAATAAGAATGTCGATGGGCCTATTTCTTCAATTATTTGAAATGGACCTAGCCAAATTTTTTGAAACTTCGTGTGGTTACCTTTTTCCTCATGTGCTTTGTCCAATTTCAATACCAGATCACCAATTTAATTTTTTTTTTGAGTAACAGAAGTTGAATCAAATGATGCTTTTACTATTTTTTGATGATGTGCATGAGTATGTTTAGATTTTTCTCTTTCTTCCTCTAACTTAAGAATTTGACATTGTCTAAGTTGTAAAGAAGAAGCAAGGGATTCATCAATAAATTGTACTAAGGAAACAGAGGGAATAACTAATTTGGTAGGAAGTACAACTTCTTTTCCATAAACAATATTGAATGGAGAAGTGCCAATAGAAGCTTTCTGAGTTATTTGATCTGCCCAAAGAGAAAATATTAATGACTTGTGCCAATTTCATTGGTTTTGATCAACAGTTCTTTTGATTATTCTAATCAAGTTCTTGTTTGTAGATTCTACTAAACCATTTCCTTGTGGGTAATAATTCATGGAATACTTAAGTTTAAAACCTCTTTTGATTGCAAATTCCATCATAGCAGTTCCTGAGAAGTAAGATGCATTATCAAACATAAAACCAGTAGGTAAGCCAAACCTAGTTATGATATTTTGGTCGATGAAATCAATGATATTCTCAAACTTGGAACCTTTAATGGAATTTCTTCCACCCATTTAGTAAAGTAATTTGTAGTTGTGAGAATATATCTATGCTGTTTGGAAGAGTTAGGAACAAACTCATCTATTATGTCTAATCCCCTTTGTTCAAATGGTTGTTCGATATTGACTGGATGTAATGGGAATGATGGCTTCCTTTGTCTTCCAAATGCACTTTGTCACACATTGCATTTTCTTGCGTATTCATGAACATCTTTGAAAAGAGTAGGCCAATAGTAACCTACATGCAGGATTTTGTGTGTTGTCGTATTTCCTCCAAAAAGTCCTCCAGCTAGTCCATTATGGAGTTCCTGCAAGACTTTCTCTACTTCAGATTTTTCTAAGCCAATAGAAGATTTTTGAGTTATTTTATCTTCCCAAAGAGAAAATATTAATGACTTGTGTCAATTTCGTTGGTTTTGATCAACATTTCTTTTGATTATTCTAATCAAGTTCTTGTTTGTATATTTTGCTAAACCATTTCCTTGCGGGTAATAATTCGGAGAATACTTAAGTTTATGTCTAATCCCCATTGTTCAAATGGTTGTTCGATATTGATTGGATGTAATTGGAATGATGGCTTCCTTTGTCTTCCAGGTGCACTTTGATACACTTTGCATTTTATTTCATATTCATGAGCATATTTTAAAAGTGTAGGTCAATAGTAACCTGCATGCAGGATTTTTTGTGATGTCATATTTCCTCGAAAATGTCCTCCAGTTGTTCCATCATGGAGTTCCTGCAAGAATTTCTCTGCTTTAGATTTTTCTAAGCATATTGGTAGTACAGAATCAAAATTTCTCCTAAACAATACATCATTCATTAATTCATATTGTTTGGCATTTAATCTCAAATCCCATTTTGTTTTGTAACTGATTTGATTCAGCGCATATCCGTTCTTCAAATAAAATATGAGATCAGCGTATTGAGACCTTGCATCGTTGAGGCTTACCTCTGATATTTTCACATTGTTACCTGAATCTTCTTATGATGATAGATGGGATGCTCCTGTAAGCATTCTGCAAAATCCTTGACCTCTAACAATTTTATAGGGTCTAATTTCTACGTCGTATTCTTGTAAAGAAATAACCGAGTTAGACCATTTCTCTCCTAATTCTCTTTGCATCAATAGTTGTCTCACTGCAGAGAATAGAACTGTGATTTTGGTTTGTTTTTAGGATAAATGGCCTAAAATCCTTTATAGCCTTGAAGACAGAAAATGCTTGTTTTTCGAGAGATGTGTAATTTAGTTCTGCACCTTGCAAATTGGAACTGAAAAAATGATATTGGTGCTTCAATTTGTTGGTCATTATGCAGTGTTAAAACAACAACGTATGATGTATCTGATGAAAAAGTGTATAAAGTAAAAGGATTAAGAAAATTGGGGGTAGTCAGGAATGGAGCATTGATAATGGATTGTTTAATAAAATCAAATGCTTCTCTTTCATAATGTCCCCATTTAAAGACAAAAAAATTCTTAATCATGTTCCGTAATGGTAAAACTATTTGTGAAAAGTCAAGGACAAACCTTTTAACAAAATTAATTTGCCCAAGAAACGAAAACGTAGCTTTCTTGTTATGAGGGAAAGGAATTATTTTAATCTCATCAAAGAAAGAATCAATATAGATTCCTCTTTTTGACACAATGAATCCTAAACTTTTTCCTTCATCTAATGCAAAAAATGATTTCTTTGGGTTTAATGAGATGCCATACCTTTTACATCACTCAAAGACTTATTTTAGGTCATTCACATGATTGGTTACTTGTTTAGAAAATAATGTAATGTTGTCTAAATAAATAACCACTGATTTATTTATGAGCCCCCTAAAAGTTGCGTCCATAGCTCTCTGAAAGGTGGCACCTGCATTAATTAATCAAAATGGCATCTTTTGATAGGTGTAATTTCCCCACTTAGTCCTCAATGTAGTATTCAGTCTATCATCTGGATGTACGAGAATTTGGTTATATCCCGAGAATCCATCTAGAAAGGACATAAGTTCAAAACCAACTACTATCTGCAGTAATTGTTCCATGGTTGGTAATGTAAAGTTTTCCTTCTAACAAGATTTGTTTAAATTCCTAAAATCAATGCAAATTCTAATATCGCCATTCTTCTTCCTGACAGGTACCAAGTTTGATACCCATTTAGAATGCCTAACTGGAAAGATGATTTTTGCCTTGAGGAGTTTTTTTAGTTTTGTTTTGATTTTATTTTCTAGATTTGGATGAATCTTCCTCAATTTCTGTTGTATAGGCTTTTCTTCTGAGATCATAGGAATTGTGTGTTGAATCATAGAAGTTTCATATGTTTTAAGATCAATATAATCCCAAGAAAAAACACTTTTGTACATTCTAAACAATCTGATAAATGATAATCTTTCTTCGGAAGATAGGCCAAGACCTAGATTGACATTTTGAGGTTTTTTATCAGTTCCTAGATTTACTAACTCAAATATTAAGGTAGAGCTTTGTGTTTTTGAGTTAGTAACTCTTTTAAACCTATCTTTCTGATCATATGGGTCTTCTAAATTGACAAAAAAATTAGGAATATGATTTTCATCTTGCTCTTCATTAATATGAATGTCATGTTCATTTTCATCCAAAATTTGACTATCATAAGATCATTTATATGTTAAGAAATATATAATATCTGAATCATTATTGAATACTCTACAATTGGTAATATTATCAGGAACATATGGTCTAAAAATTATTTCAATAGAAAATATATCGGGACTAAACTCTTGAGGTGGGATTAACTTTGATGCTACATTAGCCAGTAGATATGCACTAGCATTCTGCATCCTAGGTACAGAAGAAATATTAAAGGCTAAGAAATTAATTGTTAATTATTGGACTAATGATTGGTAATGCTTTAAATGTCTATAATTACAATGAATGGTATCCCTTACTTGCCTAACAATGATTTATGAATCTCCTAGGACTTTCAAATATTTGATATTAAGATCAATGACTTTGTACAAACCTTGAAGTAATGCTTCGTATTCGTCTACATTGTTTGTACAATTGAATTCTAATATGCAGGCTAACATGGTATTTTCTCCGTTTGGGTTTATTAAAATACATCCAACGCCTACACCATCTTCAGATTTAGAACCGTAAAAATAAAGAGTCCAAAATAAAAAATTAGCTATTGTTTTATCTACAAAATTTATACATTTGGAAATATCTGGTTGGGAAGAATTCTCAATCTGAGAAACAACTGCATTATCAAAGAAAGGTGATGGTTGATCATTGAAAGTTCCCAAAAAGGACCCTGTTGAGTAGTTTCCAATAATGTTATTATTGTATGCTACTGGCTCATTTACTCCTTCAAGATCGGTGACTATATGCTTCATGAACTTTTCATGGTCTACCTGAATTTGATTTGCCTTTCCATTATATGGTAGCCACATATGCGATGATTTTGTTGCAAAAATAACCATGAATTTTTTCAGACTAGTCTCCACTTAAAACTAAGCCGTAAAATTCAGGAATATCAGTCACCAGTATATCAATTATGTGAGTAAACTTGGGATTTGATGACAATCTGATGGAAACAAAATTTATTTCTCCTACCACCTCTACTCTGGTTCTATCAAGGTGTATTATATGAACAGGGGAACTCTAAGGATTTATGTTCATCTTAGTACAGACTTATTTTGGCATTATATTAGAAGAAGCCCCCAAGTCTATTAAAAAATTATGAACATTTTTATTATAGGTCTCATAGGTTAAGAGAAATGGAGGAGTATGAGATTTGTATTGATCACCTATCATAAAAAATTTTGTATCATCTATTTTAGTTGAAGGGGAAGCTGGCTTACCCGTTTCATTAGCAGGTTGCACTATTACTGGAGTAGGTAAGGTTGAAGCAGGAACCGAATTTAAGTCTCTAAGTAAGATTTTATGTGGTTGTTTTAATTTAGTAAGCTCGTGAATTGAAATATTGGCCCTAGATATCTTCATATCTTCAACTATATTATACTCAATAGTGTCTGAGACTACCATTGTCTTAGATGCAGGTGGAGTATCTAAAGTAACGTGACTTGTTTGTTTAGCATTTGAAGTATACTTTTTTCTTATTGTTTTATCTTTAGCGGGAGTTGAAATCTTTTACTATTGATCTGGTTGTGTTGCTTCAGTAGTATTTTTTCTCCTTCTACTCACACGTAATGCTTCAAGTTTTTCTTCATTTGGTAGGGATGAAATCCCACATTCCATTTAGTCTGTTAGGTCCCTATATTACTAGTATAGTCCCTTATTATTGTTAGTGTAACCCCCTTATTGTTATTATTGTACCCCTGTAACCCCCATATTGTTATTATTGTGCCCTTAAATTATTATTGTTATGTGTAATTTGAGGATTACATTGCTTACTGACCCACTAGGATTACATTATGGCCCCATGGACTCCTATATATAGAAAGGAGGTTTTGTAATCTGTATCATCCAATAATTGTTCATTCATGTAATGTATTGGAGGTTTCCCCCTCGAAGTGGCTTATTTATAAGGTGTTGATATCTCTTTTCTTCTATTTTTGGAGCTGTTTTAACAACATTTGGTATCAGAGATTTGAGATTCTAGGGTTTCACTGCTCCAAACAGGTCAACGTGGCATTTTTTCTATAACTCTTTTTCTACGAAGGTTCAGAGTCTGAAATTTTTATAGTGCGAATCCAAAATCCTGAGGAACATCGCCGCAAAACTTTAGAGCTTGGTTCGCAATATTTTCGAAGATATGATCTATGCGAGTTAGGTCATTTTACAGGCTCCTGAATTTAACCGAAACAGGTCATCGTGGTATTTTCATAATAACGTTTTTTCTACGAAGGTCTAGAAGCGGAAATTTTTAGAGTGCGAAGCCAAAATCCTAAGGAACATTGTCACAAAATTTTAGATATTGGTTCGCAAAATTTTCGAAGATATGATCAGTGGAGGTTAGGGATTTTTTAGGCTTCTGAATTTCATCTCAAAGAGGTGATCGTGGGAAAATCTTCATAACTCTCTCTTTGAGCATCGGATTGGAATGCCGTAAAAGGTGGCCACAAGTACACAGACTATAGTTTTTGGGCTATCAATTTTAGAGCCAAAGGAGGAAACTGTGACACATGAAAAATCGTACAAGTTCGCTCTACGGAACTAGTCCAAAATATGGGTCATTGTGGGAGATTGGATATAAATTTTTCTTGAAGAATCCAAATCAGATCAGACCTATGGAATTTGAAAGAATATTCAGAGGGCTACTACAAGGCTAAATTTCAGATATTGAGGATCTGAAATGATAGAGATAATTCAATTTCAATATCGAGCTCCTCAAAAGCAAGTAAAAGGTGTGTATTTTTTTTTTCGAATTGCATAAGTCTTGTTTGAAGAATCAAGTTGAATTGATTCCAAGGGCATATTATAGAATAGATATCAGTATTGGATTCTCAAATGGCCCCTAAAAATAATTCAACACCCATTAAGCCTTTAGAAGGCTCTACTATGACTCATGAAGACGAAGAATGGCAACATGACATATCAAAATTACAAGAGCAAGTGCAACAAATTTCGCTCTCGCAAAGAACAACAAAAAATGAAATGGAAGTTTTGACGAAAGGCATGGAAACTAAGATGGATGGTTTGAAGAAAGGCGTGGAAGCTAAGATGAATGGTTTGGAAGCTAAGATGGATGGCATGGAAGTGGGCATGGAAGCTAAGATAGATGACATGGAAGCTAAGATCGATGAAAAAATGAAAGACAACATGGAAAACATGAAGAAGGATCTAAAGGTAGACATCGAAGGTTTGGAAAACTTGATACAAGAAATGTTTCCTAATGGTGAAAATATAGTAGAGGAAACTCATGATGAGAACAAAATAAATGTTAATCGTGATTTCATAAACTCTATTGTTGGAGGGAAGAACCACCATATTCCAAAAATGGATATGAGGAAATTTGATGGAAAGGATCATACTACATATGGAGAAATATTTTGATCTCAATAATGTGCAAAACACACAAAAGGTATGCATCGCAACTTTACATTTATAACAAAATACATTTGTATGGTATCGATGGCTTTGCTCCTGTAAAAAAATTGTCACTTGGTCAATTTTTACGGAGGAAATGATATCACATTATGAGGATACAAAGAGAAACACCTTCTTTAGCCAATTGATAAATCTCAAACAAAAGTGTTCAGTGGGGGAGCACATTGAGTACTTCCAAAAATTGAATATAAGGGTAACTGATATTTCAGAGGAACACAGGATTGATCTCTTCATAGGTACTTTAAAGGATAACATCCAACATGAAGTTCGTGTTTTGGAACTTGATTCATTGGAGAAGGCATTCAGGTTGGCAAGAAAAATTGAATGTAAAATTATGGCGACGAGGAAGCTTACCACTCACTTCTGTAAAGAGGGAAATGTTGCTGCTCCTAGATTTCCACAACCTACAAGGTTGACACCACAACAATTGGAAGAAAAAAGAGCAAAAGGGCTTTGCTATAGTTGTGATAACAAATACACTAAAGGTCATAAGTGTGCTGAGAAGAAATTATTTTACATAGATTGTGAAGAGGAAGAAGAAAATGAACAAGAATTTTCAAAAGAAGAGGGTACACACGAGGAACCAACCATAGAAGAGGAAGAAATGAGTCCGACCATATCATGTGATGCATTGGCAGGAATTACCACTCCTCAAACTCTTAATATAGAAGGACATATCAAGAAGAAAAGGTAATAGTGTTGATTGATTCAGGTAGTACCCATAATTTTATTCATTGTAAGGTAGCCAAGGAATTGAATTGTTTCTGTTACCCAGCACCAGAATGTCAAGTGATGGTTTCAAATGGAGGAACTATAAATTGCTCTGTAAAATGCCATAATATCAAGCTAACCATGGGTGAATATGTATTGAATCGTCCAATGCTTTCGATTCCTGTGGGAGGTGCTGATGTGGTACTAGGAGTACAATGGTTACAATATTTGGGGATGGTAGCTTTTATTTTTCAAGAACTTTTCTTGAAATTTTTTTCAGAAGGAAGTTGAATTATGGGGTATTGCAGGAAAGCCGAGAAAGATAATAAGCTCTAATGTCATGACAAAGCTTCTAAATAAATAACAACGAGGCGTAATTGCACAATTATGCACACTAGAAGTTCCAACATCAAAATCATCTATTTCTGCAGATCTCCAAAAAGACTTGGACAATCACTCCAAGGTGTTTGAAACTCCCAAAGGACTCCCACCTTTTCATGATCATGATCATGCTATTCATTTGATTCCTGGAAGTGTTCCTCCAAACATCAGGCCTTATAGATATCCTTATGTCCAAAAGAGCTAAATTTAACGTATGATTGTAGAAATGTTAGAGGCTGGTATAATTCAACCTAGTCAAATTTATTTCTCTGTTCCTGTAGTATTGGTACACAAGAAGGATGGATCATGGTGCATGTGTCCAGATTATAGGGAGCTCAATAAGCTCACCATTAAAGATAAATTTCCCAGTCCTGTGATTGATGAATTATTTGATGAATTACATGGAGCAATTTATTTTACCAAGTTGGATTTTTGTTCAGGACATCATCAAATTAGAATGAAGACTGAAGATATTCTGAAAAAAGCATTTCGAACTCATGAGGGTCATTATGAATTTTTTGTCATGCCTTTTGGCCTTACCAATGCACCTTCTACATTTCAAGGATTGATGAATTCCATTTTAAAACCCTTCCTTAGAAAATGTGTGCTAGTATTTTTTGATGATATACTAATCTACAACATGTCTTGGAAGGATCATGTTCAACATGTTGACAGGGTGCTCAAACTATTGCAGGAGAAACAATTTTACGCAAAAACATCCAATGTTTCTTTGGAGTACAAGAGGTGGAATATCTAGGTCATATTGTATCTCACGAGGGTGTTAAGGTAGACCCTAACAAAATTAAAGCCATTAATGAATGGAAATTCCCCACAACCATTAAGCAGTTACGAGGATTTCTCGGGTTAACAGGGTATTATCGCAAGTTTTTTTAAAATTATGGGAGAATAGCAGCACCTCTAACAACATTATTGAAGAAAGATACATTTTCATGGACTCCTAAAGCAACTAAGACCTTTGAACATCTTAAAGAGGCAATGTGCCTAGCACCAGTCTTAGCTATGCTAGACTTCACAAAAACCTTTATCGTGGAATGTGATGCCTGAGGAAATGTAATTGGTGCTGTTTTAATGCAAGAAGGAAGACCCATTGCTTTTGAAAGTCATCCAATCAAAGGAAATTATTTACAGAAATCTATTTATGAGAAGGAAATATTAGCAATACCGCATGCACTAAAGAAATGGCGACCTTACCTAATGGGAAGACACTTCAAGGTAAAAATTGATAATGTTAGTCTTAAACATTTTTTGGAACAAAGACTATCTTCAGAAGAGCAGCAAAAATGGGTCATAAAGATGTTGGGTTATGACTTTGAAATAATCTACAAAAAAGGGAAGCTAAATTTTGTTGCAGATGCACTCTCAAGCAAGAATGAAGAGGTGGAAGCATTTCTTTATGCCATTTCTATTATCCAACCAGATTGGATAACCAAAGCAAGGGATGAACGGAAGAAGGACGAATAAGTGTGGACACTCATTCAAAAGTTACAGCAAGATCCTCGTACATCTAATACATTTAGTTGGAAAAATGATTCCTTATGGTGTAAATATTGCTTATATCTTTGTAAGAATTCCCAACTAAAACAAAAGATTCTTTTGGAATTGCACACTTCTCCTTTAGGAGGACAGTAAGGATTTTTAAAAACTTACCACAGGGTGAAGAAAGAATTTTTTTGGGATGGCCTTAAATCTGATATTCAAAATTTTGTGGCGGAATGTTTGGTTTTCCAGCATAATAATGTTGAGACAATTAAGACGCCGGGTCTTCTACAATCTTTATCCATTCCAAGCCAACGTTGGGAGGAGATTTTAATGGATTTTATCACAGGTTTACCTAAGTCTGAAGGAAAGAGTGTCATCATGGTGGTAGTTGATAGACTTACCAAGTATGCACACTTTCGTGCATTATCTCATCCATTTAAAGCTAGTACAATTGCTACTACATTTATGGAAACAATTCAAAATCTACATGGAAACCCAGAGGTTATTGTGAGTGACAGAGATCCCATTTTTACTAGAAATTTTTGGACGGAGTTATTTTCTTGTTTGGGTACTCAATTAACTCATAGCTCATCTTATCATCCTCAACCCGATGGTCAAACTGAGATAGTAAATAAATTTTTGGAAGGATATCTTCGTTGTTTTATATCTGATAAACAAACACAATGGGTCAAGTGGTTACCTCTCGCTGAATGGTGGTATAACAATTCCTTCCATACTGCAGCAAAAACGACCCCATTTATGGCACTTTATGGATATCATCCATCGTCCATCACATCATATTTAAGAAAAAATTTGAAGGTTCAAGCAGTGGAAGATCACATCGAGCATCAACAAGAAGTTCTCCAACTCTTAAAGGATAACCTGAATTTGGAAAAAATTCGAATGAAACGACAGGCAGATCAACATCGCAGTGAGAGAATTTTTGATGTAGGAGACTGGGTATTTTTACGGCTACAACCATACAAAAAAATGTCTCTCAAGCAAGATAAGAAGGATAATAAATTATCGCCAAAGTATGATGGTCCTTACAAGGTGTTGCAAAAGGTTGGTACTATGGCATACCAATTGGAGCTTCTTGCTTCTTCACGATTGCATCCAATTTTCCATGTTTCATGCTTAAAGAAGGTTATAGGTGAAAATATTCCAGTTCAAACAACATTGCCTGAACTTGATGAGGAAGGAAAAATCATATTGGAACCTGAAGCAATCACGGAAACAAGAACTCGACAGCTATGAAGCCAATCAATTTCAGAGTATCTCATCATGTGGAAGAACTTACCCACTGAAGATTCTACATGGGAGGATGAGAATTTTATATAGAAGCACCTAGAGCTACTCAAGTGTTGAGGACAACACTTTTTAAAGGGGAGGGGCATGTTAGGTTCCTATATTACTAGTATAGTCCCTTATTATTGTTAGTGTAACCCCCTTATTGTTATTATTGTACCCCTGTAACCCCCATATTGTTATTATTGTGCCCTTAAATTATTATTTTTAGGTCGGCTAGGATTACATTGTGGCCCACTAGGATTACATTATGGCCCCATGGACTCCTATATATAGAAAGGAGGTTTTGTAATTTTTATCATCCAAGAATTGTTCATTCATGAAATGTATTGGAGGTTGCCCCCTCGAAGTGGCTTATTTCTAAGGCGTTGATATCTCTTTTCTTCTATTTTTGGAGTTGGTTTCACAACATAGTCCAACTTCTTCTTCATCATATTCTTCTTCCTTTGTTTTCTCTTCCTCTGTATTTGGATCAGATTCAGCATTAGATATGATATTTGGGGGTTGATTATTAGAGGATTGGCCTTTCATGAAGTTTCTGAAAGTCTTTTTTGAGCTCGAATTTTCATCGACTTGTTTCTTGAAATCTGCCATCTTGTTTTTCATAGTCTTCAAAACTTTTTGAAGACCTTCTGCGTCAAAAGGGTCTTTTGGCATCTTCTTTTTAGAATCATCTTTGAAAGATACCTTCTTTTATTTTCTATCCTCTTGAGAATTCTCTTTCTCAAGAGCTATCAAGTGTTTCTCCACAAATAGATATTCCTTCATATTTTCTGCGAGTGTCGGCGATTTTTCTCTATCAACAAAAATAGCTATATTGGATGGAAGAGATGAAATATACCACTCAATTTGAACTTCTGAACCAGCAACTACTATAGCATGAATTTTATTAAGTAGTTTATTAAATATTGAATTGAAATATTTTATCTTCTCATTTGTTTTAGCTTTTATATTTGAAAAACCATTGATGAGCGTAGCAGTGGTCTTGTCATCCCCAAACTTAGCTAGAAATTGTTCTTTGAACATATTATAGGTAGTTATAGAGTGAGCAGGCAGTGAAAAATACCAAGATCCTCTAGATCCTTTTAGAGTATACAGAAATAATCTTACAATGCAATCCTCTTCAACTACTCCATTTAGATTGATGGCTAACATAAAATTGTGAATGTGTTCTTCTGCTGGAAGACCATCATCAGGATTAAATTTAGGTAACCATCTTTCAGGTGATTTTGGTAGAGCATGAACAGGAGCGAAAATATTTACACCCCCTGGATTGTTCCATGAATTGCATGCCATTGGATTTTGAATATGTTAGATGGGTGGATTTTGAGTTGAAAAAGAGGTAGGCTTAGTGCTAGGACTAGTTGAAGGGATAGTAGTTTGAGTACTGGAACTAGTTAAAGTAACACTGATTATTGGAATGGAAGTTGTGGAAGTGAGCAGAGGTAATGGAGGTGAATGGGATAATATCTTGCTGGTGATTGACTCTGATTGAGTCCTCTTTAATCTCTTTCGAGTACTATCGATGGGAAATTCAAAAGGAATAATTCCTGTCTTTTGACTTTCTGATCGAGTTAATATTATTCGAGGTTGTAAAGAAGACAAAATATTGATATCTGATATTTGAGAAGATTCATGCTCTTTAGTAGAAATAGATAATCTGTCTAACTTTTCTAGCAAAGACTAAAATTTTGGGGAAGCTTAATGGGAATAATGAGATAATATGGTTTGTGTATCACTAGGAGACTTAGGAGAAGGATGATCAACTTCAGATTTTAAAGATGAGGATCCAGATAATTTTCTGGAAGTTGATGGGGATCTAGAGGGAGAGAGACTCTTAGATTGAACTTTAGATTGATCAGATATTTTTTCCATTCACAGGATCCTCCTTCTAGCGCCAAAATTTTGAGGCCTCAGAATTCCACTACCGAAACATGGGGGAAAACCACCTGGTCCAGACCTTAAAGCAGCTCCTTTTCCATTTGGCGTAGTGGCTTTGAATGGGGATAATGGGACCATTTTCCCAATATGGATGATTTTGAGGGTGTTTTGATTATACAACATTGAAATATATCATATGCATATATTATAAACTATTTATTCTACTATATACCTGGGGTGTTTCTTCCTTTATGCGAACTAAAGAGTTATCTTTTGTTGGAATAGGGTCCCCTAACTGCATTTTGATATGTTCCAGCGTTGAGTTTTTGATATAATTTTGTAGTAATTGGTCTTGTGCAGGGGCTTTGGGGAGGGTCAAAGCCCCCAATGTATTGTAATGGGTCAAAGGGTAGACCTAGATTCCACAAACCATAGTTTGCAGACCACATGATAGCGTTGTCTATGATGATATAAGTATATGAGTAGTTTCACTCTAAGGGTAAGAAAAAAAGAAAGATTGATACTATGAAAGAACTGTTGGGATCTGTTTTGGGTAGTTTTGGGTAAGGACTCTTGCTGGTTGTGTGCACGGAGATCCTCAGTCCTGTTGTGTGCAGACCCCGTTGGCTGTGTATGCGGGTTGTGACTTGGGTTTGTAACTTGGTTTTGGATGTTAATGAATGCAGAATCTATTGAGGTATCTTTATGTTATCTAAATAGGTTCTTGATTATAGAAGTACCTCTATGTTATTTGAATAAGATACGATTGTATCTATGATATGTGAATTAGTTGTGATTGTGATGTTCTGTGATGATAATTGTTGATGCGCATGTGCATGCGAAGGTATTGATCAGAACTGTTTAATAATAGTAGTTGTTTTTATGTTTACATGCTAGTTATATTGTTAAGGGCTCGATAATAGGCTTGTTTCTGTGCGAACTTGATAGAACTCGATGAGATCTGCCTTCATTACATTCTCTCTCCCAGGGTGAGGAAACCTGGTTCCAACACCCACCCATACTACTTCGGGTGAGACCTTAGCCTACAAAAGTAGGTCATTTCCGAAAGGGCCAGTAGTATAAGGGTTTGTTGGCAAACCTTAACTCTAAACCTTGGTCAGGACCCCTCAAGCCAACAAATGGTTCCATTGCCGAGACTGGGAGCATTTTGAGAGAGAGATTGGGTAATGCCACGAGGCCATTAGAGACCTGAAAAATTGGAGCTCGAAGACTGGTTCGAAAGACAGATTTAGGAATTTTATATAAAGGAGAATCGCAACATGAAGCTAATAACTTAGAAGTGGAAGAACAAATATATTTTCACCAAAGTATATGAAATTTTCTTTTTGAATTTTTCACACAAGCTCCAGGAGTGGCTAGCAAGGCTAGTAGAATTCTAGACGTGTTGGAAAGATGATCAGGTTATGCAGTGGACTCTGGAATTGATTCAACAATTGGAGAAGGCTGACAACACAATCACCCAAACTGTAGATCATTGGGTCGATAGTGTGCTAGGAGGATTTGTAACAGAATTCGCATTTGATCAGTTTGTATCCTACTCTGAGGTGGAACGAAGATTCTTCAAAGGATTCCGAGGTAGGTTCTTGCAAACGTTTCCACTACTAATTAAAATATTACTGTGCGAAAAGGGAATTTTGTGCAGCCATACTGAATTAATGACCTCTGATTAGAGTGAGAGTACAACATGAAGTGGTAAGCACTACCAAGTCAACCACGAAGGGGAGAGATCTACCTACAACCTAATAAGAGAGCTAGCTACACACGTGGTAACTATCCCTCTATCTATGCCATCATCGAGTCATCATAAAGGCAAGAACTCCCCTAACCCTCTGCCACTACTGGAAGAAGATATGGCCACACACTTGAATATGCCCACCTTCAAGGGTGTAGGAGACGAAGATATGGATCGATTCTGGTTTGTAGCAAAATCAGTATGGACTGCGTAGAATGTGCCTAGCGATGTTGTAAAAAGGGCACATTTGTCCCTCACCTTTGAAGGAAGGGCCCTGGATTGGTACATGGGGTACGCAGGCCAACATGCAGATCCATCAATACAAGAGATTAAGAATTCTTTAAAACAACAGTTTTGTAAGACTAAGTCCTACGCTCAACTGGTGGTTGACTTGAAAAACTTTAGACAAGGATCCACTGAGTCAGTATGGGAGGCTGATCAGTGGCTAAAGAAGGTTATCAGAGATGGTGAATTTCAGTATAATGATAGACAACACAAGGAATGGTTCATCTCCATGCTATTACCTCACCTACGCAGACCTATGGGTCAGCAAGTGATTGAGACGCAAGAGAAATCCTTGGAGATTGCTATGAAGCTAGAAGTTGTGCCAAGAGACGATGCCCAGTTTGGGGTACAACAGATCCAGGGAAAGTTGGACGCAATGCACCATGAAATCCAGAATTTGTGGAAAGAGTAAGGAAAAGAAGCTAGCCTAGATGTATGGTGCATAAGATGCAGAGTGTCAGGCCACACCAAGGATCAGTGCCCTTTGCTGACGGACTACATGCAAGCTGGTGGGCCCAGCCCATTGCACCCTAAAGAGGTTGTGGGACCAAGCAGTCCCACGTTATGGTGTACTGACTGTTGCGTAGCTGGACTACATGGTACCAACCACTGCCCCCATCTTGGTTCTTATGTTCCAGAGTTGAAGCAACAATGATGCCGATTCTCCTCATCTATGGGACATGACGAACACAACTGCCAGACATATGACTTAATGATAGATCGAGGAAACCTATACAGGTCACAAGTTAACCCTTATTCACCACTATCTCCATCGGGATGAGGAGGCTCCCCTGCTAGAGGCCAGGGAGGGGAAATAGGTGGAAGCGCAGGTCAGGGAAGAGGGCAATTGACCTGTTATAACTGTGGAGAAGTAGGGCACTTCGCAAGGGACTGTTTGAACCTTGCACAAAAATATTGCAGATATTATAGGCAATTGGATTATGTGATTGAATATTGTCTAGTACTAATAGCGAAAATGTAGGAAAAACAACAGACGCCAACGTAGAATGTGAAAAGGGATAAGGTAGAACCCCATGACAAGGGACCTAGTATTAATGTCATAACGCATAGTGGCATGGCTACTGGAGGAGCTGAGGAAAAAGCTACGGCTGAGCCCCTTATCCGAAAAGCTTCTATCAAGAAGGAAATATTGGACCAACAGAAGGATAAATAAACCTTCATTGAAGCTCGCAAAGACTTTACCAAGGATGAGGTATCTACTTCCAAGGCTCCAACAAACCTAAGAGCGAACGATGAAGTTAAACCATTCCTACAAGAATGTATGAAGTTGCTACACAACCAAAAGGAAGTAAAAATTCTTCAAGCACTGATAGACAGCCACGTAGAAATAACTGACCCTCCAACAAAAGTTAAATATGTTCACAAACTGTACAAACATAAGAAACGCATTGGTCAGGAAACGTCGCTAACAACGCAGATTGGCGATTATGAAATGGATCAGGTCATCCTGGATCTGGGATTCAATGCGAATGTCTTGCCCAAACAGACATGGCAGAGGATGGGAGAACCTAAGCTGGAATGGTCCACTATACAGTTGCACATGTCTAACCAATAGAAGATCATACCATTGGGGAGACTATCAAAGATTATGGTAGATATCACAAGGGTTAAGGTATATGCAGATTTTGAGGTGATTCAAATTGTGGAAGATGCAGATCCTTATCCTACACTCGTGGGACTGGATTAGGCTATAAACATGGGAGCCATTATCAAATTGAAGAAGAGGAGCATGGTTTTTGAGAATGAGGGTATGAGATTGATAGTCCCTCTAGACCCAGCAGAATGAGAACGGTATACAAAACCTATGCGTGAAGAAGATGACGTGGATCATATCTATAAACTAATCACCCGAGACGAGGATTGGATTAATCCTACAGCTAATGGTGTGCTTTTCTGGGAGAAAGATAGTGAATGCCTCTTTGACTCCGATGGGGAGATTGAAAACTGGAAGAGTCGGTTACATGATGTATCTGCGCTACGGTGTCTTAGGATCACGAAGAACTTCCGGTGTATCTCCTTAGAGGTGAGAGAGTTGCCTTACTTCAATGGGCCTGGTAGTATTAGGGATTTTCTTAGATAATTTGAAGCACAAGACCCAATGGAATGAAGAATGTGGGTGCTTAACCTAGCCATGCGTGTGACCCCTGCGCGGTGGTGGGAAACTCATAAGGGGACGTTCCAGGATTGGGAGGAATGTCATAAGATGATGATCCTACAGTTTGAACCTCCAGTTCACCTATGCATCAAGACTTCCCCTAGCCGAGGGGACCCACACATGTACTTGGCTGCATGAATGGAGGTGTGGTGCAAAAGGACCGAGGACGAATGGGTCCACCTGTTCATTCATGTGTTGGGGCCAATCCCCACTACATGGTATTTGGATGTGGAACTACATCAACGCATCTGCCACTGGGAGACCCTGAGAGATGATTTTTTTAGGGTGTTCGGACTGATAGGAAGAACTGAGGCATTAGACGAAGCCCTGCAGGACATAGATTCCATAGTATTTGATGAATCGAGCCCTTGTGTGGAGTATGGGGCGCCAGCTTGGGATACGAGGATGTAGGATATTGTTAACTACCACAATCTATCAGTGGAGGAATGGGACAAAGACTCGTGGAATATCACCATCCCGGAGTTGGAGGGTGAACACGCATTTGCTAGACCCCCACTGGAGACCATCAATGTGACCAGACCTCCTAAGCTAAGGGAAGTCAACATTGGAACAAAAGAACAACCTAAGCTAGCTAAGATTGAGGACTACTGGGATGATGATACTGTTGGGAAAGTCACGAAGCTTCTCAAGGACTACCAGGACTAATTTCCTACAAAATTCTCATAACTCAAGGTTATTACAGGGGACCTGGGGGTCATGCACATCACTTTAAAACTGGATGTGTGCCCTGTCAAGCAGCGACCTTACCACTTGAACCCCAAGTATAAGCAAAAATTCAGGGAAGAAATTGGAAAAATTCTAGCCGCAGGTATCATCAAACCAGTAGAACAGTCAAATTGGGTAAGCCCTATGGTGGTTCAAGAGAAAAAGACTAAAGGAGAAATAAGAATCTGTGTCGACCTGCGCAAGCTCAATGATGTCTGCGTACATGATCCCTCCCCTACGCCATTCTCTGATGGAATCCTAGACAGTGTGGGAGGGTAGGAAGCATATTTTTTCACTGATGGGTTTTCAGGCTACCATCAGATCAGGATCGCACCAGAAGATCGCAGCAAAACTACATTCGCCACCGAATGGGGATCCTTCTAGTACACCGTCATGTTGTTTGGGCTCAAAAATTCCCTTACTATCTTTTCATGGGTAGTGGTTGCAGTATTCAAGTAGTTCATCCACAAGTTCTTGGAGGTATATTTTGATGATTGGACAATATTTGCATTTCTAAAGAAGCGCGTCTCGAACCTACACATGATGTTGGACGCCTATCAAAAGCACCAAATTTTCTTAAATATTAAGCAGTGCATATTCTATGTACCTTTTGGGATCTTGTTCGGCCACATAGTCTGTCGGCAAGGACTAATGTTTGACCCCACCAAGGTAGCAGTTATCATCAACTTAGCAGTCCCTACAACTGAGAAATAGTTGTGCTCCATCCTCAGGCACATGGGCCACTACAGGAAGTTCATTTAGGGGTACGCACTGATGACGACACCCATGGAGAAGTTGCTAAAGAAGGACATTTTGTTTTTTTTGGATGCGAAGTGCTAGAGGAGTTTTGAGCTACTCAAGGAAAAGATGGTCTCTGAACCTATCCTCATACTTCCTGACTAGGTGAAGTTTTTCCATGTCCATGTAAATGCCTCAGGGATCACCCTGGGGGCCGTCCTTATGCAGCCCAGGGAGGGGGACGTTGGCCACTCGGTTTCGTTTGCTAGTAGGAAACTCTCTAGTGCGGAGCGTGACTACTCCACTACTGAGCACGAGGGGCTAGCCATGGTATATGCCCTACAGAAATACTGGCATTATCTACTAGGAGGGCACTTCAATATTTTCACGGATAACTCTATTTTGAAGTACCTAGTCAATAAGCCTGTGTTGGGGGGGAAGATTTTCCGATGGTTATTTCTATTTCAAGAATATGAATTTGAGATCATTATGAAGCCAGGGAAACTAAATGCTGGACCAGACCACTTGTCTCGAATCAAGAGTGGTGAAGAATGGACCAACCTAGAGGAGGGATTGCCCGATGCCTAGCTATTTGCTATTAACGTGGTTGATGCGCACTTTCCCGACATCATTAAATTCTTAACTACGGCGATGGCACCTATAGAATATTTAGTACAACAGAAAAAAGAGTTGGTAAACCGCACAGTGGAATTTACCATCATAGTGGGCCACTTGTATAATCTGGGAGGTGATGAGGTACTGCGAAGATACATTCTAGAGCATGAAAGACAAGCCATTTTAACAGAATCCCACAGAGGCGTAGCAGGAGGTCACTACATAGGGAAAGTGACGGCGCATAATATATTAAGAGTTGGGCTATGGTAGCACACACTGCATAGTGACTCTTACGACTATTGCAAAGCCTGTGACACATCCCAAAGAATCGGAAGACCATCGCGCATGGATGAAATGCCCTTAAAACCACAGATGGCTCTACAGGCATTTGATAAATGGGCAATCGACTTCGTTGGGCCCATAAATCCACCAGGTAAGAAGATAGGTGCTTGCTACATCATCACCGCAACTGATTATGTAACCAGATGGCCTGAACCACAAGCTGTGAAAGATTGTACTGCAAATACCGCTGTGCACTTCATTTTTTAGCACATTCTAACCAGGTCTGGCTGTCTGAAGATCTTAATGAGCGATAGCGGTGTTGGGGTCCTGTGATTTGGCTGATTGGAAAAACAAATGACAAGGAAACATATAAACCAAGCTTTAGAGCTCAAGGATCTAGCCCTCCTAGTCTCAGAAAAGGATCTCTCAATGTGTACAAAGATATGTCTTGTTTGCTTTTAAGGGGTTGATTTTAGGCTATTTATGAAGTGAAAGTTTGTTTGTTCATGTTTGGTTGGTTGGACATGAATGATCTAGGAAACATAGATAGAAAGGGGAAAAATCAAAGCCATTGGGCAATGGAGTCAATAAGAAGCTATAACAAGCTCAATCAATGGATATGGGATATCAAAGGGAAAATCTAACTTGGCCAGTGGATCTTGGGTTTGGTGGATAAAATGAAATGGACATTAAGTATTTAGAAGGAGAAGTAGAACTAAGGGAAATTAAGAATCCTTAATTATATGTACTCCTCAACAAAGGGACTTAAAACATAATTTAAAAATGAAGAGGCATTTGATAAATAGGGCTAACCATAAACTCTACAAACCACACCTCAGCAAATAATAATTTCAAGACAAACTTTTCAAATGAAATCTAGGAGTCAAGGAACGCTCTATTTCATCCAAATATTTCACTTTCAAGGAATTTAGAAAACATAAAAGATTCACAAATAACTGCATTCATAGAAGAGGGAACTCCTAAACATCTAATACTGCAATTATAAATACCTTCAAAACAATTATCTCAGCAAGAACAAAGGGTATGATCAAAACATACCTCTTTGGTGGACTGTAAACAATGGTACTTTAAAGGGAGACTTCAGAAACAGTTTTCAAGTGGCAGCAAGTAAGCAGGGAAAACCATAAGTCATTCTTGAAACCAACTGTTTGAAATATGGTTCAAAAGCAGTTAAACTACCCAATAAAACCTTCAGCAGACGAAAACATAAAGGCAGTGAAGAGCAAACAGGTTTAAGGTGCTTCTAGGAGACATTTCTTAGCCTAGAATTTTTACTCTATTGTAAGTATAGAATGATGGAACAATATGGAAAACAAGAAATAACAATTAAAATATTAGAACACATCACCAACAGCCATGCTTAGGGATCCAATGATAGAGCCTTCTCACTAACAAAATATGTCAAAACATCATCAATCTTCCAAAACTTCAACTTCTTCTTAAGACCTAGCCAGACTATGTACAACTTCAAAGAGTTCGAATGCCAGTAACCAACCCCTAACAAAGAGCTCCTCATAGAGTATTTATAGAAGAATGAGGAAGTGAAACTCTTTTTAGGGTTCAAGTGTCATTAATTACAGAGTAAATTCATTCCTGACCTTGAAAACCATGCAAGGCATAAGGCAAGAACATGTGTGCAGCTACTTCTCTGTTTTAATAACTTTGTCTTAACTTTCTAAGGAAAGGTAGGTGAAAATTTTGACTTTGCAGCCTATCTCTGTCTTTTACAATAACTGCCTGACAACTTAAAATATCTTCTATCTATGTAATAGCTACCAATTTTGTCTTTGTAGGTAGAAAGTAGGCCAAGGTGTCAGTTAGATATTTTGGATGAATAACTGCCTCCGTTGATTTATTCGAGGTTGCCTTTCGCCTAAGTTTCCTTTTATTTAACCAATAAACCATGTCTTTACGCCTTTTAGCCTTGATCTGTTCTTTAATTAATCTGCCTCGCTATCTTTCTCTCTTTCTACTCTAAACGACTATTTTATCTCCTTATTTTTTATCCGTATCCTTGGCTTTTATCCTTAATCTTTTTTTTAAGCCTTTAATCCTTTCGGTCTCCATCACTTCTTTACTGTTTTTCTTCTAATCATTTTTCTTGACTGTTTGTTCTTGCTTGTGTGCAGGGGTTTTTTCCTATGTTCTAGATGGTTCTCTAATTAATTGATGATCATGAGTCATCGATTAACCCTTTATGCACAGCCCTTTGTCTCCCTTCTTCAGATATTTTTCCTCTTGGATCGTCATCCATAGGTCTATTTCCATTTATTTGACTGCGGGAGGGCTTTCATCCCTGATCTGCCATTTAACATGCAACAGAAAAACAAATTATTAATTTAAAACCTGTGCATTGTGTATTTACTGCATTTCAAAGGTTCTGAGGGTTTTGGGCATTTAGAGGAGCTTTGCAGAGGAAGGGGAGAAGCATAGGGAAGGATTCCATAGGCGGAATAGGGTTTGAATTAAATTATGGCGTGAAGTGGTGATGAGTGGTTTGGGAATACCGCCAATGGTATTCGCATTGAAAATCGACGGTAAGTGGTAAAGGCCCAAACATACGTGATACCATTCATTGTTTGACATGCGTCCAGGCCAATACCACCCATTTCACGTGAAAATGGGTCGTTTAAGCCCCAAGAGCAAATCGCGCGCGAAATGGTGCGAGGACTGTCAGATTTGGGGGAGCCAGATCGACGGTCCAGGATCAGCGCGATAGCGGGGATATGTGTGGTGGCGGGGGATAGTGGAGGACAAGTGTCGAAGGGAGATTGGTCGGCGGGTGGAGTAGTGGGCAGTGGTATAGGAGTAGTGACGTCACAATGGGGGGACTAAGGGTACGGAAGAAAATTCTTGGGGTGTGCCCCCGCAAAAAACCTCAGCTGTTAGATCTGAGATCTCCATAGTCAAAAGAGCCAGCTACAAGGGCACTGGGGAGTATGGGCGAAAATCTTGGGGGGTGCCCCTGTAGAAGACCTCAGCCATTGGATTATGGTCAATCAAATGGCTGTGATGAAATCGGAGGTCGGCCATTGGCGGGAAGAAGGTGAGGAAAAAAGGAATTGGGAATTGCCGACGGAGCGATGTGATGGGGCTAAGGGTAGGTGCTGGGGCACGGTCCCGTGGAAGAGTAAGGGGACCGGGAGCTAAGGAAAAAGGGGCTGAAGGCCTGGTGCTTGGTCATAGTGCTTGAGTCATATGGCAGAGAAGGAGCAGAAAGCTTAAGCCCTCGGGGGATCGCATCGGCGGGGGAAAAGAGAACGGGAATGAGGAAAAGCGGAAGTGTCACCGGTTCCCAGCTGTGGTTATATGGAGAAAAAGGGTTAGGGCTGAAGTCAAAAAAAGGGCTTAAAGCCCTATTTTTGACAAAGGTCGGAATAGGATAAAAACATGGGTTTTTAAGCCTTTTTGGATATTTCCGATAGGGTAAAAGAGGGTGAATGAAGAGTTAAGGAAGGGGAAGCGGGCTATTTTCAGAGCGAAATGGAGTGATAAAAGAGGGGGTAGGAATGGTAGAATGGGGGAATGAAATGGAGGTTAAAATGGTGGAAATTATGGCTTTGAAGGTAGCTCTCTTTTTGAATTAGCAGGGCTTCCTTGAAGGATTTATTGTGGAAACAGCAGTGAAGATGATTTGTAAGATAAAAGACACCAAGAAGGCTTCAAGAATTGGCAGTTTTCCATGAATATTGCTTCTTGAAGGCTTAATAACATATTTAGCCATCATTTGGTATAACATAAATTATAGATGGCTAATAGTGGCTCCACTTGGGGAGGACAACTTGCTTTTCAGGTGTCTAAAACCTCAGTTTATCAATCTCTGGCTTTTGGCAGACCAGTGCCTTATCCACTGGGCAGAATTTCTTTCCTTTCTTTTGTTGGTTATCTTTGGATTTGAGAACATTTCAACAATCTGCAGCATATGAAATTCTTCAAAGCAACATTACTACCTACCCAAATCCTACTTGTCCTAGCATTTTTTCTTCTCTTGAGTGCACTTGGACTGACATCTCTTTTACATATTATTTTTGAAAACATAAAGATAATACTATCTAATGCTACCCTTATTTCTTCCAAGAGTCCAGATTAAACAGTTGGACTCTTAATTCTCTACCTAATCTAATATCTGTCAAGATTAAGCTGTTTGAAAGATCTGCATTCTCTACATTCTAAAACATAAATTTAAACACAGACAAACTAGGATTAAACACTCTAATTTGATGTAGTGTCTATGGCATAAGAAACCAGCTGTACATAGAATTTTATTTGCAGAAAATTAAAACAAAATTGTGAAGGCTTAAGATCTGAAAATAAAAAGCATCCTTCCCTTCTTTTTCAGCTCTGATTTTGATCCTTTTGAGCTATCCTCATCTTCTTTTCTTGGTTCAAGTTTTTAGCATTTTAGAACCAGTTCTTTCTCTTCTCTTTGGCTCAGGTTTTAATCTGATTTGAGCCATTCTTTTTGTGCTTTTTTGGTTGAGGTTTTGAGCTTATTTGAACCATTCTCTTAATCCTAATCTAATCTATTGATAAGCCAAGATTAAATAGTTTGGAAAATCTTCTTCACTAACCTATCAGCAGTAAATTGAAATCTATCTAGTCATGATTGGGCTGTATGACTAAATAGTAGTGCTCTTTCCAGTAGTGGCATTTAAGCTTGCACACTTTCAGATTTCTCTTTCCTTTTTTTTTTTTTTGGTATGGGGTTGTACCTTTCTTCTTTTATATTTGCCCTCTTTTCTGATTTTCTATTGTTTTTATATTTTTCTTTTTCTTTAAAATAAAAAACTGGAAACTAACTAAATGCTCACAAGCATGAGCTTATTTGATTTCCTATCTAACCTAATATAACTCTGAAATATTTACATGTTTAGCTGATGAACTCCCTTTTCCAATATATCCAATCAAGTAAATGATTCCATGATTGGTCTTTGCTCATCTCCTTGACCATGCTGGAAAAACAGGGCCACTCCCATTTCCCTTGTTCTTTAGCAAAAGTGCTAAAAATTCTCCTTGCTTTTGGTAATGCACTGCTCCTAACAACCTTTATCCCTTCTTCAAATATCTTCAAGAAATGAGCATAGGGATTTTGAAATAAAGCCTGGTTATGAATATTTGGAAGATAGGTTTCAACCAGGATTACTTTTTCCTCCACTGGATCAAGGTTAAGATTCTTATGAGAAAGAAACTCTTCCTCATCTTCATTATTATCTGAACTCTAGGACTCATCATATATTGCAGTATTGTCCTCTTCCAGTCCTGGTATGCTCTGATTCAGTGGACTGTCCTTTGTGAAGATATCATCATATTCTTGAGCAGGGGTATCTTTTATTACCTCAACCCTTTCAGGAGAAGCCTCCTTATCTTCATCCTGCTCAAGAAGTTCCTCTTTCTTCTCAACCTTATCATCACAACTGATAGATTGCTGACACCCAACTAGGTGAAAGCTATTTCTAATGGATTGGATTGGTTGATTACTGCTTTCAAGCTGATGATAGTAAAGTTCTTGATACCAATCAACTGCTGGTTTCCCTGGATGATTAGTTTCTTCTTGGAGCTCATCATCATCATCAGACTGATCAAAAATTGGAGAATTATTAGTATAGGCAATCTCACCAATCATACATATTGGGTTATCATTTTGTTCTTCTTTAAGCTATTCTACAAGTTTATTTTTTGGTTCAAGAAAACAAGGTTCAGTAGGTAGATGAGCAGAATTGTTTTGTTCAAATGAATTTTTGAGGGTTGGATTTTTGTTTAATATTTTATCAATTTCTTCTTGAGGAATTTTTATTTGGCTTTGCGCAGAAGTACAGTAGTCCTCTTTCTCTTGTGTTGACTGATTTTTAGGCTGGATATCTTCTTGAGCCTCTTCTAGTGAATCAATACTTGTGCTTGCAGGGAAACCTTGAGGGTTTTCTAACAATTCCTCATGATTGTTATGATACTCAATTTGAATACAAGGTTCATGAGTTGTTTCTTCTATATTATCAGGATGCCACTCTCCTTTTAAAATCTGAAATGAGTTATAACATAGAGGGAGATTCCCTATATGTGTTAGTTATCCTTCCACTTCAGATTTTGTGTTTCCTAGGAGGCTTATTATTTCCTCAAAGCATTGCTCACTTTTTTCTTGTGCATTTTGGTCGTAAAGTTCTCTTAATAGCATAATACAAGATGAAGGTATGCTGTTAAGACTTTCTTGACAACCTTCTTCATTTTTTTCTCTGTAATCTTGCTCATCATACATATTTTGTTTGTTGTATATGTCTTGTAGTGGTTGAGTTTGTGTTTGATTAGGAAAAAGCATGGGTTGTTCTAGATAATCAACATATGTATCAACCTCATGCCTTTCCAGTTTCTCTTCAGGTATGTACACTATTTTTTCCATTAGGTTCGATAATATGTTTAGTTTAGCTTCTCTGTCTATACTTGGATCCATGTTTGTAAAAATAGGTCAATGTATCTTTTCAACCAGTTCAGAGTCTTCTTCCAGTGGAGTCATTAGGTCTTTTTGAGGTTGTGGAGTCGTCGGGTGGAAGATTTGAACTTTGCTGTCCACCAACAACATGATTGGGTTTTCTCAATGCATTCCCAGGGGAGTTTACAAGGACTAGTGAAGTAATAGGTCTACTGGAGGCCAGTGGAGTCACCAGGTGGAAATTTTTAGCTCTTTTGGAGGTAAAATATTCTATGGTCCACCACCAATGTTTATTATGAAACCAATCTGAATTTGTTTTGGGGTTTTTTTAGTTTCTATGGTTATTGAAGGACTTAGTGAGTCTACAAGAGTTTTCTAGGCTATTATATACTCAGAGGTCCCACCGTGATCACCAAAATGTTATGGTGGAAATGAGGTGGCTGATTCAGTAGATGTTCTTTGATTTACTAAGGGTCTAATGAGTTTTTAAGAGGTATTTATGTGACTATGTACTCAGAAGTCCCACCGTGATCGCAAAAATTTTGTGGTCCTGTGATTTGGCTGATTGGAAAACCAAATGACAAGGCAACATATAAACCAAGCTTTAGAGCTCTAGGATCTAGCCCTCCTAGTCTCAGAGAGGGATCTCTCAATGTGTGCAAAGATATGTCTTTTTTACTTTTAAGGGGTTGATTTTAGGCTAGTTATGAAGTGCAAGTTTGTTTGTTCGTTTTTGGTTGGTTCGATATGAACGATCTAGGAAACATAGATAGAAAAGGGAAAAATCAAAGCCATTAGGCAATGGAGTCAAGAAAAAGCTATAACAAGCTCAATCAATGGATATGGGATATCAAAGGGAAAATCTAACTTGGCTAGTGGATCTTGGGTTTGGTGGATAAAATGAAATGGACATTAAGGATTTAGAAGGAGAAGTAGAACTAAGGGCAATTAAGAATCCTTAATTATATGTAATCCTCAACAAAGGGACTTAAAACATCATTTGAACATGAAGAGGCATTTGATAGACAGGGCTAACCATAAACTCTACAAACCACACTTCAGCAAATAATAATTTCAATGCAAACTTTTCAAATGAAATCTAGGAGTTGAGGAACGCTCTATTTCATCCAAAGATCTCACTTTCAAGGAATTTAGAAAACATAAAAGATTCACAAATAATTGCATTCATAGAAGAGGGAACTCCTAAACATCTAAGACTGCAATTATAAAGACCTTCAAAACAATTATCTCAGCAAGAACAAAGGGTATGATCAAAATAGACCTCTTTTTCGGACTGCAAACAATGGTACTTTAAAGGGAGACTTCAAAAACAGTTTTCAAGTGGCAGCAAGTAAGTAGGGAAAACCATAAATCATTCTTGAAACCAACTATTTGAAATGTTTCTGAAATAAGCAATATTAAGGGTTCAAAAACAGTTAAACTACTCATTAAAACCTTCAGCAGATGAAAACATAAAGACAGTGAAGAGAAAACAGGTCTAAGGTGCTTCTAGGAGACATTTCTTAGCCTAAACGTTTTACTCTACTATAAGTATAGAATGATGGAACAATATGGAAAACAGGAAATAACAATTAACAGATTAGAATACATCACCAACAGCCATGCTCAGGGATCCAATGATAGAGCCTTCTCACTAACAAAAGATGTCAAAACATCATCAATCTTCCAAAACTTCAATTTATTCTTAAGATTTAGCCAAACTATGTACAACTTCAAAGAGTTCGAATGCCAGTAACCAACCCCTAACAAAGAGCTCCTCATAGAATATTTATAGAAGAATGAGGAGGTGGAACTCTTTTTAGGGTTCAAGTGTCATTAATTACAGAGTAAATGCATTCCTAACCTTGAAAACCATGCAAGGCATAAGGCAGGAGCATGTGTGCAGCTACTTCTCTGTTTTAATAACTCTGTCTTAACTTTCTAAGGAAAGGTAGGTGAAAAGTTTGACTTTGCAGCCTATCTCTCTCTTTTACAATAACTGCTTGACAATTTAAAATATCTTATATCTATGTAATAGCTGCCAATTTTTCCTTTGCAGGTAGAAAGTAGGCCAAGGTGTCAGTTAGATATTTTGGATGAATAACTACCTCTATTGATTTATTTGAAGCTGCCTTTGGCCTAAGTTTCCTTTGATTTAACCAATAAACCATGTCTTTAGGCCTTTTAGCCTTGATCTATTCTTTAATTAATATGCCTCACTATCTTTCTCTATTTCTGCTCTAAACAACTGCTTTATCTCCTTATTCTTTATCCATATCCTTGGATTTTATCCTTAATATTTGTTTTAAGCCTTTAATCCTTTCAGTCTCCATCATTTCTTTACTGTTTTTCTTCTAATTATTTTTCTTGACTGTGTGTTCTTGTTTGTGTGCAGGGGTTTTTTCCTATGCGCCGGAGGGTTCTCTGATTAATTGATGATCATGAGTCATCAATTAACCCTTTATGCACAACCCTTTGTCTTCTTCCTTCATATATTTTTCCTCTTGGATCGTCATCCAGAGGTCTATTGCCATTCATTTGACTGTGGGAGGGCTTTCATCCCTGATCTGCCATTTAATCTACAACAGACAAACAAATTATTAATTTAAAACCTACGCATTGTGGATTTACTGCATTTTAGAGGTTCTAAGGGTTTTGGGAATTTGGAGTTTCTTTGTAGAGGAAGGAGAGAATCCTAGGGAAGGGTTCCATAGGTGGAATAGGGTTTGAATTAAATTATGGCGCGAAGTGGTGATGAGCGGTTTTGGGAATACCGCAATGGTATTCACTTTGAAAATCGGCGGTAAGTGGTAAAGGCCCAAATGGACACGATACCATTCATTTTTTAACACGTTTCCAGGCCAATACCACCCATTTCACATGAAAATGAGTCATTTAAACCCCGGGAGAAAATCGCGCATGAAATGGTCTGAGGACCGTCAGATCTGGCAGAGCCAGATCGACGGTCTAGGATTAACGCAATAGCGAGGAGATGCATGATAGCGGGAGATTGTGGAGGACAGGTGTCGAAGGGAGATTAGTCAGCGGGTGGAGTAGTAGGTAGTGGGACAAGGGTAGTGACGTCACAGTGAGGGGACTGAGGGTACATAAGAAAATTCTTGGGGTGTGCCCCCTCAAAAAACCTTAGCCGTTAGATCTGAGATATCCATAATCAAAAGAGTCAACTATGGGGGCACTAGGGAGTACAGGCAAAACGCTTGGGGGATGCCCTCACAGAAGACCTCAGCCATTGGATTATGGTCAATCGGATGGTTGTGATTAAATCGAAGGTCAACCATCGGCGGGAAAAAGGAATTAGGAATTGCCAACGGAGCAATGTGAAGGGGGCTAAGGGTTGGTGCTGGGGCACAGTCTCGTGGAAGAGTAAGGGGACTGGGAGCCAAGGAAAAAGGGGTTGAAGGCCTGGCACTTGGTCATAGCACTTGAGTCATATGGCAGAGAAGGAGCGGAGGGATTAAGCCCTCGGAGGATTGCATCAGCAGGGGAAAAGAGAACGGGAATGAGGAAAAGAGGAAGTGTTGATGCAATGAAGTGCCAAAGGTTCTCGGTTGTGGTTATATAGAGAAAGAGGGTTAGGGCTGAAGGCCAAAAAAGGGCTTAAAGCCTTATGTTTGAAAAAGGTCGGAATAGGCTAAAAACATGGGTTTTTAAGCCTTTTTGGAGATTTCTAATAGGGTAAAAGAGGGTGAATGAAGAGTTAAGGAAGGGGAAGTGGGATATTTTCAGAGGAAAATGGAGTGATAAAATAGGGGGTAGGAATGGTAGAATGGGGGAATGAAATGGAGGTGAAAATGGTGGAAATTATGGCTTTGAAGGCAGCTATCCTTTTAAGTTAGTAGGGCTTCTTTGAGGATTTCTTGTGGAAACAGCAGTGAAGATGATCTGTAAGATAAAAGACACCAAGAAGGCTTCAAGAACTGGCAGTTTTCCATGAAGATTGCTTCTTGAAGGCTTAAGAACATATTTAGTCATCATTTGGTATAACATAGATTATAGATGGCTAACAAGCGATATGCATTTCGTTAATGAGACAATACAAGCTTTGACTAAAGAATTTCAAATCCACCATGCAAAAATTACCCCTTATCACCTGCAGGCAAATGGAACGGTAGAAGCTTTTAATAAAATTCTAGAACATGCACTGACCAAGATATGTAATGTTGATCAAAATTATTGGGAAGTGCACCTCCCATTGATCCTTTGGGCCTATCGAACGACGTGCGAAAAATTGACTGGAAAAACACCATTTCGGATGGTTTATGGAAAGGAGGCCATTATTCCCATGGAGTATATTGTTCCTAAATTGCACATCGCAACCTTTAAAAACATGGCGGAGCCTGATATCATGGAGGAATGCTTAGCGCAGCTATTTGCCTTGGAGTAAGATCGATTCATTTCTAAATTTCATCTGCAAGTTCATACGACTCGGGAAAAATCATGGCATGATAAACATATTTGGCAGAAAGTCTTTTCGGAAGGATAATTTGTCCTGCTATATGATAGCCAGTTTGCGAAACACCTGGGGAAGTTCCATCGGCACTGGTTGGGACCCTATATGGTAAAGGAAATCACTGACGAAGGATTTTTCCGAGTAGCTACATTGCGGGGTGATATTGTACCAGGATATGTTAATGGTGGTCGTATCAAACCATACCGAATCAAATGACTATATGGTTGGATTATTTGTCTTGGGAGGGACATGTGAAGGCAAGAGGAGAAACGTAGGAAGGCTCTTTATATGCACAGGGGTCGACCGTAGGTCAGGAAGCCCGGGGAGGTGTGCTGGGAGCACAGGGGTCGACCGCAGATCAGGAAGCTTGAGGAGGTGCACTGGGAGCGCAGGGGTCGACCGTAGGTTTGGAAGCCTAGGGAGGTGCACTGGGAGCGGAGGGGTAATACACTGCTGCGAAAACTAGCCATTGAAACAATACTGCTGGGTAAACATCCAACTTTACCATTGGAAGGAGTAGCCAGTAGGAAATTAATGCGGCGATTTCCGAAGATTTTTTACCGTTTCTGTGATGGTAAGTTTCAGCTAAGTTTCATCTAATTGTTGTTCACTCTTCAACATTATAAATGGAGGAGGGAAGTTCCGAATTGGGTTCCGCATGTGCTGAATATCTTGTGCCTTGTTATAGCATCATTTTTCACCCTCATGTGATTCATAATTGTCTTTTTGGCCTTGGGCACCCATTCCCACAGACTTGAATAAAGTTCATAAAAAATAGTGTTTAAAATCCCATACGCGGGTATGCCTAGACTTTTCCACTTGTATACGCGAGTCCAGAGATACTTTTCCGCGTATGCCATTAAAATCATTAAAAATATATATATATATATATCCCTATTTTCGAGGCTGGGTTGATGGTTATTCCTGTAATTCAACCACCCCAGCCCGTGGCCAACTATTTCCAACAGATTGAAACTACTTTGAGGGAGTATAAAAGCCCCTCAGATGTATCGCCTAAGGGAGAGAGAAAATTATAGACATTATACTCTGTTGGAGCCCCATTCAAGTCTGATTTCCCGTGCCTCCTACACTTCCCAGATTTTTACAGGAAACCCTTGTTTCCTGGAGATGTTCATCAGCTTATATGTCATCTCGTGTGCACAAGTATTGAAAGTATCCTAGCGAGGCAAGGGTGGGACGGATCCAAACGAAGGTCTATTCGAAGATCGTGGAAGGATTCAGGTGATCTCTCCACCTTTCTAGTATTGTACATGTTGTTTGTAATGAAGAAGAACCGTCTTGTTCCCGAATTCACGTGTTAATATCTACTTGCATATGTGAAAAGATTGTTAATTAAGCATTTATTGTTGTTTATATGATGTTTCACATGGATTACACTGACATTTAGAAGAGATATATGTTGTACAACTATATTTCCATGCATGTTCCTTCTTGATTTCCAGGTTGAAGACAAAGAAGGGTTGTTGGGGGTTTGGACCCCGCGGGATCTACATCAAACGTAGGACCTACGGGTAAGTTCTACAATCAATGTTATCTAGTTTTTAACATACAATTTTGGTTGTGTGAGTCCTTCTTGAATAGCATGCCCTGATCTGTGGAGGTTTTTGACCCAACGACCTCTAAGGAGTTATTTCCTAAAATAGAACTGGCGACTCCACTGGGGATTGCATTCTTGTGATTCCCCTGTTGGGTGGTTTCAGCTGTTTTGAAGGTTTCTGACAGTTTTAATCATTATTTCCAGTCCAGTTAGTTTTTTCTCAGTCAGACTGAAGACCTGGTTCTTTAACCAGGCTTGATCATTTTTATTTTTCATTATTTACCTTTCCATACAGTAGTTTTCCTTTACACAGACGTGTATACATGCAGGTTTTTTCAAATGGAGTCGCATATACACGTGTTTCCTTTGACACAGTCACGTATGCACGCTTGTTTCAAAACTGATAAGTCGCGTTTGCCTGGGAAAATTTTGAAATTTTTGATTTCTTGACTTTTTGGTCTTGTCTACCTGTGGAGACCTGTTCCTGCAGTGTCCTTTTAGTCTCTGGATTGTGTTGAAAGTGGTTATTGGTCTTTTTCTCTCTTGTTTTGTTGAAGACTGGCTCATTTGGCAAATCTTGTTTTTTAGTGCTTGCATTTCTGGTTTGAGTACCAAGATCTCTTTCTGGAGATTCTTGGTTGTTCTGCTTAATTAGGACAGAGAGCTTCTGCTCATATGCTCTTTCCTAACTTTATGTCTTGTTTTGCACTTTAATTTTTTCCTGCTTTTCGGTTGGTTTTCTTGATTTCATTTGAATAGGTCTTGTTGCAATTTTTAAGAGTCATTTTTGGTTCTTTGAAGTTTTTTTTACTTCAAGATTGTGCTATTCTTCTAAGCCAGGTTACTGAGTTTCTTGCCTTCCTTTTGCTCGTATAAATCTTGCTACTAAGTGGCACTATAAGATTTGCAGCATTTTTGTCGAAGTTTTGCTTGAAATTCGGAGATTGTTTGGCTTGGGAATTGGATAGTTTTCTTGGTCTCCTTGAAGTCTTCTTTTTATAAAATTCAAAAGCTCAAAAACATTTTGTTTTGCCATTGCCTTTGTTTTGCATTTTTGTTTTGGTTTCTTTCCATGTTTTGAAGCCTTGTTGAGATTTCTTACCTTCAGTTTCTGACTTGATTTTGGAAGGGAATTTTCATTGGTTTCTTTCTCTTAGTTCGAGCATATTGTAGTGTCTTTATACTGAGAGTTTCTGATTTGGGAACTGTCTTTGTGGACATCCGAAAAAGTGATAGAACTGAGGGATTTTTGGAAATTTCTCTTTGCTTTGTTAAGGTTTTGCATCTTAGAGTTTGCATGCTCTTAGTAATTTGCATTAGGTGAACTTGAACATTTGTAGTATTTTTCATAAATTTTGCGAGTGTGAGTTTGATATTTGAAAAGAAAAAAAAAATAGTCTCGTAGAACCCATGTAGAAATTTATTTTCATCGAAAGGCAATTACTGAATCTGCATGTAGTTTGGTTTTCATTAATTTCTTTTCTGCATCATAAAACATCACAAGTTTCATTTCCATATTCCCTTGACTTAAGATAACAGCCAACTAAAATAAACGCTATAATTTAAAAACAACTAGCAAGTTTTTTACTAAGTGTCATACACCAACTAGCTAGGTTGTAGGGCCTTGGATTAGGTGAGTGGAGAGTTAACTCTCCAAGGCCGCTCAAACTAAAACATAGAAGTTTATTAAATGAGCGAAATCCAACTCCGTTAGGTGGACTGGGAAAGCTCTCCTCCAAAGAGTCAATCGCGAGGGGAAGTGAAGGTTGAGACGAGAGATACCCCCTCTCTGATTTACTGGATCTTGCCTTAAGACCGTTCCGCCTAGCTGCTGACATGGATTGGTGCCCTTAGTTGCCATTCCTAGGTTCCACACAGGTGAATATGGGGGGGAATACCCGTGGTACCTGAGGCAGACGTCATATCACTTCCAGCAGTACTTCTGGAGGGTGCCTCGGCGAAGCTTGGGTACTTGCACCAACAAAGGTTGTTGTTAGGAGGTCGGCGTAACTATTTCTGTTACCTTCGCTAGTAGGCCTGGGCCGTAATTATCCTAGACTGCTTTCGGGAGGTCCTATTTTTTGCTTTCTCGTATTTTGGTGTCCGGTCCTAATCACCCAGAGCAGAAATACCTGAAGGCTGCTTGCTTGATTGCATCTTAGGGATTTTTGTAGTGAGTGCTCTTTGCTCCTAGCTTGCTTAGATTTTACTTTTTTGAGTCTAATTAATCTGTTAAAGTGGCTGATCAAGTGCCTCGTCGATCGAGGAGAGTTCGGGGGTTATCTCCCGAAAGTGTAGAGCCCTCTTCAAGAAGGCGTAGGAGTAATATAGGAAGTGAATATCACCTAGTGGTATCTGATGCAACGGAGAGAGATCCTCCGCAAGGGCTTGAAGGTTTTGTAATTGTTTCTGATGTTGGTTCCGAGAGGAGCGCTCCGCTCACCTCGAGAGTCTTATTTTCGTGAGAAGAAGAAGTAGAAGTAGAGGAAGTATCTCAACTTTCTGAGTCACTTCCATCTCCTCTTCCTCCTGATTATCCGTTTTTTGTTGAGTACATTGGACCTGAGTCTGGAAGACTAGAAAGTCCTTATCCATCTCATTCATACCTTTTGATGGCCACGACTGGGAATGCAGCTTCGGCTGTGAGTGCTGCAGGCATTCAGACTCCTGCTTCAGTAGAAGGAGGAGGCACAATTGCTATATCTTTGATTGCTTCTAGTACTTCTATGTTTGGCTCTGGTTTCACCCAAGCACAAGCTTCTCAATGGGGTCCCTTTTGTCTTGGAATGCCCACTAGTGGGATTCCTTCGTTTTCCTTTTCCGCTGCTGCAACTGCGTCTGCACCCATGTCCTCCATGGCTAGTGGGTCAGCTTCTTTTCAAGGGTTCCCCTTCAGAAATGGGCATATTCCTAGTTCGAATCCTTCCTTAGGGTCTTTTCCTTTTACTTCTCAAACTCAGAATTTTAACCCTTGGTCTGGAGGTCAGAGTTCGACTACCTTTACCGATTGGAACCCTATATTTACAACAGTAGGGGCAGGGAATCAGTTTCTTGCTGGTCAACAAGGGAATGTTTCTTTCCCTTCGTCGAGTGCTTATCAGACTTTTTCCCCTCTTTCAACGCTTGGAACCCCTATAGGGTGTTTCCTCTTTATTTACTACTTCGGGGGGGGGGGGACTAGTTCGGTCTATGGTAACTCTACGTTGGGAGGGGGTCCTTCTCCGAACGCTGGGTCCTATGGCCCAAAATTTTCTACGAGTTCTTTATGGCAACCTGGTGCGTCATCAAATCTAGGTTATTATTTTCAGAATGTTGGGAATTCATCCCACCAAGGATGGAATCCTCAGGCTCCTCCTCGTTTACCTTTTCTGGCAACATTGAACTTGCCAGATTTGTCGAAATTGATGAATGATCCAATTCGATATAGTCTAGGGTGGCCTCTGGTTCCTACCAAACTACCTTCAGACATTCCAAAGTTTGAAGGCAAGAATGGAGAGGACCCGGCTGATCATATCACCACTTTCCATTTATGGTGTTCATCTAACTCCCTGATTGAGGATTCGATTAGGTTGAGGTTGTTTCAACGCACCTTGACTGGAAACGCTGCCAAGTGGTATATTGAGTTAAATGGGGGCAGTTTTGCTACTTTTGGAGATTTGGCTACTACATTTCTAAATCATTTCAAGTTGCCTATCCGTTATGATGCCAGGACTGAACTCCTAGCTAATTTTAAGCAGGACGACGCAACCCACATTTCTGATCATATTCAGGAATGGTGGAGAAGGAAGAGGCTTATCAAAGCTCATATCCCAGGCGAATTCATTTGGGAATGGTTTTTGAAATCTCTGCAGGCATATATTTCTAAGGATGTATCCATCTCAGGGGTATTTTCTGAGGAGCAGGCTATTTTTAGGGCCCAACAGCTTGAATTGATATATTCTCAGTCTGGTGTCCTTCATAATATTTTCCTAATGCTCCTCGTTCCAAATTATATTTGTCCAATACTAAACCCGGTCCTCATGGTGATGGACTTATTAAGTCGGTCGATAGCGGTGCAGATAACCTGCTTAGTCAATTGCGACAATTTTCTATACAATCTACTTCTTCTGGTCAGGCTATGCCTGCTGAGTCATCGCCTTCTCAATATTTTTCGGTAAATGTCATTCAGGCTTCTAACCCTAAATAAAATCAACAATCCGAAGGGAAGAAGAAGGGATGGAATAATAATAAGAAAAAGGGCAAGAATGGGAAGGGTAATGCAAATAAATCCAACGAGCATGTTGGTGAGGGTACAAAGGATAAAAAGAAATTGAATTTTCCATGCAAGTTATGTGTTGGAGCCCATCTTACTCACCTTTTCCCTAAAATTCAGGATGCGTAGCGCTTGTTAGCTCAGCAGGGTTCTTCTAGTTCCCAGGCTGTGTTGACAAACCCTTTTCCCCAAGGGAAATAGTTAGTTGTTGGCGCAAATCAAAATACTAGGGCTTCCTCTGGGGGCACCCAGGAAGTGGAAAAAACGTCAAACATATATATGATGAGTGCTCATGTGGATATCGCTACGAGTTCCCGTGATGATGGTGAAGATGAGTCTTCGAAAGCAAAGGGTGCTCCCGATGGTACTGAGCCGCTTCATATTACGAAGCCTACTGTTGAGCCTATAACTCGGATGCCAAAAGAATCTAATAAGTGTATGACGATTAATACAAATGCCAAGGCTGCCCAGGACTACTCTATTGTGGATGATCTAGCGCAGAGTCCTTGTGCCATGTCGGCTCTTGAGGTGCTCCAGTCTTGTCCATCTCAGCGCAGTGCTCTGCTCACTGCTATTGGGGGTTGTCGATCCAAAGAACTCTCTTGTGATTACATTCGATATGTCTAATTTTAAAAAGAGACTCCCCCATCATATGGCTTTTCATATCAAATCATCGTACCGGAAATTCAATATCTTTCGGACGGTCATTGATGAGGGTGCTTCCACATGTGTGATGTCTCTTGCATGTTGGAAGGGAATTGGATCTCCCACAGCTGTTCCATCTGCTACTCTTCTGATTGCGTTTGATGGTCATTCTCACAGACCGCATGGTATTTTCCCAGCTTTGCTCATCTGTGTTGGGGGCAAAACTGTAAATATAGAGGTTGAGATAGTTGATGCACGCTTGGAATACAACCTTTTGTTGGGGTGAAACTGGATTTATGAGATGGATGCCATTGCATCCTCATTATTTCGAATTATTTTTTTCCCTCATGAAGGGAGGATTGTTACAGTGGATCAACTATACTGTTCTCCTGTAGACTCGAATGCATCTACTAACTCAACTATTCCAAAGGTGGATAACACCAAGCCGCCTGTTGAGAATTTGGGGGTTGGAATGTATTCTTCTTTGATGGGTACTTTTGATATTCCACCTCCTACCATTCATATAAATGAAATTTCATCCTCCAAGGCTCCTATTCGAAGAGAGTTCTTCAGAACTCATTATTTTTCGGATCCTTGGACCTTTCCTTCCCCTACCTCCGCATTAGCAGAAGGTCAAGTGGGTGGAATGGCGTTTCCGATGTCTGCAGCTGAGATTTCTTATCAATATATTTTTGACTCTGCAAAGCCCATTCCAGCTCCTCTTTCTCTGGAGGAGTTGGATGGTGATGTGGCTCCGGCTTGGACACTTAGTTCTTCTTCTGCCTAGGATTGCCTTGATACCACTCTTCCATCTAAAGAGGCCATCTTGGAAGCTATGACTGGTATAGATAGACCGTGGGATGATTTTCATCATCGGTCTTACTTTTTACCTGATTTGAACGAAGTTGAATCAATTTTTCCAAGTCCTTTGTTTCCTGGTCTTGTTCACCCAGTCCTGAACCCTTTAGCACCAACACAGGTATATACTGAAGGGAACATGGCTGTGATTTCTCCAACTATCTCGGTGAACATTTCCAGGGATCCCAATGTTATAGAGAATGTCTTCATCGGAGCTGAATGTTCCCCTGAAGAGATTCATATTTACACCAATCTCTTTAAAGAGTTTAGAGATGTATTCGCTTGGTCTTATGAGGAAATGCCTAGTATATATCCATCTATTGTCCAGCATGAGATCAAGACTTACGAAAATTATAAGCCTATGAGGCAAAAATTTCGTCCGGTCAATCCTAGGAAGGCTGCAGCTATCAAAGCCGAGGTGGAGAAGCTGCTTAAGGCAAGATTTATTTATCCTGTTCCTTTGACGGAGTGGGTTTCGAATCTTGTTCCCGTGGATAAAAAACAAGGAACAATTCAAGTTTGCATTTATTTCAAAGCCCTTAATAAAGCATGTCCGAAAGATAATTACCCCACACCATTTATAGATTAGATTATCGATGAGTGTGCCGGTAACGAGATTTTCTCCTTCATGGACGGTTTCTCTGGATATAATCAGATTACTATCCATCCTGAAGATCAGCATAAGACTACCTTTATTTGTCCCTGGGGTACTTTTGCTTACAAGAAGATGCATTTTGGTCTTAAAAATGTTGGGGCTACATTTCAGCGGGCCATGTCATATGCCTTCCACGACATCAAACATATTATTGAGGCGTATTTGGATGATTTAGCTGCACGTTCTCAAAAGAGAATTGATCATCCTACTCACCTCTGTCAAGTATTTGAACGATGTCGTTTCTACAAGATTAGGTTTAATCCGAACAAGTGTATTTTGCGGTTACATCCGGTTGGTTATTGGGATTCATTGTGTCTTCAGAAGGGATTAGGGTAGATCCCTTCAAGGTTGAGGAAATACTTCGGTTGCCTCCCCCGTCGTCTATTCGTCAACTTAAAAGTCTACAAGGAAAAGCTAATTTTATTCGGAGATTTATCGTAACTTATGCTGAAGTTACCAAAGGATTTATGAGATCGTTGAATAAGGGAGTTCCATTCTTTTGGGACGACTTCGCTCAACGCTCATTCGATGCTTTGTAAAAAGCATTGACCTCTGCTCCTTTATTGAGTCCACCTGATTATAGCAGGGATTTCCTTTTGTATCTTGCAGCAGCAGAATCTACCATTGGTATGGTTTTGGTTCAGGAGGATGATGCTCTTGCAGAGCATGTTATATACTATCTTATTCGAGGCTTGGCAGGACCTGAACTCCGATATACTCCGATAGAGAAGCTAGCTTTAGCAGCTGTTCATGCTGTACTTATGTCTGCCAAGTCCAAGAAATGATTAGTTTTCACGGAATTGATCTCTGAGTTGCCCTGTGGAGAAGAGATAGTCTATGATGGATCCTTCCTGAATGAACATTTGTTTCTCATCTCTCCACAGGATCCTTGGTATGGAGATATCATTGTGTATCTTCAGACTGCAAAGTTTCCCTCTACTTTTTCAAAATATGAGCGCCGTAAGTTGCGTCACTTGGCTAAAAATTACTTGATTATTGGTGATACTTTATACCGTCGAGGGGTTGATTCAATCCTCAGACGTTGCTTAACTCTCGAAGAAGTTGAGGTTGTGCTGAATGAATTCCACAGTGGAGCTTGTGGTGGTCATTTATCTGGGCTTGCTACAGCCCAAAAAATCTTGCGTGTTGGGTACTTTTGGGAATGATGGTGAGACAGTAGCTCTTCTTCTTTTCAACCAGGTTATTGCTCGTTTTGGTATTCCTAAAGAGATTTTCACTGATCATGGTAGTCATTTGCAGAATATCATGATGGCTGAGTTGGCTCTAAAATTAGGTTTTTGGCAGGAGCATTCATCTCCGTATTATCCTCGGGGTAATGGGCAAGTGGAAGCCGTGAACAAATCCTTGAAGACCATTCTTCAAAGGACGATTAATAAATCTTGATCCAACTGGCATATCATGCTATATCCTGCACTTTGGGCATATAGGACGTCAGTGAAAACTGCAACTGGCTTTACTCCGTTTCAACTAGTTTACGGGTTGGAAACCATATTTCCCATTGAATGCAAAATTCCTTCTCTTCAGTTAGCTATTGAACTTCTTCCTGACACTTCTAGTCTTGAAGAACGTCTCCTTCATCTGGAACATCTTGATGAGCAGCGTTGAGATGCCACCACGTTGAATGAGGCGCATAAAAAACGAGTCAAAGTTCAGTACGATAAGGCGGTCAAGCCTAGGGTTTTCTTGGAAGGCGAACTTGTTTTGGTCTATGCCCAAGAGAAGGATGCCCTGGGGGCAGGAAAGTTTAAATCTATGTGGTATGGCCCCTTCATCGTTAAAAAATTCCTTAAAAAAATTAGCATATACCTTGGTTGATTTTGAAGGAAATGAGTTGCCGGAGCCTAGAAATGGGCTCTATTTGAAAAGGTATTATGCCTAGGCTTCAGCCTGGCATCTTACTTTTGTATATAGTAGTTTTTTTTTGTACATATCGGGTTTTTCGGTCTTTGATGTGATGGTGATGTTTTTGATCTGCTTTGGCAGGTTGTGTCGAATGTCATGAGTCATTATGGTTTTGCCGATGGTGCTAGTAGACACACCCGGAACTTGGCTTCTGCGGCTTGGGTGCTTCATCATCCATCCGATCAGCTGTTAGTATCAAGAAGAGTCTGCATTGGTCCTGCTTCTAATAATATAGCAGAATACACTGCAGTTATTTATCTACTCTCGGAGGCAATATCTTTGGGTGTTGATTCTTTGGTAGTTTTCTTGGACTCCCAGCTGGTGGTGTCGCAGTTGAATAATACTTATCGGTTTCGAGATCCATTTTTACTCCGGTTTTTTTTTAGGGTACGTTTGTTACAAATATCATTTCAATTTTTAACATTCATTCATATTCCTCGAATAAACAATTAGATGGCAGACTCATTAGCTAATCAACCAATTGATTGGCATATTAATCATTCCATACATTAAACTTTAATTATCAAAAACATCATGCATTTTTATACATTTGTCACATCACATCATAAATCGTTGTATATATATCATCAGAGTGTTCAAACAACTATGCAAAATTTGGATCGATAAGTCATACAAAATTAGGGCTTATGCCCGATCATGTTCAATATCAAAAAAGATACAGTCATTCGGTAATCATATCTATCTATTCATGCGGTCCCTGCCCAAAATTCGTGTTCCTATAGAACACAATCGCAGTGGCGACTCGGCAGAATAATCGCACCCAGTCACGTGGTACTCCCACTACCCGTCTCTGGATGGCCTCAGGTAGATCTTCCACTGCAACCATAGGCACTTGGTGAGTTAAACCCTCCAAGTTCCTCTGTACAGCATGGAGGGTCCTGTCTGGGTCTACAGTATCCGCCTCGCCTCTACGGCGCTTATGCCGTGGGTAACCCTCAGGACAGACTGGTCCAATATTTGTATCATGATCATCATAATATTGTAAGTCATTTTGAATCCAATCAAAAACATATTTTGTTTTCACATTTTTTCACATATATTGAAAAAATCCAAAAAATCATATAATTAAAAAATTGCACTCTTACCGATTGCGCCCCATGCCACGCCAAGTGGAAGGACGAGGTCTGGATCACCACGGAAATCCATCCCGGCATAGGGTTAGTCCTCCACGGCGATGAATTGTTCTCCCCACCACTGGGAGAACTCGTCATCCCAGGTGGTTCGGGGAACTTCACTTCCCCCCAGTCTCTTCATCAGATCTACCCATCGGGAAATTCTTGGGTCTCTTGGGCTGTTGATGGAGGAGATCACTTTAGGTCGAAGCCCAGGAATATTCTCAAAGAATAATGTCATCAAGATGGTCCCATATCCGAAATGCTTTGTTTTCGCTTTCCAGATGGAGGTCAGTTGTTGCTTCATATTCATTAGTAGAGTTGTACACTAATCATATAGGTGAGCTAAGCATTCCACAGCTATTCTCATCTGAGTCCTGGATACCTGATGCAAGGAAGCAGATCCTACTACCCTGCCAATGGTAAATAGGAGAATATTCATGTGTAAATCTCTCAAATCTTTGATAGCAATCTGAGTCCCTACTTTCTTGGACCCCTCTACACAGTAGACGTGGACATAGTCATCCATATTAATCCCTCCCAAAGGCTTGCTGTGCAAATCTACTGGGTCTCCCCTCTGTGAGAGCCCAGTAATGAAGTAGATGTCTTCTACCTCTATGTGTATGGACATTTGATCTATTACGAAGAAATCTTCCTCCGGTTCCCAATAATTTACTATCATTTCGAGCGACCAGACATTACTCTTCATATTTTCTATTTTTAAAAATTTGAGCAATCCACAATTTCGGAGGATATTGAGCGATATTTGATCTTTCATTACTTCATTGTCAATTGCACTATGCTCACGTTCCCTCCAAGAAATAGTTATCCTAAAAAAACTCATTCATTTTTCCATTAGAAATGTTTTTTTACATTTCAAGTTGCGCATACGCGACTTACCCTATACACAGTCATGTATATACGCGGCTTGGTCCATACTAACCCGCATATGCGCAAAGCCATAAATAAAAATAAATATTTCTACGGTGAAATTTCCAAATTTTAACTCTATGAATGGACAAAATTGATAATAATGATGGATTAAGAGCTTACCTGACTGATTCGGCGAAGTTTGATCACTGACTGCTCCTGTTTTGACGAAAGAGGGTTTTTCTCCAGAGCTCTTTTTTCCAAATAAGCAAGTAACAATGAACCAAATATGAGGTAACATGTGTATTTATGCCCAAAAATTGAAAATTTTTGAAAAAATTTGTTATGCTTATTTTTTCAATCTGTCTTAAGCTGCATAACCCGGATGCTTGGAAGTGCCCAGATTTGTATATTTTCAGGTACATTTTGATGAAGTTGAGATTTTTCCAGTTTTTGATCCATGACTACTGACCTGTCATGGCAGGTATATGATCTTCACTGGCATATAGGTTAGGGAATTCACTTTTCTGTTGCATTTTGCATACTAACCTCCAATTTGATCACTTGCCCTAGGATCGATCCCATCAGGTCATGAGTATTTCACCCATTTCACTCGCCCATTATTTAATCATGACTTGGTGGTAGAGCCTTCCTTTACATGGACTTCCTAGTTAGTTCCTCGCTAGCACTTGTTGCCCATGCTGTGTTTTATGTAGGCTCGGGAGTCCTCTTTAGTCCCACCGTGACTTTATGTGTTGAAGCTTCATTCTTCTTCTTCTTCACTATCATTTTTCTGGCTATTACCCTAGAGGCTCCCTGGTGTTGTTGAGTTGTAGTACTGCATTTCATATTGGCTACTTGTTTATCCTGGCCTTTAGCCGGCTTCATTTGGACTCGATGTTTAAGCCATCTTTTGACCTTGACTGTCTATACAATTTAACCTTTGCATGCACTTAGCTATCGCGACTTGACACCCTTTTTACCCATGGATGGAACATTCCTTTGAGTATCGCTTACCAGTTTCCGCCACCTTGCATTGAGAATAGGATCGTTCCTATCCCAGGAACTAGTGCATCTGTTTCTTGATACTCGTTCTATCCATTGTACCATAGCATTCTTTTATTATTTTTCAGGCTTATTATATGAAAAAGACAAAAAAATCAAATATAAAAAAAAGAGCAAGAATGGGATGTTACTTCGTAATTTGATGGCAGTACAGTATCAGTTTGTTGCCCTTGAACAAAGCACATACACTTATATATTTCCTTCATTTGGGATGGTTTTATTTTTGACCTAGGATCAGCTTTTGCCTTGTTTCATTGGTCAGTCCTCCTCCGGTTGGTTATCTCTTCCAATCATATGGAGAGTTTTCTTTTGCCTCCTGCATAACAGAATTATATAGTGTCATTTTTACTGCCATGGTCATCACGAGTCGTGATTTTGTTCAAGGGAATTTAAACCAGAGTCGGCCATTCTGCGGTGTCTCTTGAATCATTATTCAGTCGGCCTTCCCGGTCTTGTCAGTATCTTGTTCTATCACATCAGATGTTTTGGTCTTCTGCTCGTGCTGGTTTGAGAAGGTCTCCATTGACTTCTTGCTGGTAGGTTTGTCTCTCATCGACTACGACATATTGCTCTGAGAGTAAACCTATAGCCTCACCCTGGCCCTATTTCCATCATTGATAGGTGACCTTGTGCTCATCATTTGATCATCATTATGGGTCTTTGACTGAGTGGTTTCCCCTGTGTTCGACGTCAGAATACATTATCACACTTGGGATTCATGCAGTACCTTGATTTCCATTTGACCCTATCGGTGGATATCTCACCTTTGTGTCAGCTTTCATTATTGGTTGGTTCAGAGGGTTTCTTCCGTGCGCTAGCTTCATCTTGTGAATGTCAGAAACATACTTCGGTTTGGTTCCGTCACTCTGCTTCATCCGATTCCTTCCAAATCTTGGCCTGTGGGTTACACTCACGCTGGACTGATGTGGGATGCCTTAATTCCTTTCTTTCAGCAGACCTTTTCCCATCGACTCCGAATCATTTCTCTAGGAATAAGGTCTAGAGTCTTTTGTCAGTACCTTAGGGTTTGCAGTCATCAGTGGCAGACTCTTTGCTATTGACAGTGGGGATTCATCATTGCCTCCTGATTGGTAGATTCTTCCAAGTGTTCGACTGCAACTCATTCATTCGCACTTGTTAGATTGTACTGGGGCACCTTGACACTCATTTTCATTATTGGTGGGTTGTCTCACGTTTGTTAACAGTATACATTATTGACCGGTAATCAAACGATTTCTCACATGGTCGAATTCAGCTCATTTATTCCCATTGTGTATAATTTTTCCATCGAGATCGGTGAAGACCTCGGGTTGCATAAGCATCTTTCGGTTCACTTTTGACAGTCCATTCAGTTTCTGCCAGTGATGCCGTCCACCCTTATATGTTGCAGTGTCCATACAACAGCATCCTATATGTTGGCTCCCGAGTTGCGTGATTGTACCATGTGTTCCACCCCTTATGATTTGGTACCTGGAGATTTAGTTACTTTTGTGATCAAACATCCATTTTCAGCACTATTGATCAGCTTGATATATGTGATACTTGGACATTGATTCAGACTTGTACTTTCGGGCCGTGCTCAGTTGATTCATTATGTACTTTCAGTTCAACTATACTTGTATACATTCTGGATCTATTCTATACTTTCTATATGGATATATTGTTGACTGAGCATGGGTATGCCCGCCTCAGACATGAGCTGACTCTCTGTTTTCTTTCATTGGTTTTTGGCAGGCTGAAATCTGGTGAAGTCCTCTCTTGTCCTCGCGAAGTTCTTTCTATGCACATAATACATTTCGGCCATCATGTACCCCTTATGACCTCATATATTAGGGGGCATCTGTTATAGCATCATTTTTCACCCTCATGTGATTCATGATTGTCTTGTTGGCCTTGGGCACCCATTCCCACAAACTTGAATAAAGTTCATAAAAAAAAGTGTTTAAAATCCCATACGTGGGTATGCCCAGACTTTTCCGTGTGTATACGTGAGTCCAGAGATAATTTTCTGCGTATGCCATTAAAATCATTAAAATATATATATAAATCCCTATTTTCGAGGCTGGGTTGATGGTTATTCCCGTAATTCAACCACCCCAGCCCGTGGCCAACTGTTTCCAACATATTGAAACTACTTTTAGGGAGTATAAAAGCCCCTCACATGTATGGCCTAAGGGAGAGAGAAAATTATAGACATTATACTCTGTTGGAGCCACATTCAAGTCTGAATTTCTGTGCATCCTGCACTTCCCATATTTTTACAGGAAACCCTTGTTTCCTGGAGATGTTCATCAGCTTATATGTCATCTCGTGTGCACAAGTTTTGAAATTATCCTAGCGAGGCAAGGGCGAGACGGATTCGGACGACGGTCTATTCGAAGATCATGGAAGGATTCAGATGATCTCTCCACCTTTCTATTATTGTACATGTTGTTCGTAATGAAGAAGAACCATCTTGTTCCCGAATTCACGAATTAATATCTGCTTGCATATGTGAAAAGATTGTTAATTAAGAATTTATTATTGTTTATATGATGTTTCACATGGATTACACTGACATTTAGAAGAGATATATGCTTTACAACTAGATTTCCATGCATGTTCCTTCTTGATTTCTAGGTTGAAGACGAAGAAGGGTTGTTAGGGGTTTGGACCCCGCGGGATCTACATCAAACGTAGGAACTACGGGTAAGTTATACAATCTATGTTATCTAGTTTTAACATACAAGTTTGGTTGTGTGAGTCCTTCTTGAATAGCATGCCCTGATCTGTGGAGGTTTTTGACCCAATGACCTCTAGGGAGTTATTTCCCGAAACATGCCTTGAGAATTTTCGTAACTATTGTGCTCTGTTTATGTCTAGGCTTGCTACCCCTTCTAATAGTAGTAGCCCCAAGTTCGTATTCCAAGTGAGAATGACTACAACCAATCCCGTTGAATCATCATAGACCATGGCCTATGCAGAGCTAGCATCCGATGAAGTATTGGAGGTCACCCCCGAAGTCGAAGAAGTCATGTCTACAACAACCAAGGGGAAGCAGGTGGAGAAAAAGAAGAGTAAAGGGAAGGGCCAGGAGAAAGGGTAGGGGAGGGCCATGAAGTGGGCTGGGGGGAAGTCGTGTACCTCCCCTCAGAACATGCAATCTCCCTGAACGGTGCCTAAGGCACGTTCTTCTAACCCGGCAAAGCGACCTCTATCTACGTAGGAAGAAGCTCAACTTGCTGCCCCAATCACGTGGATGGTGCCCTATGTTCGACCCCTAATAATATCAAGGGTATGTGCTCCTATATGCAAATGCCGCTAATTATGGGAGAAGTCCCCATAATTTGATAAGAATACGGTAAGCTCGCCTTAATCAAGTTAGACGATCACGACCTTGCAAACCTAGAGGCCTTCCCAGAATTTGCACCTGAGCTATACCTCGAGAGAGTACTGGAGGACGATGTGCTAAGGGTCATACCAATGTCGTGGGCGTGCTGGTTAGAAAAATCTGGATTACTGAGCTTGCTGCAGATACCTCACTTTGGTCGATATAACGTAACTGACCAAGTTGTGCAACAACTTCTAGCCCTGATTCATGATGGTACCTTGTGGATCCAAGACCGAATTCCCCTTGATGTTGCCCCGATTCACCGCATCACCGGTCTCCCCATGGAGGATTCAAATCCCATGGAGCATGTTGGCAAGAAGTATGAGCAACAGATCGTCGACAAGGTGCGCGAAGACTACCATTTCGAGCGCAACACCAGATGGTTCATAAACAACACCATGGATGACCCTGGAGTGCGCATGGGTACCTTGTTGTTGGCTTGAAAAATGATGCGCAAGTGCTAGGCCACGACTGTCCCCGCCTATGTGATTTAGTTGGCTAGATGCTGCCAAAAAGGGATCTGCTTTAACTGGTCGCAGTTCCTCTACACTGAGTTCCTGGAAAACGTGTGCGAGGCCCAGGATCACGGGAGGTTGTTATGCTAATCTTGGTTGTTTCTCTTAATTGCATTGGTTGCATGGGGAGCCCCTGAAGGATCGGTCCTCCCCGAGCTTGAACCAGACATGTGTGAAGGGTCGCAATACGTGAACAAGATGGTTCTTCTTGGGACAAGCATGGTCCCGAAGACCCCCACCCCACCTAATATTTTCAAGAATTTAGAAGGACATGGCCCAGAAGGCTTCACTAGGATGAAGGACATAGTGCAGGGCGTGGAGCAAGAATCGCAACAAGACATGGACATGGAGGGTCTGGATGCGCAGGGTGTTGATTCCCCACGTGGTAAGAAACGAATAGTCGAACCTCTCAAGGGTTGGTGAACGAAGCGGTAGGCTACGAGGCCCGATAGGGAGACTGAGGTTACCTTAACCAGGGAAGATTTGGAACAAATCGTAGATGCAGTCACCCTCGCTTCAAAAGATATATGGCTTGCTTTGGAAGAGCAGCAGAAGGTCGTAGTCACCGCATTACAGTCTGAGCTCCAAGCTCTGAAACTCAAGTTTGATACCCAGCAGACGAGCGTGGTTCAAGCGAGGCTGTCTCCAGTAACCAGCATTGAGTTAATCGTCACGAATAAGAGCCACCTATGCCCCCTTCTAGGCGCAACACTCACCCTGAGTCACCCTGCCTTATGTGTGCAACTCTAGGCCTATGAAAAAGTACATCTAGACTTGGCCCGACTTCCACACAAACCGCTGCAGGTTCTCCATACCTCCCTCTTTGAGGAAATCTAGCACAGAGACTACCGAGTGTAGTAGAAGCTAAGTACAGTCGAGCAGACATTCGTTGAAATTACCACTGAGGTGTCCCAGGCACAAGCTGTGTGCATCCATGCCACCACGTAGCATACTGATTTAGAGTGTCTGATCAGAATACTATGTGTAGATGTGACTGAAGACATCCTATCCTTTGCCACCCCCCAGGCCAAGATTGAGGGACTTCTTGTTGGACATTGGGTTCAATGCTTCCCACACGTTTCACAACATGGAATAACCACCTCTCATGGATCCTAACTCTGGTGATTGTATCGGAGACTAACACCTGTGGGTTTTGGTCTAACGGAAATTGTGATTCCAACAAGTAGTATCAGAGCGATAGGTCTCGAGTTTGAAACTCACCCGGCTCGCATTGGAGGGGAGTTGTATCAGAGACTAATGCCTGTGGGTTTTCTTTTAAGGACAATCATGTTTCCAACACTTCTCACAGCCCTGAAGGCTTTAGGATCGAGATCCAGAATGTCAAGACCGAGATGGAGCAACAGATTGCTGTGTTGCAGGCCAAGTTGCAACCAGAGACTCCACCTGAGGTATGAGCCCAGAGAGTTGCACTGTTCATAAAAGCCACAAATACCATTACAGCTCAGATTGCTCAAGACGTAGAACTACTTGAGACAAATATGCATTTGTGGGCTAAGGTGCAGCATGATCCTCTCCTGTGCGAATTTAATCAAGAACTGCACCAAAAGGAAGAAGAGTTCAAGCAGCTAGAAGCTACAATGCCCACACTGATCCTTGCTCAACGCCTGGAACGTCTACGAGCCATCCATGCACTTAGAGATGACTTGGAAGATCTTCGCCACAAGAAGAAGGTTCTTAGTGACCACCTCAAGCCGTAGGCCGATGAATCCCTCAAGATATCTCAGGACGTTGATGTTGCAGTCAAACAGCTGAATCAAACCTTGGAAAGTGTCACTACTGCCACTGAGGGCCCAACTTCACAAAAGTTGGTGGACATTGCATAGAATAATTCTGCGTAGAGAGAAGGAGTGTTGCCCCCTCTGGTCGATGTCATCAAGCATCTCTAGGAAAATATGCAAACCCCACGGCCGCTGTGACTCGGGACGAGTCACAAGTTTGTGTTGGGGACCTATTGGAACAGGGTCCCCTAGATGCGTTTTGATATGTTCCAACACTTTTTTTTGATATATTTTTGTTGTAATTTCTCTTGCGCATGGGCTTTGGGGTGGGTCAAAGAACCCAATGTATTGTAATGGGTCAAAGAGTAGACCTAGAGTCCGCAAACCACGATTTTCGGACCACAGGATAGCATTGGCTATGATGATATAAGTACATTATTAGTTTGATTCTAAGGGTAAGAAAAAAATAAATATTGATGCTACGAACGAAATGTTGAGATTTTTTTGGTATAGTTTTGGGTAAGGACTCCTGCTGGCTGTGTGTGCGGAGATCCTCAGTCCTGCTGTGTGCAGACCCCACTAACTATGTGCGCGGACTATGACTTGGGTTGGTAACTTGGTTTTGGATGTTAATGAATGTGAAATCTATTGAAGTATCTTTATGTTATCTGAACAAGTTTTTTATTACAGGAGTACCTCTGTGTTATTTGAATAAGTTTCGATTGTATCTATGATATGTGAATTAGCTGTGATTGTGATGTTCTGTGATAATAATTGCTGATGCACACAAGGATGCGAAGGTATTGATCAGATATGTTTAATAATAGTAGTTTTGTTTATGTTTACATGCTGGTTATACTGTTAAGGGCTCGATAATAGACTTGTTTTTGTATGAACCTGATAGAACTCGACAAGATCTGCCTTTATTACCTACTCTCTCCCAGGGTACAGAAACTTGGTTCTAGTACCCACCCATAATACTTTGGCTAAGACCTTGGCCTGCGAAAGTAGGTCATTTCCAAAAGGGCCAGTAGTATAGGGGTTTGTTGGAAAACCTTAACTCTGAACCTGGGTCAGGACCCCTCAAGCCAAGATCTTTCAACTATTAGTAATATAGATCATTTAATAGTTGAAAGAGATTAAAATTATGTAAGATGACTCTTCTAACAAAGTAGTTTGACTAGAAGAATTATGAAAAATATATCGCATTCATATGTGTGATTATATATTTAATAAGAAAACATAGGCAAATATTAGAACAAAAGTGCATGTAACATTCATCTATAATAACATTTCAAATATATAATGCAATAAAAACATGACTGTCAATATATAAAGAAAAACCTAATACAAGTGAATAGAAGTATCATATGTACGAAGTTCTACTCATGTAAACTGACAGTAATTGATCTGCTCCTCTTCACTTTCAAGCAATTTAAAGAGTACAGTAGTGAAACATTAGTTAAACAACTCTAATTGTCAAAAGATAATAGATGTATTCCATTAATTCATCAAAGCATTCACAAACTTACAATAGTGCATTCTCTGTAAATGTTTTTGACAAATTTATGAACCTTCTCTAAATGCATGAGAGGGGTTTAAATACTTAAATAACTATGTTCTAAGATATATTATTACAAAAAGATAGAGGAGGTTTCAAAAAACCATCCTTGTAAGACTAACGTAAACTACAATCTAGGAAAATAAAGTAGCAATATGATTTATGAATTCCGCCCATTCTTTTGAATTTTGTCACGAAGATGACAAATATCCAGCATGGGCTTGAGCTGAGCTGGCTGCGAAATCCTCAATTTGATCTGTCCCTTGAATACTGAATTTGAGAGTACTGGTTGTGATCTTCTTGTTGAATCTGTTAAAGACTCCAGGATTTGGTATTGATGATAAGGTTTGGTCAAAAAATTCCAATAATTTTCTTGATCAAAATTATTTACCTTTTTAATTCTATCATCCTGCATTTCTGCCTTTTGCATCCACTGTGTTTCTAGTTTTTTTACTTCTGAGAACACTTCAGACGTGTACTCTTTGATAATTTCTTCTTTCATCATCTGTTCACATAAATATTCAGTCATTTTCTTTGATAATCTGATGTTTTCGTTGCTACTTTCTTTGCCTGCTCTATTTGTGCTTCCCAATCTTTAAATAAGATCTCCTTGTGAAACTTATCTACCTGGGGTATATTACCTTCCTTTCCTGAGTCTGATGTTTGCCATTGAATGTGCTCGTTGATTTTCTTCTCGAGGTTATCACATTCAAGTTTCTGGATAGCTACTTGTTGGATCAATATTTCATTTGAGTCACAATAAGAGTCAATAATAGAAGCTTGTTTGGAAAATACTTCTTGTTGTTGGTTTAACTTAGAATTTACATCCAATTCTTCTTTTATGAATTGCTCTAATTGTGTTTGGCTTTGTAACTTGGTCATTGTTGCTTCCAGTTGTGCTTGCTTCTCAGTGATTTCGGCTTGATGCTACAATTTAAGCTTTTCAAAATCCTTTTGAAATTGGGCCATCTTCAATTTCATTTGATTGTTGAAGTTAGATTTTTCTTCATCTAAAAATATCTCTAGTTCTTGTATTATGTCTTCTTTCTACTTCAGCAACATTTTAACCTCAGTAGCTTTATCAACGGTGGCAGTAGCATATGCCCCTGTAAACTGTGATAATTTAGTTAAATGTTCAGTAGGATCAGCTAAGGTATCCTTCCACAAAGCATCAACAGATTCATTTGTGAGGTTTGACATTGTTTCATCAATTCTTCTACTTTTATTTCTCTTGACTATAGCCTTATGACTAGGACTGTAGAAGATATCTAGTGAAGGAATTTCTTCAACTTGTAAAACTATTTGTTCTGTAGGGTAGGCCAGTATGATATCTCGATCATGAGTTTCTGGAACTTGTTGTAGTGGATTAATAGTTTCCACTATCTTCTGGGAATGTTCAGGTGTCTGAAAACTACTAGCTTGATTAGTATTGGGATTGGCTTTAGGAGTTTTTATTGCTTCAGAAAACTCATCCCATTCACTACTCAAATTCTTCGTTTGGGAATTTTATGGCTGATCAAGTGTATCATGATTTTGTTGAACTTCTTGAGAATTTGACTATGTTCCATTACTTTCTCTTTTCTCTTGCATCTCTATCTCTTGGATTACTTGATCAATTATCTTTTCTAGGCTATCCTTTCTGGATTCAGATCCATTTTTAGAATGATCCAAATTGTGACATTGATGCTCTGATTGACCCGACTCATCCTCAGACATGTCTTTCGCTTCATTATCCAAGCTGATACTTGGAGTAGGTCTATTCATATCTTCAATAATTAGCAAGTCAAGAGGAATTATCTCTAGTCTCTTATTTCTATATGTTTGGAAGGCTTCCAAATCATCTTGGTTGATTTGACTGGATGAAAACTTAATTATATCTAAAAAAAAATTCCATGCCTTAGAAGAGATCATCAAATCCATCTATTTCCTTTACAAAAGGCTTCATTTTGAGCTCTGTGATGTATTTTTAATTACATCATTTGGATAATACAACCTCTTTGGCGTTACTGCCAAATTCAATAGATTAATCTTTGAAATCTCCTTATAGGTGTGGCCAATATCAAAAAGTGCAAAAGTACCGCACTATAAAGGGAAATTAGGCCAAACAACCTTCTTAGCATCTTTCAGTTGTTTAGTCACATACTATTAACAAGCTAGTAGGATATCTCTCTTACAAGTAACTTATCAAGAACATAATATGGTAGGACGTGGGGAGAAGCATAACTCCAAAATACTCTGACATATGTAAAACTCTCCTTTGAAAACAATCTAGCCATAGAAAGAATATATGTACTAGCTTCTTTTGAAACCTTAGGGGCTTTCTTATTGAATATAATATGGTGCATAGGCAACATGAATCCATGGAAAATTTTATAAAACTGTAGATGGAAGTATGAATCCCAAAGGGCTCTGTGTTAAAAGTGGATTGGGGTAGGGTTTTGGGTATTCCATTACCATCCTATGGTAGGAAAACTAGTAGAAAATCAGATTGCGTCCATGACATAGGCACTCATATAAAAGGGAGGTATTTCTCTAGATGAAACACTCCTTTTATTCCTATACTCCATGATGTGTTTGGCTATATTTTTAGATAGGATATTTTCTCAATTCAGAATTAAGGAATTGACGATTGCGTCAATTACTGGGACCCAATGTACTGAAAACCTAGTGGTATCAAGTTTTGAAAGCATTCTACACAACATACAGGCAGCATAGTAGTAAGGTGAAGGAATCTAGGAAATTGAGCACATACCGAGTTTATCTCATTTTAGCTTTCACTAGTCTTCCTTCCATTTTTTTATGACTTTCATGAGGTCTAGGTGCTCTGCTCTAAAGCTTTGTCATATTTCTGCTGCGAGGCTGGTAAGTGGTACATTGCTTGTAAATCATCTGCCCTGAAAGAACCAATATTTTCTCACTTGGAATCCTTAAAATTTATATCTTCTATGTTTAAGTGGTTAATTTCCAACTTACCAATATCTGTGTAAGGGATAATTTTTGGCCTTGTGGCTATCTTGTGGATGAATGAACATGCAGCATCTAAGTAAGTCACGTTTGAAGAAACTGACGTGCATGTTGTAGTGAATTTGGTTATTACCCTCGGATTTTCCTCCTCGACAAGCTTATACATTTCCTCCCATGATGAACTGCCGCAATTCTGGTTGCAAGTGGTGTTTGAAAACGGGGGAGACATGTTTGAGTCTTTAGTAGATAGCATTTGAGCAATATCTTTTCCTTTCAGTAGACAAATTCGTCGTTTATATTAAACATGCATGAATAGATATGAATCTAATAAAACCTTTATTTCTATTAAATACTATTAATCATCGATAATCATTTCAAATCAAATCTTCTACACCTTTACACGAAATAGCTATCAATCAATTTAAGACATTGGATCTCAGATTTCGGTTTGATATGAAATAATTCATTTTGCATGCTTGAGTAATTAAATGCCATTCATTCGCATATCACAACTTATAACTTCTACCGTTTATGATTTTTATCCCTAAATTCTGTGAAATTTGATCTGTACAAATTGCACATCACAACTTATATGCAGTAAACAAATTTAATTTTGGTTAAGTCATGAAAAATGAATGCGGATTCAAGAAGTCAAGCAGCTATGCTTTATGGGACTTTAGAGCTTTTTTTTTATTGAGGGCTCATCGATTTCACGTAATTGCAACTTATGTCAAATTTATTTACAAGTTTGATTGTTTAAATGAGGTGTGATGCGATAAATAAATTATAATGAATATTGAAGTGTTTGCAAGTTTTAAATATAACTTTGAAAAAGGCTTACCACGTTTCGCAGCCTGCATGACTTAACGGATTTCAAGTCTTTTTGTTTGTAATTTATGTGTTTTTTGATGCACACAAAAGAATAAAGCAGAAAAACTTCAAAGAAAGCATTATTTCCTAAAGTTTTTTGTTTTTTTTTCTAAGTTAAACTACTTCTATTATATCATATAGTACGGAAAATTACAAGTCTCTTCCTGTGGATTTGACGAGTCCAATCCAGAGGGAAGTTTCAACAGTTTTCCACCAGAATTTGGACTGCCCCAGTCGGGGAAGCTAGTCCTTAAAAACCAGAGAGTAACTGCTACCCGAAGTGGGAAACTAGTAGATTTAGTTACCAAAGTAGAACATGAGTCACATAGTAGACAATTCCAAAACATGAGCATGCTAACAAGATTTTAAAAACTGAACCTAAGGAGAACCTGCATTCTTGTTGCTGAAGATGGGAACTTCTTCCTCAATTCTGCACACGTATCACACATCATCCGCCTCTTTGCTCAACGCATGGCTAGAAGGTTGAGGATGTGGCGACGGTGGGGTGTCGAGTTTAGCCGAGGAGGTAGCATGCAGTCCAGACTTATCCATCTTGTTTTTAGCCTCTTGATCTGAGCTGCTGCCTTCACTGTTGCCAGATTTGTCACTGTATTCTTTGCTACCGCTAGAGGCGCTTTGCACCGAGAGGGCCTTCATCTTATGGGGGATGAAAGAAGGCTCAATAGGAATGGTAGATTTACGTGGCCTCTTCTTGTTGCAGGATATGGAGGGAGTTGAAGCAGGGGCAGGGAGCTGCAGAGAGAGTTGGGCGTTCAAGTTGACAGGGGGGGTTCCTATCATGTTCATTCCAGCCAATAGAAAGGTTTAGATCATGACCTTGGGAGACTGAAAGCGGAGGAAGGGAAGGCTAGCCATGCCCCCCAACTCTTTTTCACCTCATTCTGTGGCACTGAGGCATAATTATCCAAGGGGCCGAGTCGTTGAACCAGGAGGGGGCTGAAGAAAACACAGGAGAAGAAAAGCTTCCAAAGGGAAGGCTGGGGCTGGTCGAGTGAGGACCATGCACTAGAGGCGGAGGGAAATTTACAGAGAAATGCATCAAGAGCTGGCGGGAAGGACGAAGTGAGGACGAAAGGGCCGAGGAGACGGGATTAATGGCCATGGCAAGCGGCGTTAATGAGTTGCAGAGCTGGTATGTCGAGGAGAAGGTGGCGGAGGTCGATTTAATGGCTCCCTCAAGCCAGCATTATCATGGTCCTTATTTTCATAAGTGGTCACATGGAGCAGCCAAGTGTCTCTCCACGTGGCTACTCAGTGGCACACTAATTCACTATTGGGTACCCGCATCTGTGGAAATTTTTTTGTTTTAAAGTTAAAAATAAATTTCCTATTTATTTCTAAAGGGTCCCCATTTATTAAAATAAATGGGGGGTGTTGTATAGCACATTACCTTCCCAGAGTAGCCAATTGAATTCCCCCGTGGGTAAGGGTGGGATTACCGCTTGCGAACACCTGCGTGTTAAACATCACAACAAACTTAGCTAAACAGCTTAAGCGTGAAAATAATGTCAAACAACAATACAATATCAAATTCCAGACTAGTTTTCTTTGCTACCCTCACCTTCCTTATATGGTTCTGAGCCTCCCCTAGCCTTGGCCCACCTCATAACTGCGTTGCACATGTGGCCAATAGTCTCCATGAGGACTGTGTTGTCTCTCCATGATATCCATGATCTATACATTTAATTTCCACTCCTCCATCATGTGTGCATTTAATGCACCACTCCCTCCATCACTTCATCATTTTGAACTATGATCTTACTTTTATTCCTCCATGATCTTACTTTGACTCCTCTACTATCTCCATAATGATGATCTACTTATAATTAACCCACATACACACACCAAAAGTGGGTTTTATTCATCTGTGGGTTTTATGGGTCCCTCGACCCTTTTATATACTTAAACAAGTAAGAAAAGTAATAACTCTAATATTCCAATTAATTGATGGAAAATTGGGAATATTACACAATTACATACAAAATTATTCTCACAAGATCCCTCTAGTACTCAGCTAATTGTCATACAATGTCATATGAAAAACTGACCAACACATAGCTAATTCTCAGCCTCCAGACAACCTGCCTTGCTTGCGCAACCCCTGATGGTAAAGATACATAAAAGATAGGAGTTCTTGGCTACCTTGACTGCACAAGTATAATGGGCACTCCAATGGGTGTTTGGTTGCAAGTGTGCAAGCCAATAATCCTACAACTGATATTCAACTTCCCTTGCACCTAGAACTCAACTAGGTCTCCACTAGATCTGACATGCATGCAGCTAATAATTGTAAATCCTTAGTTGCATGTGAGATCACTGATTGTGAATTAAATAATATTTAATTCACTATATCTCTCACTAGTGTATCTTCAGTTACAACTATCACAACTGATTTTAACTCACTTAATTGAGTTAAACTCTTTACAACTTGCATTAACTAATGGACCATTGCACTTCGAACTTTGTTACAACTAGAATTACTCTGCATGCCTCACCAACTACCTCTAACTCAAAATCCACTAGCTAACTAAATCTATCACTTTCAGTTAACTCATTCAAGACCACATTGAGAATACATTACAGTTTAATTTTAATCTTAATTAAGGGATAACCAAAATAAACATGCACCCAAAAATAGCATTGTGGGCCCCACCCTAGTCTAGGTGCTTAATGCAAACAGGTGCTTAATGCAGTAGGCATGGGTGCAGAATCTTCTTTTTGAATCTCAACACTCCCTCTAACCAAGAAATGGATTATCCTTCACCCCTATCATGTCCCTATGGTATTCAAATTTTCTCCTAGTGAGCACCTTCATCATAATATCTACATCCTGATCTTCCGCAGGAATGTACTGCAGCAACATGATCCTTCTCTGCACAAAATCTCTGAGATGATGGTACTAGGTATCTATATGCTTGGACCTATCATGAAACACAAGATTAATCAAGTGTTTAATGCAACTCTGATTATCACAATGAATCACTATTGGATCCATCTGAGAACCAAACAAAACAAACAAGATCTTTCTCATCTGGATAGCCTCACATGCAGCTTGACTTGCTTCCATGTATTCTGCTTCCACTGAACTGAGTGCCACGGATCATTTCTTCATGTTGTACCAGGAAAAATTTGTTGATCCAATGCAAAATATCCCCCCTTATGTGCTCTTTCTGTCCGATAGACTTCCAACCCAATTTGCATCCCTAAATCCATGCAACTTCACTCCTTTTTTCCGTATGTACCATAGACCATACTCTAATGTGCCCCTGAGGTATATTGGGACATGCTTCCCTGCCTTCCAAAATAGCTTGGTAGGCTTAACCATAGCTTGGCTCAGCTGGTTAACTGCGTAGAAAATGTCTGGTCTCGTCTTCACCAAATACATTAGCGAACCCACTAACTATCAGTAGACAGTAGCATCCACTACCTCTCCAGAAGTAGCATCCTCTTTCCTCCAATTTCCTAGAAGAGGAGTATCCATGGCTTTGCATCTCTCCATGTTAAACTTACCCAGTATCTCTTTTGCATACTTGACTTGAGACACAAAAATTTCACCATCTCGCTACCATATTTCCAATCCAAGGAAATAATGAAAGAGTCCCCCATGTCCTTCATTTCTAACTCCCTTCCAAGATCCTCCTTTCATGAGTGTAGCAGCTGCTCATCACTAGTCAAAATTAGATCATCAACATGAAGAGAAATGATCAATAGCTTACCCTCAACCACAATCTGGTACAATTTTGCATCTAATTCACTTTTGGTGAAGCCTAGTATGGTGAAATAGTTGTTTATCCAAGTGAACCAACCACGGGGTGCTTTCTTTAGCCCATATAGTGCTCTTTTGATCCTGCACACTTGAAACTCATTGTTGAATATTTTGAAACCTTCAGGATTCTCTATGTACACCTCTTCCTCAATGATCCCAATAAGAAACACAATTTTCACATCCATCTGATGAATGTGCCAGCCCATCTGTGCTGAGAGTGCAAGGATGGATATTATGGAAGAGTACCTTGCAACAGGTGCAAAATTTTCATCATAATCTATCCCCTCAATCTGTGAGAATCCTTAGGCCACAAATATGGCCTTTTATTACTCCAAAATCCCATCAGTAGCTTTCTTTACCATGTAGATCCATCTCGATCCCACCACTGAGTTGTCGACTAGTCTTGGGACTATCTCCCATGCACTGTTCTTGACAATGGAGTCATACTCCTACACCATTGCATCAACCCAAGTTGGCTTCTACACTGCTTCCTGAAAGGAAGATGGTTTAGTCACAAAACATTTTCTCATAAGAACCATGTATCCAGTAAATAGGCCAGGAGACTCTCTTTTTCTGCGCTGTGAAGTAGGGGCTCCTACATTATCTGTAGCATCAAGTCTTAGCCTATCAGTTTCCGTGGTGCGCCTTCTACCATTTTTTATGGATGGCTCTGCATGACTGTTTTCCTCCACTCCATGAACCTCCTCATGTGGTTGATCCACATCTTGAGACTCATCCTTGGGAACCAACAATTCCTCCTCTGCATGTAAGTCTAGTTCCCTCTCAAGGTACAATCGCATGGATTTCTCCTCATCAAATTCGATATCCTATCACACAATAGTCATTCTGTTGTTTGGAAAATACACATGATAATATGGGGTGTTTCAGTGTACCCCACAAAAATCCCAACCTCGGTTGTTGGCTCCAGCTTCTTCCTGGCATCCTTAGTCACATGCACATAAACAGATGAGCCAAAAATATTAAAGTGTGAAACATCATGTTTCTTACCAGTGAAAGCCTCTTTAGGTGTACTCATTCCATGTACTCTATGAGGACAATGGTTTTGCACATATACCATTGTATTGCATGCTTACACCCACAGATTCATCGATAGGCCTTGATCATGCAACATCGCTCGTGTTGCACCCACAATAGTTTTGTTCTTCCTCTCCACGACCCCATTCTGCTGTAGGTTATGAGGTGCTATGAGTTGTCTTCAAATTCCTTCTTTGTTGCAGAAGTTCTAGAATTCGTTAGAGATGTATTCTCCACCATTATCACTCCTAAGAGTCTTCACTCGCTTCCCCGATTCTTTCTCCACTAGTGCCTTAAACTCATAAAACTTAGAGAATGTTTGATCTTTCTTCTGCATGAAAAAGATCCAGCACTTATGAGAAAATTCATCAACAAAGATTACATAGTAATTATGTTTTTTTGTTGAAGCAATCGAGAAAGGACCACACATGTCTATGTGAACTCTCCCAAGGATCCCCGAAGCTCAACTTTCCTTCTCATGAAAGGTGGCCTTTACATATTTTCCCATAGTACATCCCTTTCATGTATCTGACTGTGCAAGTGTACCCCTTGGAAGACCAGTAGAAAAATGTTGCCTGACTTCCAAGGCTCCATGGTGAAGATAGCCCAATCACCTATGCCATAATTCGCCCTCATCTCGGCTCACCAATTGATCTGCCTTGCCCATCATTCCTTCACATACATATACCTCCAGCTTATAGAGATTCTTAACTCGAATCCCTATCCTCTTGGCTTGTCCTATTCTTTTATGTCGCAAGAAATATTTTCCATCACTAAAAAGAACATCATAGCCTTTATCCTCCAACATTGCGACTGAGACCAAATTTTTCTTCAGACCTGGTACACGCATTACATATTTTAATCGAAATGGTTTACTTGAATCCCTCTGAAATTTAATGGTACCAATCCCGGTAGCATTGTACCTTCCATCGTCACCCATTTCAATATGCATCTAGAGATCTTTCTCCTCCAAATCACTGAAAATTTTCTTATCTTAGTCATGTGAAAGGAAGCAGCGCTATCCAAATACCACATAGATCCCAATGCACTAGAAACCATGCATGCAATTAATGATAATTCAAGCTCAAATTGCGATGCAAGGACCTCACCAATTGTAGATCCTCCAGCCTTCTTGTTCTTCTTCTCTTGTGGATAGTTAGTAGAAAAATTCCCATGCTTGTGACAGTGAAAACTCTTCACTTTGGACATGTCCTACTTCTTTCCATTCTTGGACTCAGATTTAGAATGGGATTTCTTCCCCTTCCCCTTCCTCACCTTAGCAGCCAAAGCACAATCCTCTTCATCCTCATTCTTAGATGAAGATACATCTCTGGTGTTCCCTCTCAACTCCTCCTGCACCAAATCTGACCACATTGTTCCCAATCTGGCAATTTTTCCCTTCTAATGACAGACTCTTGATAACTGTGCCAACTCTTGGGAAATACTAGGAGAGCCAAGCTCACCAAATAATTATCAGAAACTGTTATTCCAATGCTACCTAGTTCATCTCAACATTGGACATGTTAGTCATCAGTATTTTTCACCTGTTGATGATGACTAGTTTTTAAGGCCAACTTTTCTAGCAGCTGATCTCCAATTTGTCAAATTTGCCAGCTGGAAAACACCCATAAACATTTTTTCCCTCCTACCTTTTAAAATCAACCCATGATGAGATAAAACCTAATTGTCAAGCCCTATCTAGCCTCATTCATACAAACTTGTCCATCAACTCCAAAGAGAATACTCCAAATCTGCCCAAAAAGTCTCCCCTAAGTTAGGTAGTGGGGCTTTAGGAAATCCTCCCTTGGCAAACTATCCTAAAGCCAAAATAACCTCTGTCTAATATCAACCAGTCATATACAAACTTCCTATTCTGCAAATAAATCTTGATTACACCCTTAGGTCACACCACTAACAAGCCTTGATGTCTCAGCAGTACATATGCCACAAGTCAAACTGATATTAGGTGGATTTACAGTGTTTCAATGCCTTTTCAAGAGTAGAAGTGTACCAGTGATTCCAGAAGACATTATTAAACTCAACATGAAAAGACAACTGCTTCTCATGTGGTTTTGAGCCTGGGATGCAAGTATTGGATAAAGATTTATTTCAATAAGCTCCTGCAAACACAGTCAAAAGGTTAGTGACTTATGAATAACAAGTAATACTCTGCAGATACTGGTCAGGTTGCTTTTGATGTCTAAAGATACATAAAGGTATTTTAACAGCAGGATTACATGTCTCAAAGAAATACCCCTCATGGCATATTGTCAATTTGTCACTTTTATTTCTTTAACTATGAATAGGCAGTGAAAGGAAAGATGGCACTATTTGAAAGTAGATGAGATGGCATCACTGTGTAAAACCTCCTCCAAACATGAGCAGAGGGTTGATTGACTGAGAAAACCTCCTCCAAACGTGAGCAGAGGGTTGGGTCACCAATTGTAAAACCTCCTTCATTTTACAAGCAGAGGGTTTGGAAATGTGATAAAGGCCTCCTTCATTTAACAAGTAAAGGGCTAGGAACAGAGATGTAACCTCATTTAAAAGCAGAAATTTAAGGTGTTTTTAGATGACTTCAGCAATGATGAGTCACCTTCCTTCCACAGGATGAGCAAAAGATACATTAGCAGATTTCAAATAGTGTTTAAGAAAAAAAATGGTCAATACAATGGTGCTAAAAACCTCTGTTCTTATGTTTATAAGAGTCTCCTTCAAAGAAGAATCTGGAAGTGAAGTTTTGACTAAATACAGCCTTATCTAAATGGCCAAGGTAGTAAAACAATCTTGGTTTTAAACTGGCTTCTGCTAATAAATACAAAGACAACCACTAATAGTTTGTTCATGGATATTCTTCATTTGGCTAAAACAGGGGTTGAAAAGAGCCCAGGAAGTTGTCAAACATAGGCCTCCTTCATAAACAAGTTGAACGCTCACCATTGTTTGAGGATGAAGAGCATTCATTTCAGTGTGGCAGAGATTTCAAAAAGGACTGCTGTCAAACATGGTAAAATGAATGAGAATGCATTATTCTTATAGACCTCCTTCACGGAGGAACAAAGGGACAGTTTTCCAATTTTACAATTCAAACTTTAGCTCATCATCCCCTACTATATCTCCGTAAAATTTGAAGACTAGATTACTTTGGAAATCCAAGGTTAGTCATTTGCCTTGATATTGGAGACTATTTATAGCAGAGATTTTCACTTGGAGTTTCAAATGGGGTTTCAAATAAAAGATATTAATTACCCATTCTAAATACCATCCTTGCAAGTTATTTATATAGACCAAGAATAGTTTTATTGTTGCACTTGTGAAGTTCAGGATGGGTAGGTTCTTAAGGTTTTTGATTTCTATGATTGGCACACATAAGCCTCTGTGGATGTTTTTATTTTTGATGCATGAAGAGAAATTTTATAACCCTTTGCTGTTGAGCCTATACAATGGACATGATCAACCATCGAACACCATAACAATTGGTTTGTCAACTTGAAAATGGCCTCCCTCACAAAAGGCAGAGGGTCATTTCTCCTGAAGTTTTCACCATACAAATCACTTTATACAAATGGTTAAAGAGTTTCTCAAACAATTTTTATATTCATATCAAAGGGCCTTCATCAGTTGATAAAGATAAAGATCTCATATTATGTCTGAAGGGCTGTTTTGAAGGAACTGCAAGGTGAAATGTCTTTTATGAAGTTTTAAAGAAAATTTTCGTTTTAAAGGAGCAAAAGGATCTTTACAAGCATAAAGACAGTGATTTTTGTTGTTTTAAGACAAAGAGGGCCTTTGTAGCATCCTAAACCCTCATAAAGAATTTTCAAAGGATGGTTGACTTTATTTCAACTTTAAAAGGGGTGGGGAGACCGTTGCAAAGCCCATTTGGCAAATTCAAAACTCAACAAGCGTTCACAATCACTCTCCTAGATGTTCACTGGACCAAGCAAGAAGTTCAAGAATTTTTCAGAGTGTTTTGAGGCTTAAAGCCTGCGCGGCGCGCCTGGAAAAGCACGTGGCGCATTCAAAAAAGAAAATACACAGGCATTCAATGGCTGCGCGGCGCGCCTGTAGTGGCGCGTGGCATGCCTGTAGCATCGGTCAACAACTGCCCGAAGGCCGACCCAACACCTTTTCCACTGCGCGGCGTTCTTTCTAATAAACGTGCCGCTCACTCCTTATGCCTTCCAACAAGCTCTAAACCTGCTCAACTCATCAAACAAGGGCCATAAGCCATCTTCAAGGTATTTTTTATTGCCCCTTGGTGCATTCAAAATTCTAAAAGGGTGTTGGTACCATGTTTTTCCAAGACTAAAACAGTGATTGAAGAGTGGAGTTCTTGGTAGAAAATTAAGGTGGTTTGTTACTGTGTTGCCAAAAAAATTTATAGTATAAGGCTAGGGTTTGTTTATATTAGTTTCAAAATGCCTAAAACTTCCTTCAAACAAAGTGATAAACCATATACTAATGACAAGACAGAAAACACAGTGGTAGAGGTTTTCAAGTTGTTGTAAGGTGTCCTAACAGTGATAAAACAAAATTAACCTCTGTCTGTGAAATCTAAGGTGAAGGCAGTGTTTGTAAGGTGAACACAATGTTTGTAAGGTGAAAACAGTGGTCATAGTCTAAATGCTTTGTCACTTCAAAAGTGTCCTCTTTGTATGGTGAAACAATGAAACCTAGTGCAACCTCCATTGTTCCACAAAATAGAGTATGCTATGAAGATATTTTAAATCAATTTGAGGGTGTTTTTGTCTACCTTTGTAAGGAAACAGTGAATAGAAAAAGGGTAGTGATTGCAAATAAGGGTGTTCTTATCAAAACAAGATTTTCTTTCCTCACCAATAAACCACAAGAATATCTTTTCAGGGTTATTAGCCCAAGCATAGTGATAAGTTGATCTTATTTTATTTTGACAAATACTTGTTGATTGGCATCAAAGTGGACAAACAGTAACTTATAATGAGGACAGAGGTGTGGTTGAGAAAAACATTTCAAGGGCCATTTGAGACAGCTTGGTTTTGCAAAGAAAATTCAAAACAAAATGCCTCCCAGGCAAGATAGTAGGAGTGGCCTTCATAGGAGGTTTGAGCCTGTTTCCACTTAAGAGGTAAATGCTCATCCATCAGTCCTATTTAACTTTCATGAGGTTGGGTGTCTAGAGTTTTGTCAAAGGGTGCAGGAAGTGAAAAGCTATTTCCCTTTGACACGTCTTTGTGCTTTGATATTTCAAGAGAAGCACTTTTAGCTAGCAGGCTTGGATTTTAAGTTCTCTCCTAGGTCCATTTCCAAGGCCACCAAAATCCCTTATGTCAGAGAGAAGTGGTTTAAAAAAAGCCACATAGACTCAGAACAGTACAAACCTTTTATGAAGCCTGAGCATAGAGACGCATGTCCATCCATTTTTCCCTTCTCAAATCTGTTGACTAGTTATGCCCCCCTCATGAAGATAATCATGAAATAATTCACTTGCGATGGAATATTATCCCGAGTCTATGCTTACCATGTCCGATTGCTCATGCATTTCACAAGAGCCAAATTGCTAAATCTCCCTTTATTCCTCCATAGAAGTATTGAGAAAATGGCTTCCACTGTTCAGAAAAAACCTCCTTCTCAGCAGACAGCCTGCCTCTTCCATCATTCCCTCATCAAGGTTATCATTCTTCATCAGCTTGAGAAGAAAGAAATCTCTTGGGATACTTTCATTACACATCCGAATTTCACCACTGTCCCTTCATTTCATACATCTCCTTCACCTTCCACTCACCATCCTTCGCCTTCTTCAAGCAAGCCCATTCCCAAGAAGCTCAAATTTCCCATTGAAAAAGAAAAAGAGCATAATGAGGAAGAAGAGCATGAGCAAGAGGAGGAAGATGATGATGAGCAACATCATAATGAAACAGGGCAAAAAGGGGAAGAAGATAACATTGAGGCAGAGAAGCAAGGGGAAGAAGGGCATGATGAAGAGGAAGATGACGATGAGCAGCATCATGATGAAACAGGGTAGCATGATGAACAGGTGCAGCACAGTGAGGAAAGGCAGCCACATGATGATGAATAGCAGCAAGATAAGGAAGGATATCATGATGAACAGGTGCAGCACAGTGAGGAAAGGCAGCCTCATGAAGAAGAAGGGTAGCATGATGAATAGGTTCAGCATAGTGAGGAGGGAAGCCCTCAAAAAGAAATGCAAAAGGACAGTCAAGGCATCAATGAAGAAACTCAAGACAGTGGCAAGAATGATGAGGAAAGTAACAAGGGCAAAGAGCCAATAGAGCATGTGCTAGATACCTCTCCTAGGAAAGGGGCCATGCTCTCTTATCCAAAAGTGGCAAAGCCCCGAACATCAAGGAAAAGGGTGCCTAAAGCTGTAACTCCAAATGTTACTATGGCCCTCCGAAGTAAGGGGAAATTGCCCAAGAAGCCCATTGTCAAATTTCCCAAGAGGGGGAAGACTAAAAGAGCCACCCAAAGCAAGGGAAAGGAGAAAGAAGAAAGCAGCCATGAAAAGGAAAGGGACTTAGACATAATTCAAATCCAAAGTGATGATAGCGACAATGAAGCCCGAATCCTAGAAACTCTCTTAATCAATAGAGAAAACCAAATTGATGCTTTGAGGACTGATCTAGAGAGGGCTAGAAACTTCAATCACTTTTTGTAAATTCAAAACAAACAGATGAGTGTCCATATGGCGGTATATGAGACACGGGCCATCAAATAGAAAGAAGAGGCCTCCAAGGTACAAGTGATATTGGAAGAACTCATGGGTGAGTTCGATGAGAGCGAAGATGAATATCAGCCCAGGAGAAAGAGGCCAAGAACCATGGGGCTCAAAAGAGCCCTTGAGAAACAAAAGGAAGAAGAAGTTGCCCTTCTCCAATCTACCCCTCTCACTACATTGTTCACCCAATAGATAGAGAACAATCGAGAAGCATGGCTTGAGAGGGTAAATGATCACTTGGAAAATAAGTTGGAGAAGGAAAATAGAGATTTGGACCTTCAACGGACAATGACCGGGCATTATAAGAAGCTCAATCAGTTTACCTGGCGGAAATTGAAGGCCACAAAGGAAAAACCCAAGGAGGCTCAAAGGAGGCGCTCGGCACCAAAAATGAAGAAAGGCACCTCAAAGCTCCAAATTTTGGCCTCAGCTTCAAAGCATGTTTCTGAAAACCCTTGAGGGTCATGCTCACCAAAATTGGGCGAAATTCAACAAGTTTTGTTTTTTTGTCATTTTTGGGTTTTTGGCTAAAACTCATGGGGCATCACCATTTCTGTTTGGGGCATCTTCAAAGGATGAAAATGGTATCATTGGATGCCATAATTTCAGGGGGATATACTCAGTGATTTTTAGATCAATTGAAGATGATTTTCTCCCCCAAAATGGCGAAAAACACTCACTTTTTCTACACTCTGCCCTGTTTATCAGCAAGGTCTATTTTTTTGGTTTTTACACACAGATAATTTTTTGATGGACTTCCAATGGTCAGTTTGGAGAAAAATAATATTTTCAGAAAATAGATATTCAAATCTTTCCAACGAGCCATCACGGGCCTCGTTTCGACATCGGGAAGGCCTCCAAAAGTTGTCGGCAAGTCAAAGGACTTTCTGCTGATGTATTTCTTAAGTATTTTTGTAAAAAATGAACCTTTCTAAAGTGACTTTTCCTCATGTGTGTTTAGCTATTTTTGTGCATGATTAGTTATGAAAAGTCAATATATTTTCCTTTTTAGAATTTTAGAGATATTTTATTAGATATTTTGTGCCTTGGGCTTTGCAAAGCCTTAAGGACAAAATCAGATATTTTGGATAGGCCAATGAGATTGCAAGTTGAACTAGGAGGTTTTCCTCACTTTGGCCTATATATTCCATGAGAATTCATTGTAAACAAGGCTGAACTGGATGAATAGAAGCAATATATGGTTATGCAAGCTTGGAAGAAACACTTGTCTCATGCATTGGATAGTTTCTTGAGTGCTTTTGGATGATAAAAGAGGACTGTTGTTGGATTCTGTTGGGGTTCCCATGTTTTGACCAGATTGGCAAGACCAAAAGATGATACAACATCAAAACCACTTTGGGGCCCTAGGATCTAGCCCTCCTAGACCCGGAGAGGGATCTCTCCGATAAAACAAAGAATGATATATTTGTGAAGCTCAAGATGAGATGTTAGGCTAGGTATGAAGCACAAAGGGGGGTTTTAAATGATTTGGTTGGTTGGTTGCTGGGTTGGTCATGAGATCATAGACTGAGAACGCAATGGAAGGAAAGGAAAAGAGTAGCAGGATGTTTCAGCAAAGAGGATAGGCCAAGAAAGTGCCATCCATTGGGCTATGGAGTCATGCAAGGAAATTACTTCCAACTACTAGCCAAGGATTTCAGAGGGCAAGTCATCTAATACTAAAGGATCTTTTAGATTAGATGGTGGGATGAACATTAAGGAAAGAAGGTGAAAGAAGGAAAGACAGCCAATTTTATGTCTATAGATCCGGTCAGAGGTCATTTAACTCCAAACCTGCTTGGACATACCCAAAGGAAGCTTTCAAAGGAGGGACAAAGGGGCAGCTTGTAGATCAAACCAGGGGTCATTTAACTCCAGGTCTGCTTTAGCAACTCCAAGGGAAAAACAGAGATAAGTTTAACAGAAGGGATCTTAGAAAGGCCAGCTGGTCGCGCAAGGATCCTAGTGGAAAGGGCTAACTCTAATCCCCAGTGTTCCCAAATCTTCCAGCTTAAACCCACCAAGAACATCCAAGAACTGATCCATCCAATTCATACATCAGAGAGCAGGCAATAACATCCACTACACTGGTTAAATTGACTGAAACCAACCCTCAAATAACACATTTAGCAGAAAACATTGAAGGCAGGGAGAGCAGCAACATAGGGTACCTAACAAGGGTAAATCCTATGCCAAACTTCTGATGCATGCCAGCAGAAAATGAACATTATGAAAATGTAATAAACAGAGTTAGAAAAACATCACCAATAGTAATAGACCAAGATCCTATGAAATGTGCTTTGATTAATGATGCAAAACCAGTCATGTACACTCAACTCAATGGCTGTTACAGTCCAGACTTTCTCCTCCCAGCCTACTACATACAAACTACTCTGTTATTCCCTCCCAAAATTGTTCTAACAGTCAAAATGAATCCCTATAACTACAGCAGCAGCAGCCGAACAATAACTAACAACCAACAACAACGACCTTTACAATTCGTTCTCGGGAATTCTTATAGGAGAAGAGAAAAACAGAAGTAGATGAACATTAAATGGATCTCATTATGACAGAGTGGCAGAAGTTTTCACGCCCATGCTGCTTAATGGCAATCTTCAGCGCTGTGTGTACTCTATCATCTGCTCTGGGAGACTCTGTCAAGCCAAGATTGACCTCTGGTATCTCTTTAAGTCTTTACGGCGGTCTGGAACTCTGTGATGCTTTCTCGAATAAATGAACTAGATGGGATGATCTGCAGGCTGCTCCATACTCCATTACTGTTGTTCAGACAGTCTTAAAGAAGCTCCTATCCATAACAGTCGTTTAAGGGCTCGAGGAGGCATGAAGAGCGCTGTGGGGATGGTGTACTACTGAGAGAAGAGTATTATGCTGAACATTAAACACAGATAGGACTGTTGCGTGTGCGTTGGTCTTCAAACTGCGCCTTTCCTTTGAAAGCGGGTTTAAACATTAATTATACCAACAACAGGCATAAACCCCTTTTGAATCTCTTCTGCTGGCCCGTTGGCAAACGTTGAAACGGCCACCTCTGCGCTATCTGCACAATTAAAATAAACCTGTTACAAACCAGGCAGGGATGGCGGAGGAAATGCTTCAGAGGCCCAGAGGAACGGTGTCGAAACAGTGAAAACGACGGAAATAATGAAGAAGGACGGAAGGAATGGTTATTAGTGTAAAACCCAAAGGTTAAACGTTTGGGGGGAAATACAAAGGAAATATGTGAAAACAATGAAGCAGAGCCATGGATTTGGGACCTGGTCATGGTGGAGGGCGATTTATAAAACCTTAATGTAAAACAAAAAGGTTTGAATAATGGAGGAAAAAAACGAAATAAAATGGACGGGAAATATTGTACGAGGTGGGACTGGGAATGAATCGCAATCGCAAATCGAGAGCGGAAGGCAATCGCGATCAGAGAGGGCCAGGGGTGACACACGACAAAACTTCTGATTGCGATTGGGAAGGACGCGCGATAGCCGTTGGATCAACGGAGAGATGGATGGTTGAGATCTATTCTGAGCAATCGCAATTGGAGGGAACAATGCATGACACATATTAAAACTTCCGATTGCGATTAGGCGGGGACAGCGATGACTGTTGGATCAGCGGGAGGAATCAACGGTGGAGGATGCAATCGGGGGATCGCAGCAATCGGAAATCGGAGGGAAAGGCTTGCGATCAATCGGAGGGATGGAGCGATCAGGGCGCGATGCGATCAATCGCATCGCAAGTATTTACGATGGACCGATCGGGGGTCGTCACACAAGATTTTCGATTGCGATTGGACAAGGGTTGCGATCACGTCTTCAAAGCGGCAGGGTTTATATAACATAAAACTTTATAATAAATTTGTATAACAATGCATGGCGGGGAAGTGGTTATAAAGGGGCGGGACTTTATAATAGACAGTAACATTGTTTATTATAAGGTCCTAAGGGGTATGGTTGGGGAAGTGGTTAGCATATGAAACGCATTGTATTAGAAAGGATTTACAGTGCGATTATAATCAGAACAAAAGGGAGAAGGGGTAAGGCCTTGTAATAAGGTTGGAAAGTGGGTTTTTGGCCTATTCAATGTGGTTTAAATGTTAGAAAGGGAAACGATAGAGGAATAAGGGGGAAAGAAGGTCAACAAAGGCAAGGGGGGAGAATTTAAAGGGGATTTTGGGGGAATTTGAAAGGTATGAAGGGAAATAGAAGGGGACAAAATGGAAGCTAAGTGGGGGTGAAATAAGAGGGAAAGGGGCCTTTTGGGCATTCTTCTTCATAACAGAGAGGCTTTAAGATGGAAATCAGCAAAGGGGATTTCACCAAAGGACAGAGTGCACAAGGAGGCTTCAAGGATGATGTGTTTTCAGGGGAAATGCATTCCTTGAAGGCTCAACAACAATTTAGCCCCCCGTTTGCTTGTCAAAAAATTTATGGGGGGCTAACAGATTCCATGACTTGGTAGAATGGTATAGTGTCTCTCTCTCTGTTTTGTTTCTTAGTTTTCATTCATAATTCCATGTTCTTGCTCGCTATAAGACAGTAGAGAATAGATTTGAGACATGCCCTTGGAAGCACCTCAAATTTCCTGTTTCTTTATAGCTTCTATGTGTTCTTCATTCTTATTCATATTAAAGAATCCTTGATTGCTCTTTGATAACTGAAGAATATTGTTTGCTTGTTTCATTTATGGTTTTATGCATGCTAAGTATGATTCACGATATGCCTTTCTTACTCATGGCTAGTCATAGCTCCACCTCTGAAATCTCTCTTTGATTGATTAGATTTTCATTTATTGAACCAAGGAAGTCTTGTACTGATCTTGCCCTTTGCCTAAAACTATGCAATCTTGCTTCAAAGTGCCCAATAGCTTGAAATACTATGATTAGGCGTTCCTTCATAGTGATTTGAGTTGTTTGTTTGTCTTAAATGCATTTTCCCAAAGTCTGATAGCCATTTCCTAAAGTTAGACAGTCATATATCTCTATGCATGGCTTGAATGTTTATTTCTATGCATTGATCAGTTTATAGTTACATTTCTCATGATTAATGGTTAGCCCTACCATGTTTATATCAGCTATTAAAATATTTATGTTTGAAATCCTTTGTTCTTCACAAATTTAATGTCCATCTCACTCCATTTTACCCCAAGATCCATTTTACCTCGAATCAAATCGGCCCTTCAATAACCTTGTATCACCATCTAACAGCTTTCTTGACCTTTTCGACCCCATAGCCCAGTTGATCCGACATCTTTTTACCTATCTTAGTCTTTGATCAGTTCATCCCTCATAACCTAAAAACCAAAAAACTACTTCATAACTAGCCTAAAATCAAGAACACAATAAACAAACACACAGATATCCCTTACACAAATAGAGAGAGCCCTCTCTGAGTCCAGGAAGGCTGGGTCCTTGGGCTCCAAAGACTAGTTTGATGTTACACTGTCATTTGGCTTGCCAATCAGCCAAATCATGGGACCCTAACAGGACAAACTTTGTTATATATTTTGGAAGGGTTCTTTCATCTATCTTGATCCATCTTGATCTTCCTGAGTTTACCTTTGAGCTCCAATTTCCTATAGTTGCTACTGCTTTGGAATAGATCTGTCAAAGCCTTCCACATTGCATATGGTGTGGCTTTCCCATGGAGTCTTGAGAAAATGTGGTCTCGTACTCCCTCTAATAGGATCCTCCTTTCCTTTTTCACTTTCTTTTTCCATGCATCAATATTTGGAGCATCTGCAACATCGGGCTTAGGAACATCTTTGGCAATGAGTTCCTTCAACCCATTGTCTTTGAGTACTGCCTCCATCCTGTCCTTCCAATAAGTATATTTCTAGCTCCCCTCGAGTGCATACTCTAACCTCAAGCCATTGAGATCCATTTTGATCTTGAATCAGTTATAGCACCAATAAAGTCTTACTGCAAATTTGAATTCTATCCAGTCACAAACTCAGCTCTTGCTTGACTTCTGCAATTTCTTGTGCTCCGATACCATGTAGAAATTATACAACATGCATGTATATCTTGGATTCACCTGATCTAAAAATTTACTAAAGTTAAATATTGAATCGCTTCTACAAATATTTTGCGGGATTAAAAACACAATCGCTAATCACATGAACATGGAGAAAGATCAATCACACACAACACAGATAATTTCTCGAGGAAAGATTACAGATAAAAACCCCACTATCTTCTATTGTATATTAAGCATGGATAATAAAACAATTACATACAAAATTATTCTCACAAGGTCCCTCTGGTACTCATCTAATTGTCTCACACTCTCATATGCAAAATTGACCAACACATAGCCAATTCTCAGCCTCCAGATACCCTGCCTTGCTTACGTAATCCCTGATGGTAAAGATCCCTAAAAGATAGGAATTATTGCATGCCTTGAATGTGCAAGTATCATGGGCACTCCAATGGGTGTTTGGTTGCAAATGTGCAAGCCAATAATCCTACAACTGATAGTCATCTTCCCTTTCACCTAGAACTCAACTGGGTCTCCACTAGATCTGACATGCATGCAGCTAATAATAGTAAATCCTCAGTTGCATGTGAGATCATTGATTGTGAATTAATTAATATTTAATTCACTATATCTCTCACTAGTGTCTTTAGCTAAAAAAAGAACAACTAAGTTTAACTCACTTAACTGAGTTAAATTATTTACAACTTGCATTAATTAATGCACCACTACACTTTGAACCCTGTTGCAACTAGAATTACTCTACATGCCTCACCAACTACCTCTAACTTGAAATCCACTAGCTAATTGAATTTATCACTTCCAATTAACTCATTCAAGACCACATTGAGAATAATTACAGTTTAATGTCCATCTTAATTAAGGGATAACCAAAATAGACATACACCCAAAAATAGCATTGTGGGCCCCACCCTAGTCTAGGTGCTTAATGCACTAGGCGTGGGTGTTGAATCTTCTTGCTGAATCTCAACAGATATGTAGGGGTTAATATTTTCCTTTACTCCATCTACTATTAGATTCATGGCCAAGATGTTAGTTTCCTTGTATTTTTATTTTCCTAGATCATCTGTTGGTTTTTGAACTTTCCTTGAACAAAATATAATACTTTATGTTTTGTGAGGATGATATCCATCCTTTTCTTCCATGATCTATATTTGGTGGCCCCTTCTCACTTATTCTTTGTCTTCATTCAGAATTGTCCATAAAATTTATAATTTTTTCCTTACTAGAGAATAGGTCTTCCACTTCTTATATGATCCTTCTATTTGACCCTTTAAATAGATCTTCAAGCTGCCTTTTTCTTTGCTCCTTCACCTTAGCTCTCAAACCATGTTAAAGAAACAGAAAGGCGGAAATATTCTCTTATGTTGATAATTACATGTGATAATTGTAGTCTTATTAAATTTATTTATGTTATTATTTTCATCAAGTAATCATCAAATAAAAACATGAATATCAATGACACCAGATGGAGGCACTCATCCAGGGCTAAAAACCTTCTAAAGGGGAAAAACCATTCAAACTATTCCACTAGTAAATCAAACTAAAGTTGAGACAATCCAAGACCTTAGACCAGACCAAAAGACCATCCTCGTCCACCAAGTCAATCTTCTAATATGATGAACCAAACACTAGAAGTAATTTTTTGTCAAATTGCTTCAACCCAACTTTAAGTTAGAATTTTGGCCCCCAGCTCCAAAATTTCAGCCTTATTGTAGTTCTGCAACTTCATCCCTCTTGCAGCTTCATATTTTGACACGCGCGATACACAAGAGAGAGAGAAAATGAAGTTCTTCCTTCTTCAATTATGGTTTCTTCTTCTTATAGGCTTCTTCACACTTTATTCTTCTTATTTTTCACTTATTTGAATTGCGGATCAAAATTGAGTGAGTGGGTGTCCAAATGAGGTCGAGTAGACACCTTTATATGGTCTTTCTTAGTGGTTAAATTCCCCTAATGAGGATGAATTGTTTTAGGCCAACTTAGTGTAGGAGGCCTAAATGACTCAATTTACATCAAAATGAATTTCTTTCTTCATAAACAAAGCCCAAGAAGGGTCTATTACATGATGATATGGACAAAGACTCTTGAAATAAAACCTAGAAGCCTGCAAGTGAGGCTTTGACCTATTAATCATTGACCCAAGCATGAAACCAATGCTTTAATAAGTCAATTTCTTTTATAATATTTCTTTTTCTTTCTTTTGACAAATATATTACATTATGACCTCAGTGTAATTATCAAGAACGACACTAGATACATTCGTCAACTTTTTCAAGCCTTGACTTGCACTTTGCATGAACTAAGTGAAAAATGAAATATTGATTCACCCAATCCAAGTATTTCCAACACATGCTTAATCAAAAAATCATAGCTTTTATAATTACATTTAATATTAAATTATATATATATATATATATATATATATATATATATATATATATATATATAATGCTTAGTTAATAATATTTTATATTTAAATTTGTATACAAGTTAACTTAGCTTAATGTCTTTTGAAGAATGGGTTTTCATCTTTTATCCCTTAAAAATAAACTCAACTCGACACATACCAATTAATTCATAGAAAATATATACTTTTATACATATTAAAAACCAAGGAATAAAAGTAGATGGACTGTGAACATCTGAGAGTTGCAAGGATACATTTAAGCATTGATGTTGGGATTGGAGCTTATGTTGGGCCACCTGTCTTGCTCATAGATTGGATATGATGGTTTTTTCTTGATGCCCCATCGTTCATCTCGAGTTGGAAACACAACCCTTATTTTCTCTAGTTTGGAAACAACATATTTCATGTGTGTTCTATCATACACTCTGATGCCAGACATCTAATTCTAGATCTACAACTTTACTTACCATGACCTTCACCCAATCATTTTTTCAAATTTCTATTTGTGTATCCAATATTTCATGTAGATACCCTTCTTGGATCTTCGATATTTCCATTAAACTAAGGTTGATTTCCCCTTTATTATGATGCATGTCCATGACTAATATGGCAAAGATGATCTCCACCAAAATGACCCCAAACTTGTAGACGTTTGATTTCTCTATTAGTTGATAGAATTAATGGTACTTTGGTTCAACATACCCTGGTTTTCCTTGTGGGGAAGTAGTCACACACAAGGCATTTACATGCAATACACCGTAAAGACAAAATTTTTCAAACTTAACATTGAATTGCTCATCCAATATAATACTAGAGGGTTTCATATCTCTGTTGAATATAAATGTTGAAGAAAATGTTATATGGTAATCCCTTGGGACCTTTGTGATGTCCATGAAGATGATCAACCAAGGTCCCATTTGAAGCAAATTTGTATACCAACAACATCTCTGACTATCTGCAGGGGTGTAGCCATAAAGAGGAATGACATGTGGATTCAATGAAAAAAATATATGCCTACCTCATTAATAAAATGTTCAAATATCATAGATTCCTCTCGATAGAATCTCTTTATTTCCACAATTTGTTCATCCTAAAATTTTCTCAGATAGACTGACCCAAATCCCCCACCCCAATTTCGTTTTCCTCATGGAAGAAATTTGTTTCCTGTCAAAGTTCTTCATAAAATAATGTTGGAAAATTTCTTATCCAATGTATAGGAGGTACAATAAATTCAATGTACCTTCTCTTGTAACCAACAAGACCTTGTCTATGTGTTTTTCCCCTCTTTCCATAATAAGGCAAGAATATTATTGTTACTAAAATTCCTCCAATGGAGCAATCTGTAATGGAATGAAGACATTGAGGTCAATATGCTCTCTGTCCAACTTTCAAGCAAATAATGGGAAAAAATACAAATTCACCTTGAATTTAAATTAGAAAAATTAATAGGATGGAATCATGTTTACCGATTACAATAGAGTACTTGTTTGTATCGTTTCCATTATGAGTAATTTGAGTATCCGCATCCATCCATAATTTATTAAGAGAATTTTTTGAGAAATTTACACATACATTAAAAATATATATGATTGATTTTGAATTAATGGTGAATGGGTGCATTGTTAAAAAATCCTTCTTAAAATACCAAAACATTTACATATATCGTAATAGATGGAAATAATTCAACACTTAGCTTTATAATCAAATTTGAAAAAAGAGAACAAGAAATGTACAAATAGCATTGGTGGGTAATCTGTATGGATGTGAGGTGTTATCTGAACCATAGTAAAGAAATGTTGAACATGATTCTGAAATGTCAAAACCACAAATTCCTTTATTGCCCAAAAACTGCCACAAGTTCAAGATTTGTTTAGGTCGAACTTCCATATTATCTCAGAACCTAGCCATTTGAAAGATTGATTATTAATCATTCAAAAAGAGCTTTTAGTTAATTGGTAGCTAAATATGTGTTGTATAAAAATATTTCCCCTCCAAGTTTAATTCTGGAATTAAAATGTAGAACCAACATCACCACAAATCTGGAAATTAAGCGCTTCTAATACGTATATGTTACAAGGAATTTGATTATAGCCCTTTATAAATTTCATATCAAATAGATTAAAGCTATACCACCACGATTCAATGTAGATACCTGAAATTTTGCATGTATTAATTACAACCCAGAGATTTTAATTGAGGATTATCATGGTACGATTCATCTCCTTCCCCAATATAGAAGGTCCTTGTAAGTGATATTCATTTTCAATGATATTGAGAAGAGGATGACCATTTGAATCACAAGAGTGTAGCTGGAAGTCAAGGTCACCACAATCACTGCCACTTTCTTCATTAGAATACCCAATTTCAATGTTCCCACATGTCGATGTATTGAAAAGACAATCCTGGTACTTAGTTTTGAGACATGACGTTGAATAGTAGAGGAGGAGAAGAGCATGTGCAATTGTAAGGAAAAAAGGCGAGCCTTATTTCAGCTGCCATAGGCTGATTAATGCGGCCAGGCAGGAAATGCCCACCGCATGATGATCTGCAGCTTTAATCCGGCCAGGCAGGGTCCGACGGCGGGCATTTCCTGCCTGGCCGCATTAATGGGCTTATGGCAGCTGAAATAAGGCTCTTCCCCACACCCCACGCTACCACGTTGCATAAACCTCACTGCTTACGCGTAGTCTACCGAGGCCGCGTTTTGACCCAAAATCCGGTAACAATTTTCAGAAAATCCGGCAAAGATTTGCCCAGAATCTTGTTTACAGTTGTTAAACATTAGTATTTTGAGTGCTCCAGGGATTTTTGATAGTGCTAAATCTATTTCCACTATCAAAAATGGATTTCAAGCACTGCAACTAACTGATTTTTTTAACATTTAGTTGACCGGATTCCGGTAAATTTCTGTCGTCCGGGCCAAAACGCGGCCTCTATAGACAACTCCCACTGCTTATAACATTACGTATTCCACCCATCACTGGTGCGATTACAGAGGTTCGTTGTACCTGCCCTAACACTGGCATATTCCTCCTTAATGAATTCTCATCTGCACAACCGAAAAATAAAACTTGAGCAAATAAACTTAAAAACAAACAATCAATTTGGAACAAAAAATAGTGTGGATGACAAGGCCGACAACGTGGAGGTCGATCTAGCCATCATTGAGGGTTAATTGAATTCGTGAATCTACTTGGAGGGTTGATTGAGTATTATCATCTTCAAAGGACAGAGTCTTCCACTACGTTTTAAACATAGATGATAATATTTTTTTCACGTTAAATAATTTGAAATGTTTCCTCTAGTCTTGTCTGGCATGATTAAAATTTGAATGATTTCCTTGAGACTCATGTTGTTTGGATGTTTGCATTAAATGCTCATTTGTTGTTTAATATTTTTATTTTATTACATTTTTGTGGATATAATTTCATGTTTATATACAAACCTATATTCTTTTAATTGTATTTTACAATTTTGTGTTATATACAATGTTGTAACTGTTAATATTTAAAGATATTATTTAAACATATAAATTTATAATGTTAATCTTTTGAATATTAATATTTAAATATAATTATTTAAATTATATGTATTTATATCATTGCTATATTTTGTGTTTTGATGCAGGTTTGTATCGAGCCATGAGAAAACTTCAACGATCAAAACTCAAAGCAAACTGTGTTGTGGAAAAATAAGAGTAACACAAGTATTTTCATGTGAGAAAAAGAGTCCAAGACCAAAAGAAAAATTAGAAACAAAGTTACATAAAGGGTCCCCATGTCTTATTACAATAAAATATGGGGGTGTTGTGGCTACAAAAATTGGCAATACACGGGAGAGAAACAATTATCTCTGATTTGATTTAGGTAGAATTTTTTTGAAAATATTTCTATCTTGTACCATCCACAAGGGTCCGACACAAGATTGGAAGAAGGTAGAATGAACACAGAATGATAATATTACTTGAATGCTCAGTTCCAAAATAATGAATCCAAGGAAAGAGAATATTATTTATTTAAGGTAGAAATCTACTGAAAGAATAATGAAAATAACTAGGAAGTCACTTAAAGATTAGTGAACATTTGTTATAAAACTATTCCTTTACATGACATTGCTTCACTCCCAGCTAGCCTCGACAGTACCCCGGCGAAGTTGTCATGGTACCATACAAGTATGGCCCAGCTACCAGCAAGCATCCATAGCCCCGATGGGTCTACTTGTACTTCCCACTCAACTTTATTTTGACCACCCTTTTGATAATAATGTATAGAATTGCTTTTAGTATTTGTGTTTTGCAATTGGGTGAAGAAAGCGGGGTGGTACATGAGGATATGTAGCGAGAGACAGATGGAAAGCTATTAAATATTGACCTCGCTAGACCTATTCGCATCTACCAAAGTAGAGTATTATATATACGTGGAGGGTAAATAGGGTGAATTTAAAACTTGTATTGACGACAATTCGTTCATCTATTAAAATATGCTCAAACTATTTGAACCATGAATCTATGTTCCCCATGTTAAATGATTAAGATATGAGAAATAGGAAGCTTGTATCTAGATATAATAGAGAGTGAGGATTTCCCGTGTGCAGACCAACTAGTGTTTTCCTTTGAAACGATGTTCCTCCATATAACAAGTTGAAAACATAAAAGGACATGCCCACCAGAAAATGAAAAATAAAAGGAAAGGAAACAAATCAAAATCAAAATCAATAAAGGGAAACAAGGCAAGATAAAGCATCGCAAAAAATCTCAAAATAATGTTTAAATAGGTTGAGATAGTAATATGGGTGTCTTTTGAGGTAGTGATGAATAAATATTTCCCAAATTTTAACTATAGCATAATCATGTTTACAAACTTTTATAATGTTATCACCAAGAAATTCATCTTTATCCAAAATAATATTGTTAAAAAGAAAACTAAAGATCAAGCTTAACATGAAATAGAAATAATGATGGTAATGATTATTAAAGTCCTAATCACCATGATTACCTTATTAAAAAATCTAGGATTAAAAAAATTAAACTAAGTCTAATTCTACTATATCCACTATAGAAATTTGCATCGGAAAAATGGTCAAGTATATGTATATTTCCAATGCAGCCATCTCATCATCTTTGTCCCTACAATGAAAGATATAATATGCAATAGTAAAGACAATAGAAAAAAACTATAAGAAACAAAAACACAATTATGCACATCTAACCTTAAGAAGATAAAATAAAACAAATTTTGTATATCAACCTTTGCTTGAAACGATTTGTCTAATAAATCTTCAAAAGGATGATAGAAATAAGGATGAATACTTGATACCTCTTGAATATCATTCCAAGGAGAAGAAATCGACAGGCTTAGGTTAGATGATATACCTTTAGATGTTGCATCTTGTTGAAAGATGTTACTAGTATATACATGATGATCTAATATATTGTTATCAAAATCATAAGGAGAACTGGAAGACATAACACTAGGAAGACAAGCGCTTTCATCGTGACAAGCTTCCATGGGATTATGAATATGAAGATCATGGGAAGCTCGAAGATCATGTACATCAAAAGATACAATGTTATGTTTATCCACAGGTTAAAGTGAAATAGTAGAAAATGAATCTATCAAAAAATTTAAATCAATACCTCTTTGTGACAAAGTTATCTCATCCTTGAAATATTTGTCATAAATGGCCTCTCTTTCCTGAAATTGATGTAATTGATATGATTTAGAAGACTCAAAAAGAGTAGAGAAAGGTGCTTGAAAATCATCAAGGATGGATAAAGAATCCTTCTCATAAGAAATGTAGTCATTAAAGAAAATTGAATTTGTTGAAGGCGGGTTTTCATTAGAAAGATCTATGATATCATTGTGTTTTGTGCTATAATACAAGAAAAAGTTTGGATACAAGAAATAATGAACTCCAAAGTATATGATCATATTATGCACATCCAAATGATTTTCCTTATCGTGGATATGTTGATCAGTGTGGATTGAAGATAGATCTTCTGTTAGATTTTAGTTTGCCTCCAAGGAATGATTATCACATTGTTCATTATTCAATTCTTGAGGTGTAATAGTTCTTGCAGAAATTGAATGAGATTGATTAGAATATTCAACAGGATTAAGAAAGATATCAATAACATCTTGTTCTTCTATGTATGATCTTTTATAATTACCGGAAGAAGAAACAAGGAATTGGAAACACTGTAATAAATCATCTTGAGAAGGGAGAAATTTGAGGGGAAATTTAAAATAAAGAGATGTATATATATTATAAAATTCATCAATTTATTCATCCTTGTTCATTGAAAGAGTTCCTATGTCAAAACACAACTTGTCATACTCGTACAATTAGTGTGTTGAAAGGAAATTTTCAACAAAGTGTTCCTAAGAATGTATATATTTGTCAGGGAGTGTAATATACCATCCTCTAATCTAACCTTTAAACGTGAGAGAGAATTTTTTTCATAGCTTATTGTCATTAGTGATATTAAAAGAATTACATGTGACCAAAAACTGTGAAACATGATCTACAACGGAAATTTCACTCTCATCATCATATGCTAGCCTAATCAAGGACATGATAGGTTTCTTGAGAAAGTTTCTCGTAGGTTCAGGTGTGCTAAATGCATGACCCAAAGGATGAGTCATGATTAATGAGATAAAATTTCACACAGATGAAAATTTTTGGCCCTCCTTCTACTGCCAAAAGTGTTGATGCCTAGAAAAATCTTGGCTCAATACGTGAGAAAATTGCCCAACCATAGTCTCAATTAGAATTTGTTTTGTTGTAATGGAAATCCTGACTGGTTTGAATGGGCTTCTAATTAAATGTGTCCTAGAACTAGCCTATGTTAACCTAGTCTAATCTACCTAAGAAAATATGTACGATATGCAAAAGAATGATCTCTAGTTTGTTTAAGAGTGGTGATGTTTATGATTAACAAACTGAAGATTAGAGAATCATCTGTATGATATAACTTTAGAAAATATGACCTCTTAAACGTCACTGAAAACAGGGCTTAGTCAAGCCACTATGAGGTTTTCTCCTTCACAAGGAGTCTTCAAAAATAAATGCAACTATGAAAATGAACATAAAAGGAAACTTATCTTGACTAAGAACAAGATAGCCTCGTCCTTTCTCAAGAGCTAAAAGTGTTTTAATTAGGTTTTAGGTTCACTCGAAAATCCCTAAGTAATTCAAGGATCTACAAATTCCTTTAAAATAAATAAAGTGATCCAAAGATAGAGGAAAACGAGGTGGGATCCATTATTGACCAAAAGAACGATAACCTTACTTTCAATCACCTTTCAATTAAAGGACTAACGATGAAACCAAGAGAGAGGATCATGATAAAACCTAAGATTATGATTCATTTTTAAATCCTCAAAGTGATTCGGAGATTTCAAATGATTTACACATCTATGCAATGAAATGATCTTAATAAAATATTATTAAAATTTCAATTGCATACTCCAAATTCAAACTTGTAACATGGACTCATTCTAAGATCTACATCAAATTAAGAAAATAATTCCTAAGCTCAAAAGAAGGTAGCTAATTATTTGACATGTATAAACCAACTCCATGAATCCAATAATAATTTTAAACTACAAACTTTCAAAAGTGATTTTTTTATATAACATACATAACAAAATATTATAATATAAATTATAATATACTATGACATCAAAAATATATTATATTATATTACATTACAGGCCACAATATGTGTATTATTTAAGCCAAAATGTATAACATTACTTTGCAAGGTAAGAAATAAATCTCATCACGGTGACAAAGCAATACAATGAAAATCAACCAATCTTTCATGGGTGAAATAAGAATTATTACCACTATATGTCAAATGAAATTTATTTCATTTAAGCTTACAAAATGGTTTTCTTTTAACAAAAGGGTATGCTTCCCGAAGAATACACTCTGCCTTCTTTGTCTTCAGCACTTTGCCCAAATGCCCACTACATCTGCGTTCTCAACTCACCCTACGTTGCTTTAAGGTTGCCTTTGCCCTGCGTTCACACTACACCTTCGCTCATGCCTCTGTAGTCCCAAACACTGCCCTAATGCCCCAGCAACGCTGCAACAACTCTTCTCCACAGCAACGCTACCACTCTGGCACTGAGTCCTCTTCTCCACAGCAACGCTACCACCCTGGCGTTGTACACTGCCTCTCACAGCAACGCTGCTATTCCTCTCTTCACAGCAATGCTGCCAATCCTCTTTAACTTACGCTGCTGTGAGGCCCCTACGTTCTCATCTCCTCCTTTGTTTTGTCAGCAACGCTCCCTTCTTATGTTGCCCCGCCCCCGCGCCCGCCCCCAACGTTTCCTCTTTAACTTACGCTGCTGTTAGGCCCCTACGTTCTCATCTCCTCCTTTGTTTTGTCAGCAACTCTTCCTTCTTATGCTGCCCCGCCTCCCCTCCCCACGTTGCATGAAGCTCACTGCTTATAACGTTACGTATTCCTCCCCACCACTGATGCGATTACAGAGGTTTGTTTTACCTGCCCAAGAACGCCAACCTCCCAACTAAAACTGGCATATTCCTCCTTAATGCATGCTCACATGCAGAACTGAAAAATAAATGTCGTTAGTGCATTAAAACTTCAACAAAGAAACCTAAAAACAAACAATCAATTTGGAACAGCAAATAGTGTGGATGATAAGGCCGACAACGTGGAGGTCGATCTATCCATCGTGGACGGTTTATTGAATTCGGGAATCTACATGGAAGGTTGATTGAGTATTACCATCTTCAAAGGACGAAGTCTTCCTATATGTTTTAAACATATATGATAATACTCTTTTCACGTTAAATAATTTGAAATGTTTTCCTATAGTCTCGTTTGGCATGATTAAACTTTGAATGATTGCTTTGTGTCTCAAGTTTATATGTTTGCACTGAATGATCATTTGTTGTTTAATATACATTTTTTTATTACATTTTTGTTGATATAATTTCATGTTTATATACAAACCTATATCCTTTTAATTGATTTAATTGATTTTACAATTTTGTGTTATATACAATGTTGTAAATATTAATATTTATAAGATATTATTTAAACATATAAATTTATAATGTTAATATTTTGAATATTAATATTTAAATAGAAATATTTACATTATATGTATGTACACTGAAATTAATGAGTCATTGCTATATTTTGCGTTTTGATGCAGGTTTGTATTTAGCCATGAGAAAACATCAATGATCAAAACTTTCAGCAAATTGTGTCGTGGAAAAATAAGATCACTAACACGAGTATCGTCATGTAAGAAAAAGATTCCAAGACCAAAAGAAAAATTAGAAGCAAAGTTACATAAAGAGTCCCCCATGTCTTATTACAATAAAATATGGGGGTGTTGTGGTTACAACATCTACTTAGATGACACTATTTTTCAACAATTCCTCTAGAAGAACATGTCATGCATGTCAAACAAGTGTTAGATGTCTTGAAGAAAGAACAATTGTTTTATAAGATGTCGAAATGTGAATTCGCAAAAAATTATTTAGTATACTTGGGTCATATTGTTGGAGGAAGTGAATTGAAAATATATCCCTACAAGGTTGATTTCATTTTGAACTAGCCAAAGCCCAAAACAGTGACAAAGGATAGAATTTTTTTGGGAGCATCCCAATATTGGAGAGTTTATTTATAACCTTTCTGCTATTGCAACTCCATTGCATGCATTGGCAAGTGTGAAGCAGGTTTTTCAGTGGGGAGGAAAACAACAAAAACCCTTTGTTGCATTGAAGGAAAATATCAGTTCAACTCTTGTATTTTCAATTCCTAACTTGAGACGGTCATTTGAGATACATATTGATGCAAGTGACTATGCCATGGGCACACTCTTGATGTAACATGGTAAGCCTATTTGCTTTCATTCAGAAAATTTTAATGGTGCAGTGATTAACTATCCTACATATGACAAGGAATTGTAAGCATTGGTGCAAAGTGTAAAAAAGTGGAAACATTACTTGATGGGTAAGGAAACAATCATTCATATGGATCATAAGCCATTGCAATAATTGCAATCACAAACAAAGTTGTAGCAAGTGAGGTACTTCAAATGGATGGGATTTCTTCAACAATTCCACTTGGTGATAAGGTATAAGAAAGGTATATATAACAAGGTTGCTGATATTATTTCTAGACCAATTTTTAGTGCATCCACTATTCTTAAGCATAATTTTTTCATGCATGAGAGCTATGTTGAGAAATATGCTTTAGATAATGATTTTGAAGATGTATATACGACTTTCTGTCAAGGTAACCAAGTAGAGGAATTGGATTATCATGTGCATGATAAATTGTGCCATCTTGGCAAGCTTTGTATTCCACATAGAGAGAGAGTCAACGTCATAAGGGAAGCACATACTTCTCTTATTGTTGGTCATTTCAGTGTTGGTAACATAGTGTTAAAATTACAGAGGTATTTTTACTCACCTCGTATGCTTGAAAGTGCATCACGATTTGTAAGAGGATTTTCATTATGTGTTGTTATTAAGCCTAGCAATAAAAATTTGGGATTGTATACATCACTTCCAATACCTTCTCATCCATGGGAGGGTATTTCTATGGATTTTGTACGAGGTATACTTATCTCTAAGATAGGTCATGATTATCTTTATGTAATCGTGAATAGGTTAAGAAAAATGTGTATTTTCATGACTTGTAAAAAGTAGGTTTCAAATGAACAGATTGCTCAGTTATTCTTCTAGAATGCATGGGTGCATTTTGGGTTGCCCACATCCATTGTTAGTGATCGAGATTCTGGCTTTGTCAGGATCCTTTGGTCAAGCTTGTGGGGGCTCATGGACACCAATTTGAAAAATAGAACATTATTCCATCTTAGATGGCCAAATAGAGGTGGTGAACAAAACGGTGATACATCTTCTTCGTAGGTTATTGAAAGCAAGCATCCTAAGTTGTACGATGAAAATTTTCACTATGTTATGGGATAAAACACCCCAGGGTTTTGGTTGGAAACCCCAACAGAGCAAAGGGAATTCAACAACAATATGCAAGAAAACAAGCACTCCTAATGCTTAAACTACTAAAGTGGGATAAAGAGTAAGTACCCGTAGGTCATACATTTGGAGGTGTTCTTGTAGGGTTCAAACCCTCTGCTTCCTCCAATGCTTCAAAACTTGCAACAAATTCTAGAAAATCATATATACTAGTGTTACACAGTAATTTGTCACCGTCCCTGCAATTCTCCGTCTCGCACATTGGAGGGCCTTTCCCGTGACCTATGAGCAGTGACATAACCTGAAACCACTTTCATGGCATCCCCCTTGATAAGGACAATCATTCTTCTGAAGAAATTTTCCTTTGAAAAACCCTAAAAATTGATCTTTTGGCCTTGGCACGACCAGCCAGTTCAACCCTCGTGCCAATGGGGAAAATCCACCATAGAGGGCGCGGCGTGCCAGTTGGCGCTCTGTCCCAGTGTCTCACTCGTGCCAAGCTTAATAAGGATTGTTTTTAAAAAATAAATGGAGCAAGTTTGATTCCAAAAAACTCCTGAACGAGTCTCTAAAATGAGTTGGGAGGTTTGGCTCCGGATCTCCATGTATGGGAGGTGGTTTTCCACCTATCATGGAAGCTTCCATGAGGATAGGGCCAATCCCACAATTGTAGGGATCCCAACTCCCCTTCCACCATCTATATAAGCTTGCCTTTTTCCCTTAGCAAGCTAGTAGTCATCATAGCACTAGAGAAGAGCTGAACTTATAGTAAGGTGACTATCACCAGACAACCTTTGAGAGCTAAGCCGAAGAGAGAGAGTTTATCCCATTTTGGACAGGCTTCATTGAGACGTGCTCCGCTGTCAGCCCCACCGAAGGAAGATCCAGCGTTAGAGCTTTGGGTTGTATATTTCTTTTGTTATTTTAATGATAAGCGACTTTGATTATGGTTTCATTCTTGTGTCTTTTTCTTTGATGCAATGAATTACATCCTCTCTAACTGATGTATGGTTACAAGATTTATATTCTATGCTATGTATCGTTGTGTTTCTTTGCATGTGTGCAGGTGTTCGGACGTGTTAAGTAGAAGGATCATGATTTTCCAAAGCAAAGGACGGGAAGCATCATCCTTTCTTCGATGACCATTGCGTAGGACCTGAGGTAGGAAATTCATTATGTTTTGTCATTTTTTGTAACTAGAGACCTGCGTCACTGCATGACTGATTGTTGCTAGACCCGATCTGGGCTAGGAGGGATCGCCTCTGTCCGTAGAGGGGACTTACCTCTCGAACAAAATGGCGACTTTGCTGGGAATTTGATTGGATTTTGTCTTGTCTCTTTCATTTTTTTGGGGTTGTGTCTGCTTGATTTGCTCTTCTGGTTTGTCTCCTTCTAGTGTAAAACGTCTGTTCAGCCCCCACCATACCTGATCTACCCTCTGTTTGCTCTTTTTCATTCATGTCCTTAGTAAACTCGATTGGCACGCTTTTTAGCCTGACAGTCTCACTAACTGGGGCTTGTTGCTAGTTAGGCCCCCACACCAACCCTGTTTTGGCGCAAGATACAACCAATAGTTGCGCAAACCCTATTTGGTGTTAGGTTTACTTGTTTTTGAGCCCTCTGAGTCTGATTTCTAGTTTTGGTGTTATTTTTCCAACTATCTGAGTGCCTTGAAGTCTTTGTTGACTGCGTTTGACCTCTATCCTCCGGTTGTTTTCCCTCTACCATCAGTTTTTCATTCTAGCCCTAGGGCTTCTAGATGTTATAATATACTGAGCCTCCTGTGGGAGTTTTTGGTTTTTGTTTGTTCAGTCAACTTTGTTTTCGCTTCCTTGCATTCGTTTGGTTGGTTTCCATTGTATCATTGCGTAATTTTAGTGATTGCTCTCTTTTTCATTCCAGTTTCACTTTTGTCTCATTTCAAGCCTATATCACACGGTTTGTATGAGTCTTTTGGGATTCCTCTTCGATTTGAGGGATTTCTCCATCAGTTTGAGTTTTGGTTGTGTGTTTTGCATTGAGTGAACTTGTTTGTCTCCACTCTTTCGCTATCATTTCTCAAATTGGTCCTTTCATTATTTTTTCATTTCATTTGGTGCATTTTTCTCTAAAACATTGAAAATACAAAAAACAAATCTTTTTGCTTTTGATTAGTTAGTGAAAATTGAAAACTTTTCTGCATTATTAGTGTTATATAACTCTGAAGGAAAATTTTTTAGTTTCATTAGCGTGCATTAGGGACGGTAGTGGATGTTTTCTGATCATTTTGTTATTGTTTGAAAATCTCTCAACCTTCTCATAGTTAGCTCTTCATCGAACAAAGTGATATATTGTGGCATGTAGTGTGCATTTAGAGGTTTTTTGAGACATAACATTCGCTATGGCCTGAAACCAAGACATAACTGAAGATAAACCATAAAATTTATTCAATTTACCTTAAGGCAACATTGAAACATTTACAAAATATCTAGAGGTCTAGGCTAGTGACGTGTTCCGGCATCGTTAAACCTAGTAGTTGTCATTCGCCTCTTGGCTTTAGACAGCGCTAGTACGAACTTGTGCTCCCCGCACCATTGCGTATATAAAGGGAGACCCCACTAGGTTGCTATCCTTTATTCGTAGGAAGCTGAGTCTGTTGCCTTATACCCGTGATACACCGGACACAGCATTCGGGGAGATTACCTGGATGTACGTCAAGTCCTTGGTTGATTTCTCTTTCATTTTTTAACCAAGGTGTATATGGAAGATCACGAATATCTAGTACATCCATCTGCCTAGATTACCAGAGTAGTCAGTTCGATCTTTACTGACTCCCTAAATTTGAAAAGATCGTCAAGCGCTTGTCCTTTCATGCTTGTTTCCAAACTAAAAGAGATAGAGTCATCTTTTACTCGTTTCTTGACTCTTAAAATATGAAATGGTAGAGTTTTGTTTCAATGTTTTAAAAATTAACTGCCCACGAAATATCCCTGGTTAAAGTTAGTTTCCTTAGGGTGTTGTTTTGAGTCATCTCCGATGGCAACTTTTCCAAAGTTCACTAACCAAGGAATCCCATCCGAAGGGAATCCTGGTCCTTTTCCTCATTTTTGAAATGTTGGTGCTCCTTATATGGAAATGTTGTCGCTTCCTGGGTTAACTGTTGGGTTGCCTGTTTGGTTTTTTTCAACCTCTGTGGTCCCGAATGTCCCGAATACTGTTCAATTAGTTCCTCCTCCTAAAAAATATCATGTTGATTCCAAGGTGGACCTCTCCCCTTCTTCGTCTGTTTCTGCATCCTCCTCGTCTACTTCGCCTGGTGAAAGTCTGGATTCCAGTAACCAGGTGGCTAAGAAGAAGAAGAAGAAGACAAAGGTGAAGAAGTTCGATAAGAGAGAGGCTAATTCTGCAGTTGTTGCTTCTAAAACACCTACTCTCGATAAACCTTCCAACCCTCCGTGGAAAGTTAAGTTCCCTTTCATGTTGTGCTAGGGACACCATCTTCTTCGAGATTGCCCTAGCATTCCCAAGGTGCTTGAAGTATGGTCCAACGGTCGTCCGTTGTTGCCTTTGGCTTCTGGGAGTCAGGTTGGGGGCACGTCTTCAGCTAGTGCTGGTAAAGCTCCTAAGAAGCTAGGTAATCTTGCCAATCCCTGTAAGTTGTGTGAAGGGCACCATGCCATTCACCTTTGTCCATATATGGATGAAGCCAAGAGAGTTTTAGACAACTCGACTGTTTCTACACCATGCCTTCCGACTGGTTACAAGCAGCTTTCTTTGAGTCCTCCACCAGCTGATGCCTCGATCAGTCAAGAGTCATCCTTGGTTGATCCCACTCCCCTGGAAATTCAAATTCAAGAATCCGTTCTCGATCAACCATTGGTCGTGGGATCGGTTGAATTGGCCCCGTTTGTGATGCACTAGGTCTTTTCCGTTGAGGGTGGATCTCACATCCCTCAGGTTCTTCTTGTTTCTTCAAATTCCTTGGACTTGGAGAAATATTATCATGTCCCTATACCTCAATAAGTTGCTCCTCCACCTCCCGTGATGGAGGTCCCAGAGGATACCCCTACCACCTTCAATATGGAGGTCGTGGAGGATGCTCCTTCTTCTATCATAACACTAGGGGAAGACCATCTCGGTTCGATGGTAGCCCCTCCAAGTAGTTTGGTTGCTTCCTTCGATTGGAGTCGATTCGTAGGCTATCGCCTTCCTTCTTATGTGCCCTTTGAGATCACGGTACAGGCCTTTCATCTGGCTGTACCCAGCACCACCCAACACCATTATAGATGAAGGCGCGTCTGTTAGTATTTTATCCTCAACTACTTGGAAAGCTTTCAGTTCGCTACCGCTTGTGCCTATTACGCAGAATATGTTGGCATTTAATAGAGGAACTAGTCAACCGTTAGGGATCCTTCCGAAGTTGCCTGTTACTTTGGGAGGGAAAATTGTCCATATGGACGTGATGGTTGTTCCTGGCCCCTTGGACTTTAATTTACTCCTGGTCAGCGATTATACTTATGTCATGGGACCGCTTGTATCCTCCCACTTTCGTGTGATGTGTTTTCCGCACCAAGGTTGGATCGTGAACATCGATCAACTTGCGTTCTTTGGTCCTAATATGGTAGCTATCCCACCATCATCCCAACCAGATCTTTATCCGCCAATTGTGTCATCCCCGCCACATGTCAATTATGTGGCTACCTGTCTTGTGCCCCTATTCAGTGATAGTTTCGTTGTACATCGTGTGCTGGGGGCATTGGGTCTAGACTTCCAAGATTTTTTCCTTCCATCGAACGTGGAACTCTTGGAAGCTTTGACTTCTTATTCATTATGATGAGGTCTGTCGAAGCATGGTTCATTTTCTTGTGTCAGGCTCCTTAAAAAATGAAACAAGGTATTCGGAGCATGGTTCATCTGCTTGTGTCAAGCTCCTTAAACCATGAAACAAGGTTTGTTGGAGCACAGTTCGTTTTCTTGTGTCAAGCTCCTTAAAAAATGAAACAAGCAGGTCAGAGAAGAGTTCATTTTCTTGTGTCAAGCTCCTTAAAAAATGAAACAAGGTCGTCCGAGCATAGTTCATTTTCTTGTGTCAAGCTCCTTAAAAAATGAAACAAGTTTGTCAGAGCATAGTTAATTTCCTTGTGTCAAGCTCCTTAAAAAATGAAACAAGCTCTTATGAGGATAGTTCTTTTGATGTGTCAACCTCGTTAAAAAAATGAAACACTTTCCTGTTCAATTCGAGTCTTTGATGAGATCTCGTAAAATCCCAGTCAAGTCTTTATCTTGATCTCATAACTTTAACCTTAACTCCATCTGCCTTTCATATGGATTGAAGCTTGGGGGCATGTACCTCTAATTGAGTCACCATGCTAGGGGCATGCTTACTCTTTCAAGCAAGTTTGTTTCCATTTCAAGCTTGTGTAAAAATGAAACCGATTTCAAGCATAATTTATGTTTTCTTCAAGCTTGCCTAAAAATGAAACCAACTTCAAGCAGAGTTTTCTGATTTCAAGCTTGTGTAAAAATGAAACCATTCCCATTTTGCCTCTTGTGATTGCCATTTTATCAACCTTTTTTTGCCAGATGATTCTTGGTTTTCTCACTCCACCATCACTATCTGCTTGGCTGGTCATATGCCTTCACTTGGTTGTTTTACCCATTCCTGAGGAACCTCTGCAATGATTGTTCTTGTTAGCCAGCCTCTTAACCTTTACTTTTTCTGAGTAGTTCCACCATCACCGGAACTAGGTGCTGCCCTTTATACCACTCGTTCCTCCAGGAGGAGTCATCTTTCAGCTCTTTTCTAACTCTCTAAAACTGAAAATATTTCCGAGTAGCTTGTCATTTTGATCTCAATAAATTGGCTCTGAAACGACATCTACCCAGTATAAGTTTACCCCTTTTTTGGGCTGGGATAGATTATTTACGAAAAAGGAATACCCTAGCCTATTGCGACTATGAGGTTTTCTCAGACACCGTTTTCTACCTTTTCGGATCTGAGGAACTATCCATGAAAAGGGATTGTTGGAGTTTACTTTTCCACTGTCTTTTCAAACTCTCTAAACATGAAAAGACGCCAAGTTCTTCCTTTTTCAGACTCGTTAAAACCTGATGACATCGGACTCCGTCGTAATGAAGATACTCGACTTCCTCCTTCCTAGGGCTCTTTAAATGTACTAGGTTGGATTTGTCCAAAGGAAAAACTCATATGACAAGCATATGCTATCCTCTTCAAGCTTGTGTAAAAATAAAGAGGTACTCACCAAAAATGGTGGGGAAAAAACGGAACCAGTATCATCATCGTGTCGGCAATATGTCACTCTTGAACATGGCACTTTTCTGCATTCGTGTCGGGTTGGGGACATCTCACCTCGCTTTCTGCTTGCCTCCATGGGTTTGGGTTATCCTTTTTGACCACTCATCTACTCTTTGCCTCGTCATCATGACCTCAGAACCTTTGATGTCAAATACTACCAAATCCAGTGTCGTGCCACCGATATGTTCAAGAGAAGTTGACCTTTGCAGTTTCCAAACCTCCTCTGATTCTCTACTGATCCCGATTCACAAACATTATGTTCCTTTGTCTCATGTCGATGATGTGGGAAACACTATGGCCCACCTTCGATCAAGGTCACTTCCTGTTGACTTCAGTTCATTATCCAGGAATTTGATCTAGAGACTCCCTTCAGGTACCTTGGAGCCTGCATGCCTCAATGGCAAGTTCTTTGCATTCGACGCAAGGTTTTCATCATTGGCCTTCGATCGAATGATTCTATGGGTGTTCGACACCATCTCACTATTCACATTCTGTGGATTGTACCTATAGTACCTTGAGATCCATCATCATTATTGGTGGTTCCTCTCGCGTCTGTTAATGGCTTTCATCATTGGCTAGTAATCAGATGATGTTCTTGCATGTTCGACTTCAGCTCACTTATTCACATGCTAGGACTTGTACTAGTTTCAGGTCGAGATGGAGCGCAATAATGTGGGTTTTGTCTGATGGAATCCAGGCTGTGGATTTTGTGGATTATCATGATTGGTTACATGACTCATTGATTGAATCACTGCGACCATACCTGAGTCTACTTGTTGATCCTTTCTGGATGGCTGCATCCATACCTTGGATCCTAATTATCGTATACTCTATTATGGATGGCTACACCCATACCACATATCATGTAATTGAGATATCAGTTGTATTTGGCTACGCAGGTTTTCTGACAGCAGTGTTTTCAGTTGGGCACGTTCTCATAAAGCATTTCACCCCTCTCTCTCTCTCTCAAGCCTCATGCTTTAGGGGGCATCTACTACACAGTAATTTGTCACCGTCCCTGCAATTACCCATCTCGCACATTGGAGGGCCTTTCCCGTGACCTGTGAGTAGTGACATAACTTGAAACCACTTTCATGGCATCCCCCTTAATGAGGACACTCATTCCTCTGAAGAAAGTTTCCTTTGAAAAACCCTAAAAACTGATCTTTTGGCCTTGGTACGACCAGCCAGTTCAGCCCTCGTGCCAATGGGGAAAATCCACCATAGAGGGTGCGCCAGCTGGTGCTCTGTCCCAGTGTCTCACTCCCACCAAGCTTAATAAGGATTGTTTTTTAAAAATAAATGGATCAAGTTTGATTCCAGCAAACTCCTGAACGAGTCTCTAAAATGAGTTGGGAGGTTTGGCTCCGGATCTCCATGTATGGGAGGTGTTTTTCCACCTATCATGGAAGCTTCCATGAGGATAGGGCCAATCCCACAATTTTAGGGATCCTAACTCCCCTTCCACCATCTATATAAGCTTTCCTTTTTCCCTTAGCAAGCTAGTAGTCATAATAGCACTAGAGAAGAGATGAACTTATAGCAAGGAGACTATCACCAGACAGCCTTTGAGAGCCAAGCCGAAGAGAGAGAGCTTTGTCCCATTTCCGACAGGCTTCATTGAGACGTGCTCCGTTTTCAGCCCCGCCGAAGGAAGATCCAGCGTTAGAGCTTTGGGTTGTATCTTTATTTTGTTATTTTAATGATAAGCTACTTTGATTATGGTTTCATTCTTGTGTCTTTTTCTTTGATGCAATGAATTACATCCTCTCTGACTGATGTATGGTTACAAGATTTAGATTCTATGATGTGTATCGTTGTGTTTCTTCGCATGTGTGCAAGTGTTCGGACGTGTTAAGTGGAAGGATCATGATATGCCAAAGCGAAGGACGGGAAGCATCATCCTTTCTTCGATGACCATTGCGTAGGACCTAAGGTAGGAAATTCATTATGTTTTGTCATTTTTTGTAACTAGAGACCTACGTCACTACGTGATTGATTGTTGCTAGACCCGATCTGGGCTAGTAGGGATCACCTCTATCTGCAGAGGGGATTTACCTCTCCAACAACTAGTAGTAGTTCAAAGCATGTTCAAGATTTGAATGTTAGATCATATAATAATATAGATATAAAACATGAAATAATACATAATTATATCATAACATGAGTCAAATCATAAATATCATAACTATCAAGAACAGGAAAAATCTTCTTTATTGATGTTTGTAAAGAAATGTGGAATAAATACCACTTGATTCTACCACAGCTCCAAGAAAAACCATCCTCTATATTTTTCCAACCCAAGCCTCAACAATCTTCCTCCAAATGCATACACATACGTGTCATATAAAGGATATGAAAATATCTATAAGGAAACAAGGGTTTCCTGTAAGTGGGAGTGAAAGAGGCACAGGGATAAATTACACTTGACTAGGGACAAATTGGCTATAATGTCAATATCCTATCTTTCTCTCCCCTTTATACCTTCCCATGAGGTGTATTTATACCGCCTCAAAACATTTGTTTTATTTGGGATATAGTTAGGCCACAACCTCCTGTGTAGCCCGTAAACCCCGCACAACAAAATAGGGATTTTATATTTTTTTCATATCTAAAATTAGATATGTGCGTTGGGTATAGATGGACCCACATGTGTACGTTCTTTTTGAAGGGCAGAGTCGTGTATGGAACTTAAAATAATGTTTTTTAGTGAAAGGAACATGTTTGAAGGGAAAGGGTTGCCCAATGCCATGACTCAGAGCATCAAATCTATGAGGGTGGTAAATGGTGTTATAACAGATGCCCCCTAATATATGAGGTCAGAAGGGGTACATGATGGCTGAAATATATTGTGTATAGAAAATATCATGCAAGGAATTGGGAGGAGATCACCAGATTCTAGCCTTTCAAAAACCAATGGAAGAGATCAGAAATAAATATCATGTATGAGGTGGGCATACCCATGCTCAGAGATAGTAAATCATGGTTTTCAAACTTCTACGGTTTTTTTTTTATTTCAGAATCAGGATTATCCACTGTATCATAAAACGATTGTCGACGTTTCGAATCACAACGGGGATCCATCTTCAAGAGAGCCAATCCAATATGTATACAAGTACAAAGGAAACTGAGAAATAGATAGTGGATCATCTGATCATAGCCAAAAAAATTATATATTAAGGTCATGTCATAATATCACATATAGAAGAACTGATCAATTATGCTGAAGGAGATGTCTGATCAATGATGTCACATAATTGATCGTCAAAGTATCAACTCATAAAAAGTGGAATAATGTTATTGCACACAGCTAGGGTGCCAACATATAAGATGATGTTGTGATGAAATACAAATATAAGGTGGATGGTGTCACTGACTAGAAAACTAGAGGATATGACAAGTGAACCAAAAAATGATGATGCAAACTCGAGGTCTTCACCGACTGCCATGGTACATTTCTATCATATCAAGTGTAGAGCGGATCCAATATGTATACAAGTACAAAGGAAACTGAGAAATAGATAGTGGATCATCTGATCATAGCCAAAAAAGTATATATTAAGGTCATGTCATAATATCACATATAGAAGAACTAATCAATGATGCTAAATGATATGTCCGATCACTGATGTCACATAACTAATCGTCAAAGTATCAATTCATAAAAAGTGGAATAATGTTACTGCACACAACTAGGGTGCCAACATATAAGATGATGTTGTGATGAACTACGAAAATAAGGTGGATGGTGTCACTGCCTAGAAAACTGGAGGATATGACAAGTGAACCAAAAAATGGTGATGCAAACTTGAGGTCTTCACCAACCGCCATGGTATAGTTCTACACTATGGGAATCAATGAGCTGAAGTCGACCATGTGATAAGTCGTTTGATTACCAATCATTGATGTGTACCATTAACAAACACGAGACAACTCCTAGATAATGATGATGAGAGTCAGTGTACTCCAATACAAACTAACAAGTGTGAATAAATCTACTGAAGTCGAACATTTGAGAGAATATACCAATCAAGAGATGTTGTTGTATTCTCACTGTCGATAGTGAAGGAGTCTACCACTGATTACAAAAAACCCTAAGGTACTAAAAAATGGACTCTAGACCTTATTCCCAAATCAATGAGTTGGAGTCAATGGGAAATGATCCATTGGAAGGAAGGCATTAAGGCATCCCACATCAATCTAGCGCGAGTGTAACCCGCAGACCAATAATTTGGAAGGAATCAAACGAAGAAAGATGAAGTAACCATACCGAAGCATGTTTCAGGTGTACAAAAGATGTGGCTAGTGCATGAAAAAAACCCTTTGAACCAGCCAATAATGAAAGTTGACACAGAGGCAAGGAATCCACAAATAGGGTCCAATGGAAACCAAGGTATTGCACGAATCCCAATGTGTAATAATGTAATATGACGTTGAACACAAGGTAAACCATTCAGTCAAATACCCATGATGTTGATCAATGATGATAATAATTTCCCCTATCAATGATGGAAATAGGGCTACGGTGCGGCTCTACACCTACTCTCAAAGAAGTTTGTCGAACTCGATAAGAGCAAACCCACTAGCAAGAAGTCAATGGATACCTTCTTAACTAGCACGAGCAAACGATTAAATAGCTTATGTGATAGTGAACATAACTATGATAGAATGTGTATGGCCGATTGAAAATGAGTCAAGAGACATCGTAGAAAGGCCGAATCAGGTTTACTTCCCTTGAACAAAAGCGCAACTCAAATGTGACTATTTGGCAGCATATGGGAACTTTGTATAAGTTTGTCATGTAGGAGGCATAAAAAAACTCTCCATATGATTGGAAGAGATAACCAACCAGAGGAGTACTGACTCAATGACAAGGTTATGGCTCTCCTAAGTCAAACTAAAACCCATCTCGACGGAGGAAACACTTGCTTTGAGTGCTTTGTTCAAGGGCAACATAAATGACCCTTGCTACCATCAATTATGGAAGTAATGTCCCATACCCTTTCCTTTTTTCAATATATAATTTTTTTGTAAATAATAAAAGAATGCCTATAGTACAGTGGAAATAACGAGTGTCCAAATACAGATGCGCTAGTTCCTAGGAGTGGAACATTCCTATGTGCAATGCAAGCTGATGAAACTGGTCAATGACACTCCACGGAATATTCTTTCCATAGGAATAAGGTGTCACGTTGTAGAGGTTAAGTGATTTCAAGGTTGATTTTGCAAATAGACATGGTCAAAAAGTGGTTTATGCAGGATTCCAGGTGAAGCCGGCTTAAGGCCAAAAGGTAAAAATATTCAACATGCAATGGAGCAATAAAACTCAAAATGTGGGAGCCTTTAGGGTATAAAGCCAGAAATATAGCAAAGAATAAGGAGAATGAAGCTTCATCGCAAAATTCATGGTGGGATTAAAGAGGACTCCCAAGCCTACTCAATATTTGCATCATGGGAAATATATTCTAGTGAGGATCTAACTAGGAAGTCCATGTAAAGGATGGCTCTACCATCATGTCATGATCTATAATTTGGTGAGTGAAAATGGTTTAAAAATCATAACACAATGGGGTTGACCCTATGGCAACATATCGCAGTATGGAGGCTAGAATGCATAATTCAACGGAAAAAGTGATCTTCCTAACCTATATGCCACTGACAAAAATGATACCTGCCATGATGGGTCAGCGATCATGGAATTGAAGTGGTAGAAAATATCTAAAATTCTTCATTATGCCTTGAAAAACAACCTAACCCAGCACTCAAAGCCAAAAAGGTCACAAAGTTTATAAAAGTTGTAAAATAAACATAAACTTTGAAAAGGTGGGTTTTTAAAATTTTTTAATTTCAACTATAAATAGACCTTTTGACTTACAAAGCCTCATTTTTGTTTTACGCAATTGAGTGAAAGAGCTCCGGAGCAAACCCTGGCAACCACAATCCACCAAATTTCTCAGCCATAACAACTATAAATCTTCCAGGTAATCTCCTAATTTGATTTCTTAATGAAATTCCGTGCATTTCAAGTATATTTTCAAAAAAATTGATCGTATGGAATTTAATTTTGGGTTTTAATTCTGCGCGTGCATGGATTGGGTATATTGAAGTCGCGTATTTGGAAGCCCTATACACAACTATTTATGAAGGGAATTCGTGTACGTACAACACAATATTTATAAACACGGATTTTAATGAATGAAAATTCTTGGATCTACAGGCTGTATGATTACCTAGAGGGGAAGAGAGCATAGTGAAGTAGATAATGAGGTTATTAATGATCCATTAGCACTGGATCCACTGAGAGGATGTGGATTGTTAAATTTTTTCAAAATTCCAAACATGAAAACCAATATAAGATTGCTAGAAATGCTCAACTACTGGGATATGGAAGAGGATACATTTATGATTAATTAGATGCCCCTCCATATTGAAGTAGAAGATATATACTTCATTACTGGACTTTCCCAGAGAGGAGAGATGGTCAATTTGCAAGGGAAGGCACAAGGATGCCTTAATGTGGATGATTACATTCACATTTAATGCCCTGACAACATTCATAAGGTAGGGTCATAGATCCCAATTAAAGATGTGGAGGGACTTCCCCTATGGATTCTCCATTTTACAATTGTGAGGGTAGCTAGATCATCCTCTTTGCACTAATCTTCTCGTGTTACAATGAGTTTGGTAGTATATTTCCTTACCACCATCTTTGACCGATGTGCAACCCTTCTAACCAACCTGAAAAACAACTGACTTCCATCAAGAAGAACAAAACAAATTTTTGGGCATGGTACCATTATTTGTACTTTATTCTTTGAAAGACTACCAGGAATTCGGCCCAAAGTGATTTCCACCATCAATGGCCCAAGAGATCCACTAATAGCTATATGGGTTGACTTAATGAAGATACTATGGGTTGTTGAGGTCCATATAACAACATTCAATGATGATTTTTTCCTTTGGTGGGGAGAACAAGTCATTGCCATCACAGACTACCCATATGCAAGCATGGATTTCAATGCAGATCTAGATCTAGTCCTTCTACCCGGCACTGCATGGGGTGCAATCGATAATTTTTTTTAAATAATTTAATATTATTTTAATTTTTTGGATTTTAAAAATATGAATTGAAAATCTTTTTTATGAGACAAGAATTCTTACAAAATTATTTGATCATGATACAGATGTGGTGCCGGTAAGACCTGAGGGTCTGCCTAGGAATAGTTTTCTAGAAGAGATGCAGAGAGTGCCACTGCTGAGATAGAGATAGTTCTTCATGCCATATAGAGAAACTTGGAGAGTTTGACTTTCCAAGTACATATGGGAGAAGTAGAATATCTACCCAAGGCAATACAGAAGTGCGTGTTAGGAGTACCACGAGACTGGGTGCAACTTTTTCGACGAGTGGCAATTGTCATTGTATTCTTCCGAGATGCATTTCCAGGGCAGGGCCCACAAAGATATCTTAAATATGACCTAATATTTTTTGATATACATGATTGGGCTTAAACCCTAATTTTGTAGGAATTTTTTGTCCCAATTTTGTATAATATTTGAACATATAACTTCTATCTATATACTGACGATTTCATGATGTGAAGACCAAATATACAGATGATACTTGATTATTTTTTATTTTAATGTGATGAATGATTAATATGTCAATCTAATTCTTGATTAGCTATGGAATCAAAAAATGAATTTTCTGATCGTGGAATATGAATAAATGTGATAAAATTAAATGATTTATGTAATAAACACACTCTCATAAATTGGTCATGTAAATAAGGATCTCTCACACGATAGATGCTATTTAACTTAGACAAAAATAGTTTTGAATCAAAGAACACTACTAATGAATCAACACCAAGAGATATTTCTTTAGATAGTAAGTTAACAACAACAATATATTCGGCAACATTTTTTGAAGAAGGGTCAATACATATTCCTCTTGAAACCAACAACTGACTGGATGGATAGTATATCACCCAAGCCGTGGATGCCAAATTCCAAGTATGTCAACTAGCACCATCGGTGAACCCTAGATATACCAGATCATCCATCGATACCTACCAAAGAAGATCAAAAATATCGATATCACTATGAATGCTATAGAAAAATATGCACAAATATATACAATATCTACAAAACAAGAAAATGCTAGGCAGAATCCTGGGCATAATTCTTTTTAAGATAGAGATCGTTTCCATCAAAATGAACCAATTCATAAGCTCCATTTTTCAAGACCTTTTTAATGAAAAAGATTTTGTACCACATGGGTTTGAACTTGCTTGCCCCCAAGGCATCTTTGTCTTGATCATAGATCAGGACAAGGTAACCTTCAGAGAAAACACTAGGACGCACAACCTTGTCGTATTGGATCTTCACTCTCATTTTATGACCTTTGTTAATTTTGGCTGTGTCCCGATGCTGCTAATCAATATGTTCCAAATGAATGGGGCATTCTTCAAGACTAGAAGTTTTTGGAATAATTTTCATAGCTATTTTAAGAGAAGGAATTTCACATTCCATAGGGAAGATCGATTCCATCCATAAACTAGTTTAAAAGGAGTGAAACCCTTTGTGGTCTTGATCGACATCCGGTATTCCCAAAGCCTAGGGTATGACATGATGTGCCAATTGGATCAAGACTTATTAATTATCCTTTTTAAGATAACTTTCAAGGATTTATTCCCAACTTCCACCTGACCATTGGCCTGAGGATAGTAAGGAGACAAATGCTCCTATCGGAAACCTAACTTGAGAGATAATTTAACCATCATCTTGTTCTGGAAATGACTGACATGGTTAGCGATAATCTCCTTTGGAATACTGAAGTGAGAAATGACTTGGTTGAATAGAAATAGGGCTATTCATTCACCATCATGCAAAAACTGGGCATGGCTTCAGCCCACTTAGTAAAGAAGTCCATTGCTACAATAATATACTTATGACCCTTTTCCGAAAGCGGGTTACAAGTTGTAAAATCAATGCCCCACTTTGTGAATGGATCGATGGTAAGAATAGGAAAGAGCAGAGTTGGATGAGCACCCATTTTCCGAGTATAAACTTGTAAAGGATGGAATTTCTTGATCGCTTCAACACAATCTTTGAAAATCGAAGGCCAAAAATATCCTGCACGTAAGATTTTCTGGGCTGTAGCAAGCCCAGATAGATGACCACCACAAGCTCCATTATGGCTGTCATTCGGCACTGACTCAGCTTATTCAAGGGTTAATCAGTGTCTAAGGATTGAATTAACCCCAAGATGATATAAAGTGTCACCAATAATAACATAAATTTTAGCTAAGTCACGCAATTTTCACTGCTCATCCTTTGAAAGAGTGAGGGGAAACTTCGAAGTCTGAAGATATATAATAATATATCCATACTAAGGATCATGTGAACAAATAAATAAAAGAAGTTCATCAGGGAATGATTCCTCATAAACCATTTCTTCTTCAAAAGGCAACTTAGAGATTAATTTCGTGAATACTAAAGATTTCTTAGGTTTGGATGACAAGAACTCGAGATAGAATTCTTGTAGAATGACAATCCATATATTATATTTTCCCCCAATCACTCGCCTACTAAGAACAAAATGAAATGGGTTGACAGTTTTTTTGTGGCCCTATAATTTATAAGATTGGAAAGAATAAACGATAGAGGACAACACCAAACCACTTTGGAATCTAGGACCTAGCCTTCCTAGGCTCAAAGAGGGATCTCTCTATTTCTGATTTAATATTTCCTTAATATTATGAATGTTGATGTTAGGCTAGTTACAATGATGGTGGTATTTGGTTGTTTTATTGATTTTGTTGGTTGGATGAGCAGGTCTGCAAGGACTAATCCATTTGGCTATGGAGTCAAAGGCTAGATTGGTACATCAATGTTCAAGAGCATCACAGGGTAAGCTAATTGTGCTAAATAGATCTTATGAGCAGTATGAATTATGAGGTGAAAGAAAAAGTAAGGTTCAGTAGTGACTCAAGAGAAGTTAAGAATTCTTTAATCAGAATTTAGCAGAAAACATTTAGATTGTAAATGCAGATAAAATTAAGGTGCTCGGACGACAAACCTTAATCTAAAATTTATGTTTTACAATTAGATGCACAGATGCATAGCAAAGAAAACAACAGAAAAATTTGAGACAGAGAAGTAGCACATCACCATTTTAACAAAACTCAAGAATCTTGTAAACGGTCTGCGATTATTGATGTCTAGCTCCAAAATTACATTGCTCCAATATAGTAGTTCTTACAATGCAGGAGCTAACAATATCCAACCCTTGATAATGAAAATTCAAGTAGTATTTAACTAAAAACTACATCGGTTTCCCTAATCTACTTTGGAAATCTTCATTAATTATAATCAAACTAAAATTAGACAAGTGTGGCCATGCAAGGCCCGAACAAAGAAAATCTCAGACAAAACACCACCTGTAGAATTATTTTCATCGGCTCTTCATGAATGCAAAACTTAGGCGATTCTTCGTGAATCCAAAAGTTGGCTTGGAACTGGCTGAGATGGTTGTGAAGAGGAAATGATGGGTGGATATGACATCTGGCTCTACTTTGGGCCACATCTGCTAGATAATTAAAGATGATGTGATGATGGAACTTATAATCAATTGGTGGTTGTGCTAATGTGTCCACCATGCCTTTTCCCTCTTTGAACATACACAATATATTCCACTCCTTCTTGGTGGGAATTCTCGTACTTGTGACCTGTTGGTTTACTTCATCCACCTCTGTTTATCTGCTAAAAGTGGGCCTAGTGAGGAAAACATGTTTCAACTCAAGTTGAATAAAGATGTCATTGCTTAGGAGATTCAAGACAACTTTCCCGAACACATTTCGTTTGATGCTGGAAACTTTGGTGGTGTCCTTAGTTGTTTCTCTGAGCTTAGTCATATAATATCCATTTTGGACCAGCTTATTATTAATTACATATAGTGAGGCCAACCCTTTTTTCGCCAGGCGTTCAATATTGTTCAAGAATCTGCTGATGGCCATGTCCAATTCATGACACTTCTCCTCCAATTGCTTTACTAAATTCCTCTTAGTGAGGACCTGTTTAACCTCTGATATGGTTTTTGTTCTATCCTGTATGTCCAGCTCTTCAAGCTCATACCTAGTCTTGGAGTTCAAGCATTTTATGATTTAAGGAGTTGTGGTTGGCATGTTTCCTAACTCCTGATTTTCTTTTTCAATGGCCACCATGCAGTTGTCAACCAACTCTTTCTGTTCAAAAATAATGTTTATGGAGTGCCAAATTTCATCTATTGACTGTATGATACTACCCCAAATTATGAGTTTCATTTGGCCTAGGATGCTGCTGGCTAAAAATTCGTTCTCTGCCTTCTCCAACCTCTCAATATGCTTCTTGGCTATCTCATGGGCAGTTTCAGACCTAGCCTTTTGATCTCTCAGGATGCCAATCTATTCTTCCAATTTCTTGATCTCTTGTAACTGCAAGGTCATACTTTCCATGGCCTGTGATAGCTAGTTTGTCCCACTTGATGGAATTGTTGAAATGGGGACACCTTCAAGTGGGATGAGTGCCACTCGATTTGCTTCTTATTTTTCCTTCAGTAGATTCTCCATCTCAGTCTCCATCTGTTTGATTTGGGTAGACTATTTAATAACTAACTTCATTAACTTTTCCTTCTATGACTCATCTTCCTCAATGCCTTTGGCCATGGGGTCTTTTGTTACTATCATCTTGAGTTGTTTCCTGAGGGCTTCTATGCCAACATTCTTCTTCTTCAAAATCTCCTCCACAAGTTGAACATTGGTTGGGTCATAACCAAGCTTCACTACTAAATCTTCTAAAGACTTGATCCTTGATTCTTTAGCCATGGCCGATATCTTCTACATCTTGAGATGTGATTGAGTATTGGATAAAGATACTTGCAGTTTTGACAAGCTCATAGTAGTACTTTTCAAGGTGGAGGCCACCATCTCTCCAGCATGCTTATGTATTTCCATTTGGTCAATCAGATGGATGTCCTTGGTATTGAACTCGAATGATGCCTTCCTGTAATATCTTGCTCCTTGGGGTCGTGGGACCAAGGCTTCTAGAAATGCCATCTACATCCTTCCTTTCTAAGTGTCAAAGGAATACAGTAGCCTACTTTGTGAACTTGGGCTTCCAGAATTGATTGTATGTATTAGTCTTCAGCACTTCATTTCTCAAATTTATCTCCTTTAATGTGTCATAAACTGATTTTTCTTGGCCTTCTATGGTAGGCCTAGAGGTAGATTTCTGCAATCTCTAGTGTTGAAGAGACATTGTGGCTAAATATATAGCTGAAGCCATTGTTTGATCACCCACTTGAGATGACCTAGGGTTTTCTGCAATATGAATCATTGTTTGCTACCTTGATTCTCCTCCTTGGTTAATATTCAAGTGAATTCTGGCCCTCTTCCTATATCTTAGCTTGAATTCTTTACTAGGGGTATCATTCACCAAAGGTGACTAATCCTCTCTTGGCCTCTTGCTCCCTATCTCTTGTTCTTGCACTTTCCCCTTATCTTCTTTTCCTTCTGCACTTTTCCTTTCTTGTGGTGTTGGGATTTGGATGCCTGAAGTGGAGATCACCTGTTCTTCCTCTTCTTAGAGGGTGTTGGTCACCCATTCTTTTTTATTAGCATATTGTGCAATTATAGGTTTGTGTGTGTGAACATAGGGTGTGGATCTGTTGTCCACCCTTTTCTTGGAGATAACCCCTGCAGCATCATAAGACCATGTGAAACTATGGCTAAAACCCATATCTTTTAGTATATTATCTACCTGCTTCCTTGGTTCTCTAATGTTATAGATGAAAGGCCTAACTTGTGTCCTGATCTTGAACTTAGCCTTCATCTTTGCAGAAACAAAGTGGAGCTCATATGCATGTATCATTTGCCTTATGTACTCTAGTGCAAAGACCCTCATGGAGAGAAACTTTGTCAATTTGTAAGGGGCTATCTCACTTCCATAGACTAGAATTTCTGTGTAATTTTGGTACAATTACCAATATGTTGTCTTCACTTGCTCTGCCACCTGCATGGTTTTCCTAATTTCTTCGCTTATCCTGGGCTCTGTAGTACTGGTGAGTGTTTTGATGGCTGGGTGCACAAACAAATTCGCAAAATCAATGTATGTATAATTATTCTGATCTTTTGATAGTAGGGTGGTCCAGAAAATGGAAAATTGAGGCTCAGCATCATTCATTTACCTTGGTCATCTAAAATTGAAATCTTCTGGACTAGAAATAGACAAACATATATACCAAAACGTAGGGGTATTTGAAAACCTCCTCTGTATTAAACCTTAAAAACTACTCATGGATGGCCTTTGTAAGAAACTGAGCATAGCTTAATAAGACTATGGGTTTAGCGTCTGAGGAAAGAGTGTAAAAAAAACCTATTACAGCTTCATCTACCCACTGATCAGTGTGATATCCCAATAAATAAGATAAAACAGTGACAATGTATTTCGTCCTATCAGGAAAGATAGATGAGCGATAACGTGGGTTATTTGTAGGTATTGGGGCATCAAGGGCCATGAAAAGTTGAGAATTTTTGGCTCTACTAGCTAATTCAAGCTTCTGGTGAAATTATCTAAGGGTTTCATAAGAGAAAGGGACTGCTTGTTCAGGAGTGAGGGCCTATATCATCTGTTGACTGGATTGGGCATTGATAGTGAACATGATTTCTCTTATTAGGGTGACTATAGTTCTCTGATTAATGTCATACAATATTTGGCACTTCTTGATAAACTTTGGGAAGCTATGGTTTTTTGGAAAGATGTAAAGAGGTAATTGGGTCTCCCATAAAACTATAGCATCATCTTCCTCCATGAATTTATCCTCGAGCCAATAGTAGACATAGAATAAATCGAATTCTGACTCTGTCTCATGGATCTTTTAGTCTCTCTCTGCTAGAGACAAGTGATCCAGGTCCACTTGTGGGTAGACCATAGGATTAAATGGCTCCTAGTCTTTCTTAGGAGGCATGCTTCTTCAATGATTCTTCTTTCACAACCTACAATAGAGAATGTGATGACAGAATGGGGGATAGAGAAAAGGAAATTGCTATGGATCTTCACTGGGGTAGGGATAAGACAGAAGGGGATCGTGACTGATATTGAATAGTCTAAAGGATCCTTGTAATCCAGTTCACAGAGAGCTGACAACTCTTCTTTGATGAACAAATGGTTCTTCGGCAACAATTTTCACTTTCTCTGATTATACCTGCGAATTTAACACCTGCAACAATTTGACAATAACCGACAGAGTAAGCACTGTAGTTATGCCAAATATTTTCTTAAAAACAACGATTTGGTGATGTGGAAGTGGCACAGGTCTATTAGATAATGGCCCGACCCATTATGGCACAACGGTTGGTTGGCGGGGGTGATGGGATAGGATGGACGGAAAAAGCGAGAGCAGACATGGTGACAATGGTGTGGATAATGGTCAACAAGCGCAGCGGTATGGTTACACAGTAAAATAGTTTTCGGAGGGGGGTATGAGCAGTAAGTGGTTATGGAGAGGGGGGGTGCAAAGTACTATGCGCACGACATGTAGCATGGGAAGTGGTATGGGATACCACCCATTTCAAAACGCCCCCCTTCCCCCCCCCCCTCTTCGTAAATCGCACTTTGACCCTTTTTTTGTGACCTTGCACACTTATCCTTTGGAATTTGCGATTGCAATGTGCGATTTGGATTTGGTGGGGCATGTATAGGACTTAAGATAAAACTTAAACATAAGGAAATGCCTCAAAATATTTTGAAATATTTTTAAGTCCCTAAACTTCAAAACATAACCTCTTTTCCAATATTTTGAGTGTAAGTACCCTTTGCTTTGGTCTTTCTTATTCCACCCTAGGAAAAATGGAATTTTGATGCTTTCTCAATGTATCTACCTACTCAAACTACAAATCTAACATTTTTTCTTCTTTTTTGGGTGCATTTAGACTTGCAAACCCTGAAACCTTTTCTTTTGAAATTATAACCTAAGCTTTATCCCTTATTTCTCCTATTGTTCTAGATTAAGCGGTTGAACCAATGTCATTTTCTACCTATCTATTGATAAGCCAAGATTAAACAGTTTGGAAAATCCTCATTGTCTAACCTATAAACAGAAATTTAAAATTGTACAATCATGCATTAGGGGAATTTTGAAGTCTAAAATGGGCCTCCTAAGGAAATTATAAAATAATAGTGGAAATAATAAAATAATATTATATTACATGATCAAATTTTAGAGGGAAAAAAGAATATATAATAATAAAATAATAAAACTAATTTTTCAACTCATATTTTCAACTTATCTCCTTGAGTTTTAACTCAACTTTCGAGCAGAAACACTCGTTGAATGTAGAATTTAATTTCTCATCCAAGGAGTGTCCATGTTGCATACTTTCTATGGACCCTACTACACAAAAAATGAGAAATACATGAAAACGTTATTGCAATCACATTTTTTCATGTATTTCTCCTTTTTCATGTAGGAGGGTCCATAAAAAGTATGCAACATGGGTACTCCTTGGATGAGAAATTAAATTTTGCATCGAATGAGTACTCCCACTCAAAATTTGAATAAAAATTTGGGGAGATGAGTTGAAAATACGAGTTGAAAAAATAGTTTTATTATTTTATTATTTTTTATTCTTTTAACTTTTTTACTCAAAAAATGGTGAATCATCCCCCATGGTTGACATCATCATCTTGAATCCTATTGGTTCTTATAAAGTTTATTTTGGTTGTACATTTTTCTCAGGAGGCCCATTTTAGACCTCAAAATTCCCCTAATGTTTAGGTTGTATGATTAAACAAACCTTTCTAAAAAGTAGTGGCATTTTGCTTTGCAGCGCCCCTGAAGCTAAAAACAGATGTAAAATTGCCTTGTAAAATTATAGTAATTTCTAGTCAATTTGGGCCATTCATTAGGCGGATGATCTGATGGTAGAATTTAAGTTTAGTTTAGGGTTTTTTTTCCCTAGAAGGAAAACCCTCGCTTTGTATGAGGGTATTGTATTGAGGCTGTGTATTATATGAGTATTCTCAGAGCGAGAAACAGTAGGGAGATTGTGAGAGAGAAAAGAGGATATTACAACGGATCTACTGTAGGTTGTGTCCCTTCATTTTGTAGGATAATAGAAAGGAAGGATTGGCTATTCACGATGGACGTAGCCCAAATTGGGTGAACCACGTATATCTATATCTCTCTAGTTTTATGTGTTTTGTGTGCTTGTGTTTTTCCACATATTTATGTTTTGTATTGCTCTGTAATATATACTTTTCTAACAACTGGTATCATAGCCGAAGGTCTATTTGGCTGATAAAATCGCAGGAAATAAGGGTTCCTGGTTCAAGTGGGAGCAATGACAGAAGATGGTAAGTATAGGGTCGAGAAATTTAATGGCCAAAACTTCCCGCTGTGGAAGATGCAGATGGAAGATTATTTGTATCAAAGTGCAGAGTCTAGGGGAAAAGGAATGGAAAGGGGAAAGAGCTCAGGATATCACAGTAAATCAAGGAAAGGTAGATCTAAGTCCAGATCAGGGATAGTGTGATGGAAATATGAAAATAAAGGACACCTGAAGAAAGATTGTAGATATCGGAAGGGAAAAGAAGGAGACACACAACAAGAAAACAATCATGAAGCAAATGTAACAGGTGATGTGTTACAAGATGCTTTGATTCTTTCTTTTGAAAATGTTACTGATTCCTGGGTAGTAGATTCAGGGGCCTCATTCCATGCCACACCTGAAAGAAATATTTTCATGACTATGTTCAAGGAGATTTTGGACAATTCTGTTTGGGTGATGATAAACCCTGTAAAATTGTTGGAATGGGTAAGGTTCTTGTAAAACAACAGAATGGAAACAAATGGCTATTAAAGGAGGTAATGCATGTTCCAGATCTGAAGAAAAATCTGATTTCAACAGGGCAGTTAGGCGATAAAGGTTGTGTGACAAATTTCACAGATAAAACTTGGAAGGTCACCAAAGGAGCCTTGGTAATAGCAAAAGGAAAAAATGCTGGTACATTGTATTTATGCAATGGTAGTTCTAACTTTGTTAATGCTTTAACTTCCAAAGGAGTAGATGCAGCATTATGGCATCATAGGCTCAGATACATGAGTGAGAAGGGGATGAAGATTCTTCACTCAAGAAATTTGTTGCCAGGTTTGAATAATGTTGATTTGGATTTCTGTGAGAATTTCATTTATGGAAAACAGAAGAGAGTCAGATTTCTCAGAGTTGGGAAAGAAAAGAAGAGCGAAAAATAAGAGCTTCTGCATACAGATGTATAGGGACCTGCTCAGGTATCATCTCCCAGTGGCTCTCATTATTATGTTACTTTTATTGATGATGCAACTATAAAAACTTGGATTTATTGTATTCAAAATAAATTTGATGTATTTGATAATTGCAAGAAATGGAAAGCTTTGGTTGAGATTGAGACAGGAAAGAATTTGAAGTGTCTTAGTTTAGACAATGGAGGTGAATATTGCAACAAAGAGTTTGATAAGTACTGTTCATAGCATGGAATTCGCGGAGAGAAGACAATTCCAAGAACACCATAAGAAAATGGTGTGCCAGAAAGGATGAAAAGAACAATCATGGAGCGTGCAAGGTGCATGAGATTGCATGCGGGATTGCCTTTACAATTTTGGGCAAATGCTGTAGATATTGTTGTTTATCTAATAAACAGAGGGCCTTCAAGTTCCTTGGATGGTGGTATTCTAGAGGAAGTATGGACAGGTAAAAAGGTAAACTAATCTTTTTTAAAGCCTTTTGGTTGTGAGGCCTTTGTCCATATTAATAAAGAAAACAAAACAAATCTTGAGGAAAAATCAAAGAAATGTACCTTTATTGGATATGGTGTTAATGATTTTGGTTATCGCTTATATGATTAAAAAAATCACAAAGAATACACAGTTCTTAATGAGATCATGGAAAAAGTAAAGGTGCCTGAAAATAATAATAATCAACAGCCAAAACAACAACAACCACCACAACAAGAGGCACCTCAAACACCTGAAAGTGGTGTTAGAAGATCTAACAGGATAAGTAGACCCCCTGAATGATACTCTCCTTCATTATATTATTTATTGTTGACTGATTCTGGTGAACCCGAATGTTATGAAGAAGCAATGCAGGTTGAAACCAGGAAGAAGTGGGAGCTAGCCATGGAAGAAGAGATGGACTCCCTAATGCATAACCAAACTTGGGACTTAGTCAAGTTTCCTATAGGTAAAACTACACTGCAGAATAAATTGGTTTACAGGTTGAAGGAAGAAGATGGAAGAAAACAGAGGTACAAAGCTAGACTTGTGGTGAAGGGGTTTGTACAAAAAAAAGGTATTGATTTTGATGAAATATTTTCTCCTGTTATTAAGGTGACTTCAATCAGAACTATTTTAAGTCTTGTAGCAACAGAAGATTTACATCTTGAACGGTTAGATGTAAAGACAGCATTTCTCCATGGATATTTGGAGGAAGAGATCTATATGGAGCAACCAGAAGGATATGAGGTCAAAGGGAAATAAAAATTAGTGCTGGTTAAAGAAGAGTTGTTATGGCTTAAAATAGGCTCCAAGGCAGTGGTATCTAAAATTTGACAAGTTTATGTTTGACAGAGGCTAGTAAAGAAATGATTTGGTTACAAAGGTTTATGGATGAATTAGGTAAGAAGCATGATATGGGAATGTTATACAGTGATAGCCAAAGTGACATTCATCTTGCAAAGAACTCAACATTTCATTCCAGGACTAAACACATACAGCTCAAGTAACATTTCATATGGTCAGTATTGGAAGATGGACAGTTGAAGCTGGAAAAGATACACACTAGCCAAAATCTTGTAAATATGCTAACAAAAGTTGTAACCAGGGAGAAACTGAGAATATGCTCAACTTTAATTGGTGTTCAAGGATGACTATAAAGATGAGAAACAGCCAGGTCCAAAGAGGTGTCATTGTCCGGCAAATGAATCAGCGGTGGATTTGCTACAATCAGTCTCCAAGTGGGAGATTGTTGGGTGTGGAGCCTGATTTTCATCCTGATTCAAAGATCCTTGTTTTAGTTAGATGTATACCCCAGGAAAACTGTACACCCCTACAACGGGGGGGACTTGTATGAGGGTATTGTATTGCGCCTGTGTATTGTATGTGTATTCTCAGAGCAAGAAACTGATAGAGAGACTATGAGAGAGAATAGAGGATATTACAACGGATCTGTTGTAGGTTGTGTCTCTTCATTTTGTTGGATAATAGAAAGGAAGGAATGACTGTTTGGGGTGGATGTAGCCCAAACTGGGTGAAACACATATATCTGTGTCTCTCTAGTTATATGTTTTTTGTGTGCTTGTCTTTTTCTGCATATATATGTGTTGCTTTGCTCTGTAATATATATTTTTCTAACACTATTTTTCAATGGATGGTTGAGCGTCTTGCATCCTATTGGTTGAGTGTATTGGTGGGAGAATAGGTTGTATTATGCCTTGAATATTGTACATATACACTTGTGTCTACATTGGGTATATAAGAGTTCAAATTTCCTAGTTGTAGCTTTCTTGGAACACTGAAATATAAAGTTGAAGAAAATTTCTATTGAAGACTTGATTGGTTGTGGATCGATGAGGTTTGGACTACCTCATTTTATTCTCACACTTGTTATGTCTATAAAATGATTGTACATTCCTAGATGTTTATTGTGTATTTTTTAAGTCGTATTTCAGTGGAAAATATTGTTATGTGGCTACTGTTATGGCTATAGCGTTCTTGGTACCTATTGGGTTTAACATAAATGTTAATTGGATGTCCTAAATCATTCTCAACAATATTTTTTCCAGCATTATATGTTTGTTTGTAACCAAAATTTAAAGAAATACACCTACGGTACTTTGCATACAAACTGTTTGTGAAAATTCCATAGTGAGCCAACTTATATAAAATCAAAGAATTTTATGGGTTTTTTTCAACATAATTCAGGAAGGTAATTTTACAGACTCCATCTTTTTTTATAACTAATAAAAGAATCATAATCATAATGACCTTCTAACTAACTAATGGACCTTCTTTAATGAAGCCCCATTAGATTTATTCAATACTAAATATTATGGGAGGTTTTTTTTTATAACCAACCTAGATCCATCTTAACCCCAAATCTATCAAGCACCGAGAGGGATTAAACATTTCAAGGTGAAAACCTTTCCTCGAGTTGTGCACTAAAAAACATAGGTTTTCACCTCCATATATTTGATCCCTCTTGGCACTTGATAGATATGAGGTTAAGATGGATCTAGATTGGTTTTTATATACACACATACCATATCTAGGCAGCATCCATCTCTCCCTCTCTCTCTCTCACTTCTTTCCCTCTCTACTCTCCCCCTCACTCTCTCTCCATCTCTCCCTTGTCACCCTCTCTCTCTCTGCCTTTCTCTCTATATGTATTTATTCTTCCCTCCCTCTCTCCCCCCCTCTAAGTCCAACTCTGCCTCACTTCCTCTCTCCTTTTCTCTCTCAAGTCCTCTCTCTTTCCCTTCCTCTCTCTCCCTTTGTCTCCCACCTCTCTCTCTCTCTCTCTCTCTCCAACTACGTCACCATATCCCTCCCTATCTCCTTCTCTCATTAGGGGAATTTTGAGGTCTAAAATGGGCCTCCTAAGGAAATTATAAATAATATTGGAAATAATAAAAGAAGATTTGATGACATCATCAAATTTTAGAAGGAAAAAAGAAAAAACTATTTTTTCAACTCATATGTTCAACTTATCTCCCAAATTTTTTACGCAAATTTCGAGCGGGAGTACTCGTTGGATGCAAAATTTAATTCCTCATCCAAGGTGTTATCACCCTAGTAATTTCTTAGGTTGTGGGATTTTGATTTATAGTTAAATAAAACTAGGGGTAACCACAAACCTACTTTGGAAATTTAGGGTCTAGCCTTCCTAAATTTCAGAGAGGGCTCTCTCTTTCAGATTTAACTTTGTTTTGAATTGATATTTTAGGCTAGGTATAATTGGGCACTTGGGTTTTTGTTTGGAAATTTTGGTGGGAAATAAGATTACTTGGAGACAAGTTAAAGAGGTATCTACTAGTCCATTGGGCTATGGAGCCAAGATGTAGCAAGCAAAACTGGAAGGCAAGGCCAAAAGGATGCTAATGTACTCAGGGCAAGGTAGATAACCCTAAAAAATTTGAATAGTTTGATTTGATGATATGGCTTGATTTCGGGATCAAGGGCAGTAAAGGATCCTCTGATCCGGAAAAAGAAGAAGGAGGTAGGGGTCAAATAGGACTGGGAGCAATTAAGAATTCCTAAGTCTGGAAATCAGTAGAAAACATTGAAATGATCAAGTAGTTAAGACAGGAAGTTTTTACACTTATCCTGAAATAATATTCCTAATTAATCATTTGTATTGAACAACATATATGAGATTGAATGAAACTTCAGAAGAGGAAACAATGACAGTAAGAAATCACTTTACTCATTAGCTTATCGCATGAATCCTAAGTTATGAAGTCCAATTGGCTATTGTCCAGACTACTACTATGAAATCAACACATGAGCCTCCAAAGTACCAGCAAAATTGTCTATAATAATCTTAGCAACTTTATTCCACACTAAACAGTTCATAAACTGAAGTATTTATACAAATTTTTATTACAAAATATCCTAGAGAAATCTAGGAATAACTCTAGGAAAATAAAATATCTTAACACTCTAAGAGGGTCGGCTGCTTAACAACTTAAGCAAGTTGTCCTCTTATCTAGAAAAAATAGAACTATCTTATCTAATTACAATAGTTCATTGACTAGGTGTACATGTTTGCTGGTACATTTGGAAGATATTTGTTTGAAGATTTCTTGATTGATACTCTTTCACTTTATATCTTTTAACGTTGCTTTCCTTCCTGATACTCTTTTACTCTATTCATCTGTCACTTTACTGCTACTAAAATGTAGAATTTACCATTGTAAAAACTTAGCTGATTGTTTCTACTCTGACACACTTTGACCCTCTTACTTTGATCTGATACACTTTCAACTGCTATTTTTACCTCTTGACAGCTAAAAAATAAAATTTTCACTGTGGTAAAAAATTGTCCCATCATTTCTCTGTCTTGCTTGAATTTTCCTTTTACTCTTTTACTGCTGTAAAGATTCATATCAGCAGTAAAAATCCAAAATAAAATAAACTATTTTTTATTATTTTCCTCTTTACTTCATTGTTTTACCTGTACTTTTTCTGTTGTTCTGCTGCAATGTTGCTATAACAAATCTGTGAACTCCTGCCACTGCTGATCACTTGGTATTTTCATGCTTTTCAACTTTCGATTACTTTCATCAGCATCAGTGTACTTTGAGAAATTTGGTTTGATAATGAAAATATGTTTAATTTCATTCTGTAGAAAAAATAAGTTTTTAAAGTACTCCAAGACAAATTTACCAGTTGGGGAACCTTGTGGCAGAGGCTTATTTACTTGTTCTTTGGCATGGGCTCTGATCTTCTTGTCATAATCTGTTTGAACCATTAGCTTTTCATTAAAGCCATGAATGTCTAGGAGGCCTGCTTGTCTCAATATTGTGTATTTTTCCAAAAAAAATTGCTATTGACAAATTCATGGCCTTACACCTTTCCTCCAAATTATTCATTATATTCCTTTTATTTAGGACCTTTTTTATTTGAAGAATTGTTTCAGTCCTATCTTGTATTTTCAATTATTCAAGCTCCTCTCTGTTTTTTCTGTTCAAAAATGTAATAATCTTTAAAGCTTCAGATGGTTTATTAGCAAGTTCTTCCTTTGTTTTCTGAATTTCCACTTGTGTTGCCTTAAGTAGATCTCTCTGCTCATATATTATTTGAATTGAAGGCCACTGTAGATGTATGCCTTGAATTATGTTTGTCCAAAGATAGTTCTTGATGAAGGACACCTATTCACTGAGATTTACCTGCTGTTGTAAGATCTTTACCTATTCTTCAAGTTTGTTTTCTCTTTGTTCATGTCCTTTAGATGTAATTAATGTATTCCTGTTTGATGATTCAAGAGTTTGAATGGTATTTTTCAAATTGATTATCTCATTAGTTTTTAGGGACATATCCTCCATGGATTTTACTCTATGTGTTGCTTCACCTGCTTGATGTACCTGTATGGTGGATGATCCTGTGGCAGAAGTATCTATCTGGGGCTAAATGTTTTGTCAATGTGGAAGGGACAGTTGTGCTAACTATAGGAATAATAGTTGGAATATATTGCATGTCAGCTTCTTTTACTGCTTCTTTTTCTTTTATAAGGATGTCCATCTAATCTTCCATCTCTTTGACTTGGGCAGTCAGTTTTAGTATTAACTTGGCCATTTTATCTTTTTCAGTTTGTTCTTGGAGGATTTCTTTTTCTTGAGGATGTTCGTTTTGAGGAAGTTTTAACGGTTTCCTCAAAGTAGTGATATCATCATTCTTTTGTTTTATTACTGCATGAGCAACCTGAATGTTTGAAGGATCCACTCCAATTTGTAGAACCAGGTCTTCTAAGGATTTGATCCTTAGATCCTTTGCATGTAAAGAGGCTTTATCTAAGTTCATCTGATCCTGCATATTAAAAATGGTGTTTTGCAATTGAGTAGCACTTCTGGTCTTATCCACTATTTTTGAATATAGCATTTCATATGTATGCCTATGAAATTCAATTTGATCCAACTCATGGATATTTTATGAATCAACTTCAAAGTCTATCTTGTTGTAGTCTGAGACTTTCCTTGGATCTTAAACCTTTGGTTGGAAGTAGGACATGATCATTTAATTAGTAAAATTATCAAATGTTGTTAACAATCTGTCCTTGTTACCTAGTTTTTCTTTGAGAAATTGAGAGTAAATTTCTCTTTTGATCTCCTAATTTTTCTCCTTAATTTGTTTGTACCTTCGTTTGATATCTGAATATTTTTCATATGCTAATTTGGAGGAAGAGGGAATTTCAATATTGATCTGTTTTTCAATCATTTGACTGTCCTGCTCTTGTGTTGCAACCTGTCCTTTCTGAATTTCTATTAAAGTTTCAGTAACTATTACTGTGGCATCTTTATTATCTACCTATTGATCATCTATATCATTTACTTCAATAGCCTTTGCTTTTTCATCAATGGTAATATTAGCATTTTTATTGTAAATCAGTGTGAATTTGTTATTAGAAATAGTTTTAGCTGAATATTCTTCATCATCTCTGGTTCTATTGTTTGAAACTTCTAATTGTTTGACAAATATTATAGCCTGTGAATTCTCTGTCCTTTTCATTATTTCTGTATCATCAGTAGGATCTATCAATATGTTTTTCATCCATTCCATTTGATTGGAAAACCTCTCAATATGTGGTTTTGAGTCATGTATAAAAGGTTGAAGCTTTCATTTTACCCTTATAACACTGAGGTAACCCTGGGGATCATAATTCCATTAAAAGCTCTCTTGAAACTGATACTCTGATAATTGTCTAGATATTTCTTTCTCAGCCTCTCTATTGTTTACTATGAAAGGGACAATATGGCTCTTCAACTTAAATTGAGTCGTTTTCTTTGATGCCATGAAGTTACAGCATCTGCATTTAACACTTGCCTTAGATATTCCAATGCAAAAACTTTGATAGTTAAGAATTTGGGCAACTTATATGGGGACAAATTTGCTCCAAATATCCTTAATTCTGTATGTCTTTCATATAAGTACCAATCTCCTACTTTGCATTTTTCAGACAGTTGTAATATTCTCTTCATTTCATCACTGACTCTGGGTTGTTCTGTTTTATAGAGAAAATTCATAGCTATCTAACAAATATGTCTGCAAAATCCTTATAATTGAATTCATTTCCTTCTTTCCTAAGTAAGGATGTCCAGAATATTACGTAGAGAGGATGGCCCTCCACATTCATCTTTTGTAAAGCCATTGGAAACTGTTCTACTTGAAAAAATAGAAAAATATGGAATAGATATGATGAATATCTAAACAATCCCTCAGTAGGCAATTTGGCCAGTTGGTAATGTATGCTATCAGCAATGAATCTAGAAAAATCAAAGATCATGGTAGGAGGCTGCCCAGGGGATAATGTATAAATGAAACCAAGTATAGATGCATCAGTAAATTCATCATTAAAATATCCTAGAATGAAGGATAGCATTGAGATCACATGTCTAGAAACTTCAAGAAAATCAGAAGTAAAATATGGTGGATTCACCTTAGGAAGGTCTACATGGGCAAGCATAAAATTTTGAAATATCATAAACTTTTTAGCGAAATCCAACTCTAAGTATAACTGAGTTATCTCTTCAATTAACAAGGGCACTACTCTAGGACCAAGTTTTAACTGAAGCATCTCATTTATGGATTCTGCTATGATGAAAAACATAATTTCTCTATCTTTGTTTACAATGGCTCTCTGATCAGGAACATAATGCATTTGACATACTCTGACCAAGTCCTAGGCAAGATGAGTAACAGGAACTACATATTTGGGTAAATTGGATTCCAAAATAGGTATTTCATCTTGATTTTTATTCAGAAATTTATCATAACACCAGTTATGAATCTCAAGAAAATTGAATTCTACCACTGTATCAGCAATCTTGTAATCTAGATCAGTTAAAGGAATCTTTTATTTAGAGGAAACAGGTGTTAGGAGAGGTCTAAAAACTTCAGTTGAATTAGTTGTTAAAGCAGGAGTTGGCTTTTTGATCTTTGATGATTCAAGCTTGGGAAGCTTGGCTGTTACAGGTTTTGAGGCTTTGGGACCTCCAGCTTTGGGTGTAACCTGTTTTTTAGTCATTTTGGGAATAACTAAGCAAGATTAAATTGTTTGCTTTAGTTAATTTTGAAACAGAGGGTAATTGAGCAGATCTGGGACAATTTGGGGAATCTAGGGAATCTGAGCAAGGGTTTTAGGATAGAAAACACAGGTTTTCTAGGTGTAGAGGACTGAAAAAAGCGATTTATGGCTTTCTGTACACTTTTTAAACATTTTGAACCATTGAAATTGTCTTTTAATGACCAGAAATTGAGAAAATGGCTTTAAAACATAAATTTATGCAAATGGCAATTTCTGAGACAAAATTGCAAGGATTTGCTCTATTTTTTCAATGTTTTGGGCATGCTAAAATCATCAATTCTGGTCTCAGTAGCCTAATTGGTTTAATTTGCAGTTAAATTGTGAATTTTGCAAGTCAAATTTAGTAAAATACCTGGTTCATAGGTATCTTGATAGTCAAGGAGGGTTTTCTAGTGGCTTCAGCTTTATGCTGGATCTATTGGTGCAATAGGTGGCTTCAACCGCTTCGGATATATAGAGCAATGGGAAATTTTTGGCTTTAAGGCAAGAAATTGGCCAACAGAGGTTCAAATCTCTTTAACACAGTCGGGATGGAGGCTAAATTAGTTGGAAGTGCGAAATAATGATATAAAACAATGATATATTAAGGTTTAAACCTTCAATGTTTACCATTGTAAATATCATTTATTACATGTCTATTCTATGGCGAGAGGTGGATTTAAGAAAACCAACAATGGTTTTCACGTTTGATTTGGATGGTTAGTGGTTTAAGCCTTTTCGAATGCGATCCAATTAAAATCAGACACATAGCATCGGGAGGTTTGGCAAAAGAGATTTTATTGCGTGAATTTTATAAAACTTTAGTCGATCACTTTCGGAGCGTGATAATGAACGTGCACCATTGGATTTGATTGTATGATACGAATGGTCAGAATCTTTCAAAGAGTTGCGGTGAAGGATGGGTGGGGTCCAGGTGCTGTATATGAAATGGCGTGTTTAATATATAACAAAACCTTTATAAAATGTGTGATTATAACCAAATTTTAGTTATATATAGAAATGTTTATATCGGCAGGGGTAATGGTAAAATAGACGTATACCTATGTATAGTCCAAAAGGGGTTTATCGGGAAATTTATATATATATAATGAGTTTATATATATGGTGGATTTATCGGAATATGAGGGATACGCGTGGGGCGGGTTAATTTAATCAAGGGTTAATCTTATATAAAACATGAGGTTTTACATAATCAGGAAAGGGAAAAGGCCATATTCTAAATTTGGGTTAAGTTATGCGGGGAAGGATGGTAAGTTTATTATAAAGGCACGGGTGATGCTACCTTTATAAAAACTTAGGATAAAATGGGATAGGTAGGAAATGTTTTTGCACTTAGAAATACATAAGATATGTATAAAAAGCCTTTTTGTATTTTTATTTTATTATATAGTTTTAGACTATTTAAAGGCCTAAGACCATAAGGGGCAAGATATTTGAATATAGATAGTTTTATGGCATAGGGGGTTTAATGGGGGTTGTTATTAAAACATGTGGATATTTAACTTTGGCAAAAAAGCTTATAATAATGGGTTTAGAGGATAATTAAAATACAAGGAGCTATAATAATAGGATGAGGTTATGTTTACAAGGAATTAATAAAATAAGTTAGAGGTTAATATGACAAGGGAAAATGAAAAACACAAAAATACACTAGATGCCTAAGTAAAGTGAAAACTTAAAGCAAAGCTTGTCATTTTATAATTTCACCACTTTTACTTAGCATATAATGTTTTTTGAGGGTTTTTATGCTTTATGAGATGTAGGCAGCTAATAAACTAGGGGATTTATATATCATTAAGTAAAAATGGAGTCTTTACTTATGAAATTGCATGGTGATGAATGCGTGAATGGTAGATGATGAAAATTTTGGGATTAACATAGAAATTTAACACTTTCAACTAGCCAGTCATTGAGCCCAGTCCCAGCAGAAGTCAGAGAAATGCTCTGAGCCTCTTTGAATGAAAGTTTATAATGTCACATAGCTATAGGGGAGGGGAAATTAGTGATTTTTTCCCAGTGACAAATATTTACAATGATTTTTCCACCTTCTTCTACCTACCCAATCTTTAATCTAACATTTTTTTCTTCCATTTATGCAGGTGCATTTGAGCTAGCAACCTTGAACAATTTATTCTTTTCAAAGCAGTAAAAACTATCTAATTCTACCTTATTTCATCCAAGGACCCAGATTAAACTGTTGGGTTCCTTTTTACTCTATACCTATCTACTGAATTGTCGGGATTAAACTGTCTGAAAACTCTTTATTCTCTATCTAAAACAAGTAAATTGAAACATGACAAGTCAAGATTAAGCAGTTCAACTCATCATGGATTATGGCATTTATTGACACTCTGCCATAATCAACTACAAAAAGTAAAAAGTAGTGGCATTTAGCTTTGCACACTTTCATGTTTTATTCATCTTTTTTCTTTTGGGGTATATCATTTTTTCTAAGTCCTTTGATTTTTCTTTTAGGACTTTACCCTCTTTTTGTTTTTATATTTTTATATTTTTTTTATTTTGTAAAAAATCTGGGAAAACAACTTGCAGAAGGCAAAGTATGTACATATTTACAAGACTATCATTAGTCAATTTAAAATTATGAATCATATATTTAGAGGACCCTAATAGCGGCTTCACATGGGGATGGCATTTCCTGGTCAAATGTCAAGAACTCTAAGATCAGTAGCCTTGAATTTTTAACCTTGATGATCCTGTAATTGTCTTTTGATTTCTGCAACAACTCATATTTATGATATCTTACTTTTCAAAGCTTAGGGCCTTCACTCCAGGCTTCAAATTTTGAAAAGAAAACATCCATTCCAATCTACTCACTTGCAATGAATATTTACAATGATGTAAAAAGGGAATCAATCTGGAACTAGTTGTTAGTTAGCTCAGAAGAATAGTAGTGTTTAAGCATCCTACCATTCACTGGTCCTTCTGGAATGTCTGTTCCATCCAAACTTCGGATAAAAAATGCATTATTACCATCTGTACCCATAAATTTCATAAGGTCCCTTCCATAAAAATTCAAATTTTCCATGTTTGCCCTTTTCCTCTCTCTTGGAATCCCACTTTAACACTTTATCTCCTATGTAAAAATCATCCTCCTTACTCATTTTATCAAAAATATTTTTGATCTTATCATGAATTACTTGAGATTTTTCATATACTTCCTCCCTTGTCTGTTGTAAATGAATGGTTTGATTTATTCTCCGTTGAATGTCATTAATCTCAACTTGTGATTCCTAAATAATCTTCATTACTGGAACTCCCAATGATGAAGAAAAAACTGCATCCATTCCATAAAATATCTAGTAAGGTGAAGTACCAATTAACTTCTTGGTGGTAAGTCTATCTGCCCATAGGGCATAGATTAGCTTTTTGTTCCAAGTCTTTTTGTTTTCTTGAAATAATTTTTTTATGATGTTTACCAGGCTTTTATTAGAGGATTCTGCTAAGCCATTACCTTGAGGGTAATAAGTAGTAGAGTGGCCTAGGGTAATGTGATACTTGTGGAAAAAGGTAATCATTTTATTGGATTTAAATGCAGCTGCATTATTAGTAATAATTTTGTGTGGGCATCCAAATCTAGATAAAATATTGTTTTCAATGAAAGAGATTATGAATGATTCTGTGGCTTGCCTAGTAGGAATGGATTCTATCCACTTGGTAAAATAATCTGTGGCAATCAAAATCCATTTATGTTGTCCAGAAGATGGGGGATGATTTTCTCCAATGAAGTCTAAACCCCATTGTTGAAAAGGCATCTCAGTAGAAATAGGTTTGAGTGGTAAAGGTAACAACTTCTTTTTCTCGTCAAAAATCTGACATTAGTGACAGGAGGTAACATATTTTTCGACATCAGCAAACAATGTTGGCTAGTAGAAACCAGCTCTAAGAATTTATCTGTTGTATTCTTCTAGTATAAGTGGCCTCCATAATCACCTACATGAAATTCCTTCAAGAATCTTGTCAGCTTCTGATTTCAGCAAACAATTCAGTAAAATCCCACTTTGTTCTTTCCAATAAAGCATTTTATCTAGAATACAATATCTCATTGCTTTAAATTTGACAAATCTAGCTTTAGTTCTAGTTAAACGAGGAGGAGCTTGTAAATGTGTGAGTACAAAGATAACATCAGAGTACCATGATGAGTCTAGAAAGGCCTCACTGATCAATGGAGTCGCCATCTCTTCTTGGTCATCAATTTGTGCAATGAAATTTATATCTAAGGCATTACAGCTGGATTCAGCCATTAATCTGGCTAACCCTTGTCCTTTTATGAGCTTAGTTGGATTGATTTCGATATCATACTCAAGGATAGTGGCAATCCACTTTCCTCTTCTACCATCTGGTCCATCTTGTGTAAGAATATATTTGACTACAGAATTAGGAACATAGGCAATAATGTGAGAGTAAAGAATGTAAACTCTAAAATATTGTATGGCTTTAACCAAGGCTAAAGCTTTTTTTTCCATTATGTTGTATTTTAGATTTTCATTTCTAAGTGTTTTACTAAAAAATGCGATAGGTTGTTCAAAACCTTGGTCATTTTTCTGCAAAATAACTACAGCTATGGTATGTTAAGAGGCAAATGAAAAGATAATAAAATCTTTTTTGAAGTCTAGGCTAATTAAGACTAGTTTTTTGGTTAAAGCATGTTTTATAGATTCAAAAGATTGTTTTTCTTCAACCATCCATTTTAACACTGAGTTTTTTTTCAGCATGTTATTAAGTTCCTTTATGATTTCAGCTAGATTAGAAATAAATCTTCTTAAAAAAATTATTTTTCCTAAAAATCCTTGTAACTCTTTGATGTTCCTAGGTGGGTGAATGTTTATTATCGCTTCAATTCTTACTGGATCTATCCTAATACCCTCCTTGGAAATTATGTGTCCTAATAATTTACCTTCTTCAAGTCCAAAAAGACTCTTTTCGGGGTTTAAGGATATACCATATTTCCTACATTTAATGAATACCTGTCTCAAGTGATCCAAATGTTCATTATCAAATTTAGAAAACACAGTAATATCATCTAAGTAAATAACCAAAAACTCATGGATTTCTTTAGCAAAGGCTATATCCATAGCCCTTTGAAAGGTAGCTTCGGCATTCATTAATCCCAAAAGGCATTTTCACATACATGAAAATTCCCAAGGAGTAGTAAAGGTTGTCTTGGGTTGGTCTTCTTTATGAACAAGTATCTGGTTATAACCTGAGAAACCATCCAATAAAGAAATTCTTGAAGAACCAACTACTCTCTACAATATGTGATCCATCTTTGGCAAAGGGTAATTATCTTTCAAAGACACTTTATTGATATTTCTAAAATCTTCACATAATCTTATTTCTCCAGTTTTCTTCCTAGTAGGTACTAAGTTAGAAACCCAATCAGAATATCTGATTGGTACAATTATTTGGGAATCATACGTTCATTTGACTTCTTTCTCTGTCAAAGGTAACAAGACAGGATTAATACTTCTTAATTTTTGTCTAAAAGGCTTCTAGTCATCTTTTACAGGAATCTTATGTTGAATTATATTTGTGTCATAATCCTTTAAATCTTCGTAACTCCATGCAAATACATCTTGATATTCTTTCAACAGATCAAAGTATTTGACTTTTTCTTCTTGTGGTAAAGATTTAGACAATTTTATCATTTTAGGATGTAATCATGTTCCTATATTGCACTCCTCAATATCAGATTTGATTAGTTCAATTCTAGGCTTATTGGGCACATCATTGGAATCAAACAAGTCTTCTAAAGGAGTTAAAACTTTAGGTAAAAGATTATCTTTCAATTCTAGCATGTCTATTTCTTCTTTAATTATTTCCTCTATGTCTACTTTTTCTAAGTTATCTATATCTGATTGAGTAAATACAGTTGGCTTTTTATATTTATGTACATCTACACTATTTATTTCACAGTTAAAATCATCATCTACATTACATTCTGAATCTAAATTTTCATCAGTGTCTATCTTACAATTTTGGAATTCTTCCTTGTTGTTCAAAAAATTGAAAATATGTTCATCTTCAAAGAAAATATGCCAATATTTAACATTGTCAGGAACAATGGGTCTGTATTTTACTTCAGCAGTATATCTATGTGTTGGTTGAAAAGGTAATTACACGTGCTAGCAAAATTTTCTAGGCAATGTGCTTGCAAATTTTGATTTCTGGGAATAATAGCAAACTTAAACTCTAGTAAATCATCAACCAAGTCAATTGCTGCATCTCTATATCTAGATAATCTAGGATTATGAATAGAATATTCAGTGTTTATTTGCTTAATGACTAATTCTGAATCACCCATGATTAAAATTCTTTTATCTCCTAAGTTTATGATGATTTGGAGGCCTAAGATCAATGCTTCATACTCTGCCATGTTGTTGGTGGATTTAAAGTTGAGTCTAAAGGCATGTCCTTTCAAATGACTAGTTTCCATGTTGGTGATCCATACTCCAGCTCCTGCCTCTGTCTCATTCACTGAGCCATCAAAATCTAAGTGCCAAAGGGCTTGGTGAAAGATATTATCGTTGTTTGGTTCAGGTTTTTTGTCAATCAATTTAGTTTAGATATCATCATTATCAGAGTTGCATAAAATGAAAGAGTCAAGGTCAGTTGGGGTTGAATAGATGGGATAATTTATGGACCTTTCTACATTACTAACCATGTATTTCATTAATGTTTCTTTGTAAAGTTTCTTGGGTTTTCCAAACACTGTTATGGTGGCATAGCTCATGTCTAATTGTAGATATCCCTGCAACTTAGCTCCCCATGAGTGAGAAAGAAGCATACCATACTTTGGTGGGATGTCAGCTACTACAATATCCATGATCATACTTTTACCTGGGTATTGAACTAAATTGACACACAAATATTTTATCAATCCAATGCACTTAACTTTAGAGGAATCAAATGAGAACAAGTCTTTATATGGCCTAGTTATTTCTAGATTCAGAGTTTCCATAATATCTTTTGGAATTAAGTTGTGGGAAGCTCCTGAGTCTAACATTGCATTGTGTAATATCTAATCGTGAATAGTAAGAATAATGTAAAAAGGAGGGATTGCTCCATCAGCATGTGTACCATCTACATTAGGACGAAAAATTAATTCAGGTTGATCATCATTTAGATTAATTGAATCCTCACCATCATTCATGTTTAAAGTTTCATTGATTGTTGATTTATACAAGTCATTCTTTATCAATTCTGTTAAAGGAATTGGTATTTTTAACTTGGATATTTCAGCTTGAATGTTGAATGTTTTTTGAGATTTAGTAATCTACAGAAGTTCATCTTTTGTGATTGTTAACTGAGTGGGTTTTTCTTGAGGTTCAACAGTTTTACCTTTAGCTTGAGTTGTTCTTTTATCTTCTATTTGTGTTTCTTGATTTCTACTATCTTTGATTATTTTTTCATGAACAGTTTGAGTGGGAGCAGAGGCTTTGTCAGATCTGGAATTTTCAGCAGAAGATTTAGGATTTGATGATTTAGAGTTAGCTGGATTCTTCTTCGGATCAGGAACTGTTGTTTTTGTTGAATTAGTGGCCTTTGTAGTATTATCCTTTTGGGCATCTTTGGAGGATTGAGCCACTTCATCAGTGATATCAAAAATCTTTGGACTAGACTATTTTTTAGGACTGGGTGGGTTTGAATTTTTCTTGTTTTCTCTTGGAAGAAATTGCAAATTTTTTTTTTTGGGAGCCTCTACATTCTTTTTTTTTTATTTTGTTGAGTTGGAGCATTTTTTTTTGTAGAAGGCTCATTTGTTTTCTTTCTCCTAAGGTTCTAATGGCTGTGAATTTCATTGATTGTGAAATCATAACCTTGCTTATAGTCAAAGGATTCACCTGATTCTACTTTGAGCTATTGGAGCTCAAAGAGTTCTTGACCCTCCTGAGTGAGGAAAATTGTATTTTCTTCATCTATCCCCGTCACTATATTGATGTCTTCGTCATCCTCAACATTGTTTTGAGAACTTTCAGCATAGTTCTCTTGAAAAGGGGGCCTAATGTTTTGATCTGGGGAAGGTTCTTTACCTTTTCTAGGATTATTGTTTTTTCTGTAGTTGAGATTTCTGATTTGGGATTGGTTATACCATTGCAGTTTTTTTTCAATGTTGTCTAATCTCTCAACTACTCTTTCTAAATTTTTAGCAAAAAGATCAAATTTACCATCTAAGTAAGATTCTCTTCTTTGATTGTGACTCTCCTTTCATTCCTAAGTCTGTTTTTTTTGGCTAGGATATTAATTTCAACACCAACAGCATCTAATTGCATCTGTTCTAATGTTTCAGCATTTTTTTCTCTTAATTGGTATGCCATATCTAGATCAAATCCATCAGGAAATTTAAGGAGTACTGAATAGGGGGTAGGTTTAAGATCAACGGGGATGGCATTATAAACACTGTTAATCCTAAACAGTAATCCTGAACAGACTCATTTGTAGCTCTTTTTAAAGCATCAAACTCAGATAAAATTTGCAGGTGATTATTTTTCTTTTCCCATTTATTTATGAATGCTTTATGAAATGCAGCTAAATCCGCTATGCTACCAACACCTAAATTTCTAAACCATGTTTTTACTTCTCTAGTTAAACTTTGAGAAAATAACCTCATTCGGACATTAGATTCATCTATCTCATAAATTTCACAAAAATCAGTCATTCTGGTGACATGTTGTTGTGCAGTATATTGTGAAAAGTTATCAAATAATGGGATATCCTTTTGGTAATTTTGGGGTAAAACTAGAGGGGCATATTGCAGCCATGATTTGAATTTTTCCTGAACTAGGAGGTATAACAGTGACTATAGGAGCAGTGCTAGATATGATAGTTGATGTGCTGAAAGCTGTATTTGAAGAGCTTGGAAAAGATGTCGGTATATATATGGAATTGGATGGAAAAAATGTAGTGTCTATAAAACTTGTGGATGCAATGGACTGAGTAAATGATGGAAAAACTATCCTAGGCTGCAAATGCAACTCAAGAATAAATGGTTATGTGGATGTAATTGTAGTGGCTTGAGGATATGATGAAAATATAATCCTAGGCTGCAAAGGCAACTCAGGACTAAAAGGTTCTGTGGGTGAACTGAAAGTGGAGTCTAAAAATGAAGTGGCAGCATACAGAGTTGAATCTACTGCTGGAAATATTGTTGTGTGTAATTGAGAAATTGGAGACTTAAAGTGAGATAAAAATTAAGCTAATTTAACAGCTTCATCAACATCTTTAATCCATGTAACATTAACCCTTTCTACTAGACTTTGAATTTTAGATTTGTCTGATTTTATTGATGCTGAAATAATTTTCTGTTTCTCATTCACAAAAGAAGAAAAAGAAGGATCTATGATAGTTTCCTTTAAATCAGTTTTAGATTTATTTCTAAACAATTAATTTTCAAACTTGAAATCAAAATCAATATCGGTTAAGCTCACTAATTCTTTGGGTAATGAATTAGATTTTCTCAAGGGCACTTCAGCTTCTAAACTATCAATTTGTTTTTTCTTTTTATTTTTTCCAATCTGTTCTAGGTTATCTACTATTACTGTAGGCTTAGGATCCGGGTTAGACCTAGTATAGTAGGTTTTCCTAGAAGCCAGAATTACTATTTATGAATACCCACAACCTTTAAAGTTAATATTAAAGTAGAAAAGATAGATTTAAAAATATTCCTCCAAGATTAAATTTAAAATTGGAGAGTGGTTAGTTCCCCAGTATGGTCGCCAGTATGTTATCACCCTAGTAATTTCTTAGGTTGTGGGATTTTGATTTATAGTTAAAGAAAACTATGGGTAACCACAAACCTACTTTGGAAATATAGAATCTAGCCTTCCTAAATTTCAGAGAGGGCTCTCTCTTCCAGATTTAACTTTGTTTTTAATTGATATTTTAGGCTAGGTATAATTGGGCACTTAGTTTTTTGTTTGGAAAGTTTGGTGGGAAATAAGATTACTTGGAGAAAAATTAAAGAGGGATCTACCAGTCCATTGGGCTATGGAGTCAAGATGTAGCAAGCAAAAATGGAAGGCAGGGCCAAAAGGATGCTAATGTACTCAGGGCAAGGTAGATAACCCTTAGAAATTTGAATAGTTTGATTTGATGAGATGGCTTGCTTTCGGGATAAAGGGCAGTAAAGGATCCTTTGATCCGGGAAAAGAGGAAGGAGGCAGGGGTCAAACAGGACTAGGAGCAATTAAGAATTCCTAAGTCTGGAAATCAATAGAAAACATTGAAATGATCAAGTAGTTAAGACAAGGAGTTTTTACACTTATCCTGAAATAATATTCCTAATTAATCATTTGGATTGAACAACATATATGAAATTGAATGAAACTTCAGAACAGGAAACAATGGTAGTAAGAAATAACTTTTCTCATTAGCTTATCGCATAAATCCTGAGTTATGAAGTCCAATTGGCTATTTTCCAGACTGGTACTATGAAATCAACACATGAGCCTCCAAAGTACAAGCAAAATTGTCTATAATAATACTAGCAACTTTATTCCACACTGAACACTTCATAAACTGAAGTATTTATACAAATTTTTATTACAAAATATCCTAGAGAAATATAGGATTAACTCTAGGAAAATAAAATATCTTAATACACTAAGATGGCAAGCTGCTTAACAACTTAAGCAAGTTGTCCTCTTATCTAGAAAAAATAGAATTATCTTATCTAATTACAACAGTTCGTTGACTAAGTGTACAAGCTTGCTGGTACATTTGGAAGATATTTGTTTGAAGATTGCTTGATTGATACTCTTTCACTTTATATCTTTTAATGTTGCTTTCCTTCCTGATACTCTTTTACTCTGTTCATTTGTCACTTTACTGCTAGTAAAATGTAGAATTTACCATAGTAAAAACTTAGCTGATTGTTTCTACTCTGACACACTTTGACCCTGTTACTTTGATCTGATAGACTTTCAACTGCTATTTTTACCTCTTGATAGCTGAAAAATAAAATTTTCACTGTGGTAAAAAATTGTCCCATCATTTCTCTGTCTTGCTTGAATTTTCCGTTTACTCTTTTATTGTTGTAAAGATTCATATCAGCAGTAAAAATCCAAAATAAAATAAACTATTTTTTATTCTTTTCCTCTTTACTTCATTGTTTTACCTGTACTTTTTCTATTGTTCTGCTACAATGTTGCTATAACAAATCTGTGAACTCCTGCCATTGTTGATCACTTGGTATTTTCATGCTTTTCAAATTTCGATTACTTTCATCAGCATCAGTGTACTTTGAGAAATTTGGTTTGATAATGAAAATATGTTTAATTTCATTCTGTAGAAAAAATAATTTTTCAAAGTACTCCAAGACAACTTTACCAGTTGGGGAACCTTGTGGCAGAGGATTATTTACTTGTTCTTTGGCATGGGCTCTGATCTTCTTGTCATAATATGTTTGAACCATTAGCTTTTCATTAAAGCCATGAATGTTTGGGAGGCCTGCTTGTCTCAATATTGTGTATTTTGCGAAAAAAAATTCTATTGACAAATTCATGGCCTTACACCTTTCCTCCAAATTGTTCATTATATTCCTTTTATTTAGGACCCTTTTGATTTGAAGAATTGTTTCAGTCCTATCTTGTATTTTCAATTCTTCAAGCTCCTCTCTATTTTTGCTGTTCAAAAATGTAATAATATTTAAATCTTGAGATGGTTTGTTAGCAAGTTCTTCCTTTTTTTTTCTGAATTTCCACCTGTGATGCCTTAAGTAGATCTCTCTTCTCAGATATGATTTGAATTGAAGGTCATTGTAGATGTATGCCTTGAATTATGTTTTTCCAAAGATAGTTCTTGATGAAGGACACCTATTCACTAAGATTTACTTGCTACTGCAAGATCTTTACCTATTCTTCAAGTCTATTTTCTCTTTGTTCATGTCCTTTAGATGTAATCAATGTATTCCTGTTTGATGATTCAATAGTTTGAATGGTCTTTTTCAAATTGATTATATCATTATTTTTTAGGGACATATCCTCCGTGGCTTTTACTATATGTGCTGCTTCACCTGCTTGATGTACCTGTGTGGTGGATGATCCTATGGCAGAAGTATCTATAGATTGCACTGACACTGCAATTGCCAATGGCACTTTTGGGGCTAAATGTTTTGCCAATGTGGAAGGAACAATTATGCTAACTATAGGAATAATAGTGGGAATAGATTTCACGTCAGCTTCTTTTACTGTTTCTTTTTATTTTATAAGGATGTCCATATGATCTTCCATATATTTGACTTGGGCAGTAAGTTTTAGTATTAACTTGGCCATTTTATCTTTTTCAGTTTGTTCTTGGAGGATTTCTTTTGCTTGAGGATGTTCGTTTTGAGGAAGTTTTAACTGTTTCCTCAAAGCAGTGATATCATCATTCTTTTTTTTTATTAGTGCCTGAGCAACCTGAATGTTTGAAGGATCCACTCCAATTTGTAGCACCAGGTCTTCTAAGGATTTGATCCTTAGATCCTTTGCATGTAAAGAAGCTTTATCTAATTTCATCTAATCCTGCATATTAAAAATGGTGTTTTGCAATTGAGTAGCACTTCTGGTCTTATCCACTATTTTTGAATATAGCATTTCAAATGTATGCCTATGAAATTCAATTTGATCCAGCTCATGGATGTTTTTTGAATCAACTTCAAAGTCTGTCTTGCTGTAGTTTGAGACTGTCTTTGGATCTACAACCTTTGGCTGGAGGTAGGACATGATAATTTTATTAGTGGAATAATCAAATGGTGTTAACAATCTGTCCTTATTACCTAGTTTTTCTTTGAGAAATTGAGAGTAAATTTCTCTTTTGATCTCCTCATTTTTATCCTTAATTTTTTTGTACCTTTGTTTGATATCTAAATATTTTTCATCTGATGTTTTGGAGGAAGAGGGAATTTCAAGATTGATCTGTTTTTCAATCACTTTACTGTCATGCTCTTGTGCTGCAACCTGTCCTTTCTGAATTTCTATTAAAGTTTCAGTAACAATTACTGTGGCATCTTATTTATCTACCTGTTGATCATCTGTATCATTTACTTCAATAGTCTTTTCTTTTTCATCAGTGGTAATCTTAGCCTTTTTATTGTAAATCAGTTTGAATTTTTTATTAGAAATAGTTTCAGCTGAATATCCTTCATCATCTCTGATTCTTTTATTTGAAACTTCTGATTGTTTGACAAATATTATAGCCTGTGAATTCTCTGTCCTTTTCACTGTTTTGTATCATCAGTAGGATCTATCAATGTGTTTTGCATCCATTCCATTTGATTGGAAAACCTCTCAATATGTGGTTTTGAGTCATGTATAAAAGTTTGAAGCTTTCATTTTACCCTTATAGCACTGAGGTAACCCTGGGGATCATAATTCCATTGAAAACTCTCTTGAAATTGATACTCTGATAATTGTCTAGATATTTCTTTCTCAGCCTCTCTATTGTTTAATATGAAAGAACCAATCTGGCTCTTCAACTTAAAATGAGTCTTTTTCTTTGATGCCATGAAGTTTACAGCATATGCATTTAACACTTGCCCTAGATATTCCAATGCAAAAACTCTGATAGTTCAAAATTTGGGCAACTTATATGGGGACAAATTTGCTCCAAATGTCCTTAACTATGTATGTCTTTCATATAAGTACCAATCTCCTACTTTGCATTTTTCAGACAGCTGTAATATTCTCTTCATTTCACCACTGACTCTGGGTTGTTCTGTTTTATAGAGAAAATTCATAGTTGGTCTAACAAATTATAAGTCTGCAAAATCCTTATAATTGAATTCATTTCCTTCTTTCCTGAGTAAGGATGTCCAGAATATTACTGAGAGAGGCTGGCCCTCCACATTCATCTTTTGTAAAGCCACTGGAAACTATTCTGCTTGAAAAAATAGAAAAATATGGAATAGATATGGAATAGATATGATGAATATCTAAACACTCCCTCAGTAGGAAATTTGGCCAGTTGGTAATGTATGCTATCAGCAATGAATCTAGAAAAATCAAAGATCATGGCAGGAGGCTGCCCAGGGGATAATGTACAAAGGAAACCAAGTATAGATGCATCAATAAATTCATCATTAAAATATCCTAGAATGAAGGATAGCATTGAGATCACTTGTCTAGAAACTTCAAGAAAATTAGAAGTAAAATATGGTGGATTCACCTTAGGAATATCTACATGGGCAGACATAAAATTTTGAAATATCATAAAAATTTTAGGGAAATCCAACTCTAAGTATAACTGGGTTAACTCTTCTATTGACAAGGGCACTACTCTGGGATCAAGCTTTAACTGAAGCATCTCATTTATGGATTCTGCTATGATGAAAAACAGAATTTCTCTATCTTTGTTTACCATGGCTCTCTGATCAAGAACATAATGCTTTTGACATAGTCTGACCAAGTCCTGGGCTGGATGAGTAACAGGAACTACATATTTGGGCAAATTGGATTCCCAAATAGGTATATCATCCTAATTTTTATTCAGAAATTTATCATAACACCGGTTATGAATCTCAAGAAAATTGAATTCTACCACTATATCAGCAATCTTGTAATCTAAATCAGTTAAAGGAATGTTTTCTTCAGAGGAAACAAGTGTTTGGAGAGGTCTAATAACTTCAGTTGAATTAGCTGTTAAAGCAAGAGTTGGCTTGTTGATCTTTGATGATTCAGGCTTGGGAAGCTTGGCTATTACAGGTTTTGAGGCTTTAGGACCTCCAGCTTTAGGTGTAACCTGTTTTTCAATCATTTTTGGGAATAACTAAGCAATATTAAACTGTTTGCTTTAGTTAATTTTGAAACAAATGGTAATTGAGTAGATCTGGGACACTTTTGAGAATATGGGAATCTGAGCAAGGGTTTTAGGATAGAAAACACAGGTTTTTTGGGTGTAGAGGACTACAAAAAGGGATTTATGGCTTTTTGTGCACTTTTTAAATCTTTTGAACCATGGAAATTTTCTTTTAATGACTGGAAATTGAGAAAATGGCTTTAAAACAGAGTTTTATGCAAATGGAAATTTCTTAGACAAAATTGCAAGGATTTGCCCTATTTTTTCAATGTTTTGGGCATGCTAAAATCGGCAATTCCGGTCTCAGTAGCTTAATTGGTTTAATTTTTAGTCAAATTATGAATTTTGCAAGTCAAATTTAGTAAAATACCTGGTTCATAGGTATCTTGATAGTCGATGATGGTTTTATGGTGGCTTCGGCTTTATGCTGGATCTACTAGTGTAGTAGGTGGCTTTAACTGCTTCGGATATATAGAGCAGTGGGAAAGTTTTTGCTTTAGGGAAAGAAATTGGCCAACAGAGGTTCAAATCTCTTTAACATAGTCGGGACGAAGGCTAAATCAGTTGGAAGTGCGAAATAATGATATAAAACAATGATATATTAAGGTTTAAACCTTCAATGTTTACCATCATAAATATCATTTATTACAAGTCTATTCAATGGCGGGAGGTGGATTTATGAAAACCAACTGTGTTTTTCACGTTCAATTTGGATGGTAAGTGGTTTAAGCCTTTTCGAACACGATCCAATTAAAATCAGACACATAGCATCGAGAGGTTTGGCAAAAAAACTTTTATCACGTCAATTTTATAAAACTTTGGTCGATCACTTTCGGAGCGCGATAATGAACTCACACCATTGGATTTGATTGGATGATGGTAACGATCAAGATCTTTCAAAGAGTTACGGTGAAGGATGGGTGAGGTCCAGGTGCTGTATATGAAATGGCATGTTTAATATATAACAAAACCTTTATAAAATGTGTGATTATAACCAAAGTTTAGTTATATATAGAAATGTTTATATGCGTGGGGGTAGCGATAAAATAGACGTATACCTATGTATAGTCCAAAAGGGGTTTATCGGGCAATGTATATATATAAAGTGAGTTTATATATATGGTGGATTTATCGGAATATGAGGGATATGTTTGGGGTGGGTTAATTTAATCAAGGGTTAATCTTATCTAAAACATGAGGTTTTACATAATCAGGAAAGGGAAAAGGCCATATTCTAACTTTGGGTTAAGTTATGCGGGGAAGGATGGTAAGTTTATTATAAAGGCGTTGGTGATGCTACCTTTATAAAAACTTAGGATAAAATGGGATAGGCAGGAAATGTTTTTGCGCTTAGAAATACATAAGATATGTATAAAAAGCCTTTTTGTATTTGTATTTTATTATATAGTTTTAGACTATTTAAAGGCCTAAAACCATAAGGGGCGGGATATTTGAATATAGATAGTTTTATGCCAAAGGGGGTTTAATGGGGGTTGTTATTAAAACATGTGGATATTTAAATTTGGCAAAAAAGCTTATAATAAGGGGTTTAGGGGATAATCAAAATATAAGGAGCTATAATAATAGGATGAGGTTATGTTTACAAGGAATTAGTAAAATAAGTTAGAGGTTAATATGACAAGGGAAAATGAAAAACACAAAAATACATGTTACACCATTTTTTGGTCATCTAACCTATTATCATTAGATGGACCCAAGTACACCATGTAAGACCAATTTTACCCTAAGTAAAATTGCCTTCACTATGTTAATTAGGAAACCCCAAAAAGGAATAATTAATTAAACCATAATTTAATTATTATTCCCAGTCATGTTTAACCCAAAAACAAAGAAATTAAGGAGATAAACCCATAGTTATCTTATTATTTTCTAGGAATAATTATTTAAATAATATTCCTTGTTAAATATGACCAAATAAAACCACCATTAACCGTTACACCATTTTTTGGTCATCTAACTTTTCATCATTAGATGGACCCAAGTACACCATGTAAGACCAGTTTTACCCCAAGTAAAACTGCTTTCACTATGATTAATTAGGAAACCCCAAAAGGAATAATTAATTAAACCATAATTTAATTATTATTCTCAGTCATGTTTAACCCAAAAACAAAGAAATTAATGAGATAAACCCATAGTTATCTTATTATTTTCTAGGAATAATTATTTAAATAATATTCCTTGTTAAATATGACCAAATCAACCACCATTAATCAACTAAATCATTATTTATTTGATTATATCCTAACCACTTCCTTAAAAAGATAAATAAATCATTTATTTATTTATTTTTCACTAATCAAGGGATTTGACCCAAGTCAAACACCCTTTCCCTCCAACAAATAATAATAAAATATTCCATAGAGGTGGATCTAGATGTGATTCACATTATTTTAATCATGCACCAAGATCTAGAAGGACCCAATATTTTGTTATAAATAGGAGGGTTTTCCCCATCATTCTTCACCTTTTGTTGCATAATAGATCACTCTGGATCTATACACTCGGTCTCATTTTCTGCCATTGTTGCTCCCATTGAGCTCTACCTTCTACATTGGGTTTTCTACATCTACAAGAGAGAGAAAGCTTAGATCTGAAGTGCTGAGGACTACAAAGAACCCATCCCATTGAGGAGATCCGGATACACCTTCTTGTTTCCTCCCAGGTGCCCTGTAATATAAAAATTCATTCAAAAATCGTGTTCTTGTCTTGTCTGTTGGATGCATGGAGCAAATTCTTTACTTTACTGCTTAATGTCTTTCCATTTATAGATCTGTTTGTTGCAGCACTTTAACTACTAATTTCAGATCTGAAGATGTTTTGCAGCCATTATTGTTGTTAGGGCTATTAGTTATGCGTAGCTAAAGTGGTTCTTTTTCGTATGCTTCGACAAAGAATTCATACTAACAAATGGCGACTCCACACGGGTTTTAAATTACGACCGCTGTCATTTTTCATATTCCTGCATATCCAGCTACTTCAGGCCCTAGGGCTTCTTTTTTAGCTGCTTAGTTTTTCTCTTTTCATGTCATTTTTCTCACATAAAACCCGAAAAACCTAAAATTTCTAACTTCCGTGTTTCGGCCCCCATTACAGTGTAAGCGACACCAACAGAATCGAGACGGCAACTTTTCAAAAAAATTCGCCGCCGAAACAACCGAACGGGGGTCGCACCTTTTGGCCCAAAACCCGCGACTCGGACGACTTTTCACCGAAGTCATGACCAACTCGCATCGTGTCGAACCTTACGACCGCTCTTTTTTCCGCATTTTTTTTGCACGCTCGTGTCTCCGCCGGCAGCCTTCCGTGTTTTCCGTGCCTCTCCGTCTCACCCCCGCCTGGACCAAGATCTGATCTGAGTTTTTACTCATCTAAGTGGGAACCCAACCCCCTTAGGCTTTAGTACCCTCCACTTTTTCGTGGAAGAGTTTCAGACAGCCTGCCCGTCGGCTTCGCAGTCACCCCTCTTTTTCCGTGTATCTCGTTACCTCACTTTCGCATCCATTGAAATTAGCCTCTTTTCTTTCAAATCACCTCTTGTCGTTTTGTTTGGACCTCTTCTAAAGGCCTCTCCCCGCCTTGCCCCTTGTTTTTTGCTGATTTCCCTTTTCTCCACCACCTTGCCTCCGTCTTCGGCCGTGATCCGCACCCCTGTCGCGCTCTTTATCCTCCGCATCTCTCGTCCCCTTTGACCCCAGATCTCGTTGAGCTTCCTTTGTGTGTGTCTCTACAGTTTTTCTCAAAGATAGTTGTGACAGGAGATCCACCTCTTAGTTAGATAGATGCATACAAATGTTTCTTTTTCTCTCGTTATTTCAACATATTCCCCTCGGTCAGAGGTTTAGATATTTTCTGCCTACGTCGCACACTTCTTTTTCTTGCTCTCAAACAATCTTAAAGGGTTTAAAAATTAAAATTAACGCACGCCACACTAATCGACCCTAAGCAGAAGGCCGGTTTACACCGCTCGCAAAGACTTCTAAAATCAATTGCTTCAACTGCAACCTTTTTCTCGCTCGACCTTGATTTTGTCCCTTTCTACCCCTTGTCTCGCTCTTTCTTCCGTCATCACTGCGCCTCCCAAGGCGCCTTTTCCTCTGAGAATTCTTGGCCTTCATCCTCGCTTCCGGCCATTCACCGCTCCGCACCGCCGTCGTCGAGCCACCCACCTTCGAGTCCGCACTCCGACTCTCTCTCTCGATTCACTCCGGTCCCCTTCTCCTCTTCCGGCTTCTTCCTTTTACCTTCACCATGTCCCATCGTGGCCCAATGCCACCCGTTCTCCCGGCCCCAATGCCAGCCCCACTTCTAGCGGAACCGTCACAACCACTACTCCGCCACCCCCGTGTCGTCGTACATTGCGGTGCTCCCGCTCCCGATTTCCACTCGGCTTGATTAACGACCCCATTCACCATAATGCCAGCCCGGCCCGCTATGCCCACCAAGCTACCCTCCGATATCCCCAAGTTCGAGGGCTCTTAATGGCGAAGACCCAACCAATCACGTCCGGTCTTTCCACATGTGGTGTTCCTCCAACTCATTACCGATGACTCCATCCGTCTTCGTTTGTTCCAACGCACGCTTACCAAAATGGGCTTCTAAATGGTATGTCGACTGTGCCACTTCCTCCCATACCACGTTCGGAAATTCCTTGCCCAAGCTCTTCCCTGCCGTACTTCCGTCTCCCTCTCGATACGACACCGGCACGCAGCTCTTGACGAAGCATTTGGCAACTTTCCACACGCCTTTCCGCCCATGTTCAGAATGGCGACGAAGACGGGAGCTTATGTCGAGCTCCTCCCTTTGAAGATCGGGCTTTACATGGACCGGTTCCTTCGCACCCTCCTGCCTCCCATCGCAAAGATGTCGCCTCTCACTTTCCTCAACTGGGCCGCCCTCCGGGGCCACGTTTTAAAATATGACCCGATCTACGCTCAATCCGGTTATGTTTATACCGTTCTTCCCCGACATCCCCAAAGTTCCTAAGTGGCGCCACGCCCGGGCATCTCATTCCGCCGACGGTATTGTTGGATCTCTTTTCCCACCCATCTACTCACCCTCCCCATGAGCCATGGTCTCCCTCGGGGGAGGGGCCACCACCTCAGCACTCTTCCCCCTCCCTGAATACATGTATCCGTGATACCCCGCATGCCTCCTCCTTTGCCCAACCTCCCGCTACCCTCAGTCACGCTCTCAACCCACCCTTACTTTTATCCACGCGCGCCCCAGGCGCCAACTCCTCCAAAGATATGCGCTTTCCGCCTCCTTTGCCTCCCTCGTACACCGCAACAAACATTTCGACAACCCCTCCAGTAAGGGGCACTTTGCAATGTAGTTAGTAGTGCGTATTAATCCCCCCTCTTCTCAAAGAAGGCGAGAGGCAAACGAACCCATCTGCCCCTAGAATCGAGGACCCAATTCTCAGTATGGACCCCAACACCAGTTAACCAAATTTGGCACCTTCCGCCTGTGACTCGGACAGCGCTTTCGTTATCAAACAAGCCTCCGTTCGTGTTGCGGTGTTTACGACTACTCCACTCACGATTGTCCTCTTCACCCCGCATGCGACGCATGTGGGAGTCTCGTCACATTGCGGCCACAACACGCCCCTCGTGCTCCTCCTAATGTGGCCACTACCTGCCCGGCCCGTGTTCACCCATCCCGTTCCTCACCGTGATTCGTGGCTACCCAAATCCCCGATGCCCATGTAGCCACTCCCCCGTCCATTTGTGGTTCCTCTGACACAAGACCCTATGATGCGCCTCCGATCCTTCCCCGTCGATCCCGCTCGACAACCAAATGATTGTTTTCGACGTCAATTTCAATCGTATACCTCCATCCCTCTCTTCCCTCCTTCCGCGTTTCCAACTCCTTTCGCCAAAACCGGGAATGCCACCGCATCCCTGTATAATCGATGAGGGCATCCACCCGCACGTCCCCGTTTTCGGTTTGGAAGCAACTCTCGATCCCCGAGTCGGCCCCTTCCACGATCACCCTTCGAGCGTGGGACCTGCCATGCCCTCCCCACCCTATTGGCCCGTTTCGTAACTCGTCCCATCACCCTCGCCGCAAGACCGTTTTGCGTTGATGTCGAGTCACTACTGCCCTCTAGACTACAACATTCTATTGGGGCGAAGTCACACCTATGCCATGTTCCATGTCCCATCCGCGGTCTTCCGCAAGATGTCTTTTCCACATAATGGGGAAGATAGTCACCATTGACCGGGCCTATCTTATCATGAGGCCGCCTTGCCCGTACCTCCTCCGAGACGACCGATTCCTTCCGCGAGCCAAACAAGCAAACCGTCGATTCCTTGACCGTTGTCTCCTCTCGTCTATAAAAGATCTCCACCCTCGCTGGTACTTTTCTCGCCTTTCCCCCCCTCCTATTACCGATCCCGCTCGTCGAATGTTTGTGCATGATGCAATCGTCTCAAACAGCTCCGTAAGCGGCTCCGCTCAGTCCGCAACCCCTCCTCCCCGCCCTCCGCGACCGCTTCTAGCCATTCATCTCACCTGCCGTACCTCCTCCTTTCCTGCCCTCCCCCTGCCACCGGGTATCCCCGACCCTCTTTATCCTCCCTATTGCCCTCTGCCTTGCCCATCTTGGCCGTACCTCTCGGTCACTCCCCGCTCGACGATCCCCCTTTCTTGCTCCCCCTTCCGGAGTATCTTCTCTCGTCCTCATCATGGCCACCTCTCTCCCCAACTTGACCTTGGGCATTCGGCATGGCACTCTCGACCCCCCCACTGCCACCCCCCCGAAGTCTCCCCAAACCTTATATGGCTTTGACAACGGTTCGAACCCATCCCCCTCGCTTCCTCCATAGCCACACGTGCCCCCGCACCTCCACCGGACCTTTCTTCCGGCTGCATGGGCTCCCTCGCAACATTGTGAAAGCTCCGATGGGGCAACCCATAACGATCCGGCCCCCCCCAATATCCCTTACCCCCACGACCACCAAAGCCTCGCCATTCGATGCGCTTTGTGTGATGTCGTCGGTCATGCCACTCACATGTGTGTCCCGACCCGTCCCACCTCGCTCTCGGTCAACGAGGACATTCCCCGACTCGACTTCCCGTAAGTCCATGTCACTATCCTCATCTCCCTCTCCCAAAACTCAAACACTTGCGCACAAACCACCCTCGTGCCTTTGGCGGCGATTTTCACCCCGCCATTACACCACCTTCTCTGCCCTCGCCTTGACGAGTACCGCTCCTCCTGGACTTGTACTCACGGTCTGGCGTCGCTTCAATCTGGGAGTTCGGGGGTGATATTCGTGTTCCGCCTCCCGCTTTAAGCCAACGGAGCCCTCAAATACCATTTTGTACCGTTTACCTATCCTTGGAGACCTACTTTGCCTGTACTCACTCGAACCCATCGATCCCCCTCGCCTTTCTCGTACCGACCTTGGATCTTCGTTGACATCGCCCATATGCGCCTCTTCTCTGCGATGAACCGTCCCCCACCACCTCCCTGCAAGTCCCATACCCGCTTCTCCAATCTTCTCCAATATGATGAAGACATCATGTGGAAGCCATGACCAACCCCCGACTTTCCCCGGGATGATATGCACCATCGCGATATTTCCTCCCTACATGCTAGCCCCACGACCAATCCGTCACTGAAACCAAAGACTTCTTCATCTCATGCGCTGATTGGTTTAAAAACCCCATTCCCGCACCGATGCTTTCAAGAAGGAAAACATGGCCAATATCTGCCTAACATCAAAGTTAACATTTCGACCACACCAGGAATCGAAGAATACATCACATTGGGTGCCCAATGCACCCCAAGAAATTGAAACTACACCAAGCTTTTCAAAGAATTCGCGATATCTTCGCTTCGGTCCTATTCTCAAATGCTCCTGGGACTCGATCCTCGCCATTGTCGAGCATCATATCGACACTGCCCCGACGCCAAACTAGTCCGCCAAAAGATGAGACCGACCCCACCTTCCCCCGAGCCGTGACGCTATTAAAGCCGAAAATCGATAAGCTCGGCGAGTTTTGTTTCATTTTACCCCATCGAATACACCACTTGGGTTTCTAACCCTGCTTCCGGTTTTCAAGAAACAAGGCACCATTCGTAACCGTACGTACTGCGACCTCGAACAAAGACAACTTCCCCACACCGTCGGTCGACCTGCAACCATTGACGAATGTGTGTACGAGATCCTTATCCTTCATGGATGGTTTCTCCGGAGCACAACCAAATTGCTATCCGTCCCGGCTGACCAATTAAAAAACCGCGTTCATTAGTCCGTAGGGAACTTTCGCTACCGGGTCATGCCTTTCGGCCTAAAAGCCGCCGCGCCACCTTCAACGGCCATGTCTTATCGTCTTATGACTCAGCTCATATTATCCTGCCTACTTAGACGACCTCACGGCACGTTCTGAAGCATCGGCGCAACACATACACGATTTGCGCACCATTTTTCTCCGATGTCGCAAGTATAATATCCGATCGAACCCGTTGAAATGCGTCTTTGCTCTCGCCGCCGCCCAGGTTTACCGTGTTCAAGGACGGTATCACTCTTGACCCTTTGAAAGTTCAAGCCATTCTTGAACTCCTCATTCCGCGTACCCTCCGCCACCCAAAGCCTCCAAGGCAAAGCCACTTCTTCGTCGCCCGTCCCCGACTACGCCACCACCGCGCACCTGCGGTTCCTTAGACTCCTACGCTTCCATATCCCCTTGTTTGGGATACCCATGCTCACGAGTTCACATGCCCCCAAACAAAGCCTCTCAAGACCGCTCCCCCTTAATTCGCCCGACTTTAACGGACTTCATCTCATATATCTCCGCTTCCACCTATTCTGGCCGGAGTCCTTATCCAAGAGGATGACCATGCAGACGACATGTGATCTACTATGTCAGCAAGAACCTTGTGGGACCCCCCGTCTCATATTCCTATGACGAGAAATTAGCGCCTCGGCTATCGTGTCTTCACCAAAAACTTCGGCCATTATATCCTCGCGCTCCACCAAGGTTGTGACAAATTCCAACCCCATGGCCTTCCTACCGAGTCATCGTATACGCACCGGGGAAGTACTGCTGTCGTTATCCTTCGGTAGTTCCGACCTTGAATTTGTCACCCCAAAAAGTAAGAAAGGCTTAGCCCTCGCCGAGCTTATTTCGAATTACCTACCGGATCGCAAGACCCTCCCGTTAACGACGACGACAGAATTGCCATTACTTCCCGGCGACCCGTGTATGGCGATATTCTTACTTACTTGCGAACCCAAAAGTTTGCCCTCCACTCACCGTGAGGCTCGTCGACGTATCCCACACCAAGCCCCCGATACCTTCTTATTGTGACGACCTCTATCGTCGGGGCGGTTGATACGGTCCTTCGTCATTGCTCCCCACACACGCCGTGTCGGCAGTCCCCACGTTCCCTCGCCGCGCGCGTGCGCTTGCGGTGGCCACCTCTCCGGTCTCGCTACTGCCCAAAAAATAATGTGCGCCGGGCATGCACTTTCTCGCTGATCGCATTGCACAACACCGTCCTTAACCGCCAACATTTCGCCCCCAAAGGCGAGAGCTCCACCGCCCTCCCCCTCCATCCTGTCAAGCTTCCACTGTCCCTTTTTGTAAATGGGAAGCCATCGACTTTATGGAGTGTCGCCCGCCATCCTCCTGCAGCCACAAGGCATCGCTCTCCACGGCCGACTATTTCACCAAATGGGCCGAGGCCATGCCAACGTTCAAACAACACGGTGGCCTACCGCGGCCCTCTTTTTCTTTAACCATGTTATAGCTCGCTTTCGGGGTTCCTGCCAAATCGGTCTCCCGATCACGGCAAGTATATTTTGAAGATGAGATATGGCGTGAGTTATCCTCATCGTTGGGTTTTGAGCACCAATATTCCTCCTTCCTATTACTCCCTAAGGTAATGGCCAAGTTGAAGTGTACCAACAAAACCCTCAAGACTATGCTTCAACGAACAAAGGAATAAGCAATAAACCAACTGGCATCTCATGCTCTTTCCTCGCCTATGGGCCTATCGAACCTCTCGTCAAAACCGCCGCCACCGGGTTCACCCCTTTCCACTCGTTCTTGAGGAAGAGTGCGTCATCGATCGAGTGTGAAATTCCTTCTCTGCAACTAGCCGTTGAACTTCTCCCCGACACCCAACCGCTAGAACAACGACTTATCATGCTTCGAGCGTGCCCTCCGAAGACCGCGTATTGCCTACAAACCCGGCGAAAGCGGCCAAACGCACGAAACAAGATGCAGACCGAAAAGTCCAAATTTCTCGCACTTTTCACGAAGGCGACCTTGTTCTAGTTCATGACCTCGTGCCCATGATGTCCCGGGTCATGGGAAGCCCGACTAATATGGCTCAGCCCCCATCATTAGTAAGGATCTTGGAAAGAAAGAGGCCTCCCCAGAGGATTTGAAGGCCATCCCCTTCCTAATTCCTCGTAATGCACTCTATCTTAAATAATATTCCCTAGCATTTCCCCTGGTAAATGCATGTTTTATTTTTTCTTTTAGATAGCCGTGATTCCGTTGTTTCATTTTTCTATCGCACCAGGACCCATCTTCGTCCAACATGCAGCTATCTCACCTCCATTCAAAATCGACCTCCTCACCTACAACACTGTGATCGGGGCACCATACCGCCCCCTTACTCGTCCATGCCGGTCGACTTCGTCATGAGTGCACGTTCACCTTGTACTATGTTTCCATGACCCCCCTTGGGGCGGCGATCGTGTGGCGCACTATAAAGTCGCCTTGTTTAGAGTATCCAGCCGAGTCATCATTGCATTCAAGTGAGTCTATCCGCGCCCTTTACACCGAGTTTGCAGCTCCTCCATTCTTCATTGTCAGTCCTCTCGTGTCGCACATTATGACTTTCACCCCCACCGTCCCTTGTCCCTTCCGATATTGTGCCGCTCGCTGCCATGTCATTCACGCCTTATGCTCTAACAAGGAAGTCGGTTCATTCGCCTACCCATCCTTCTCATTTCCACCATCATCATTAGTGTCGCTTGTCCGTCGCCTATTGTTCTTCTTCGTGCTCTTGGCCAGAGGATCTCTCCTCATTACCTCACCTACGGCGGACCCTCCTTTCCGTCGACACGCACATTTGTTCCGGTACAAGGTCTAGAGGGCGTGTACTCTTGGTTCCGCCCTCCACTTTTGTTCGGTGCCTCGATCAGCAGATCTTCACCTCCCTTGACTTGATTGCTTCTCCGTCCTTTCAAAGATGTGGATCGATTCGTATACCGGGATAATCCATGACCTGCCAGCAGCCTTCGATGATTCCCCGGCGTGTGTGAGATGTCTCGCCTCATGAGGGGTGGCCCCGCGTGTTCCCCCACATGCTCGGATGACCTTCATTGCGCCCCTTGATGCCGCTTCCGCATTTTGATGATGACGGCCTTAGCCACTTGCGCACTCTATGATTTGGTGGCTGTGACGTATTTCAGGAGTTCCTTCCCATTTATAGGGGGCATTTGGGTTGCATGGTCTTCATGTACTCGCATGATATTGTACTAGTCCTCGGGCCGTTATCCTGTGCACAACATGTGTATGTGAGACTATTCATTGTATTTTTATCCGGCTCTTGATTATGCCACCGTACTCTATGGTTCGGTCCTCTTGTTCACTCGGAGCCACACTATTCTTTTACTTTGTCACGGCGGCATAGGTATGCCTCCCTCGCCGCCTTCGAAAGACAAAAAAATTTCTCTCATAACAAGAGATCACAGACCTGCGAGTCTGCCTCCTGTAGTTCAGTCCCTCAAAGACACTATCTACTCCTATATATTTCTCCACACACCCTTTTGTTGTCTAGTGATTGTCTTCTTACAACGTACTTCGGTCATACGATTTGCTCCCGACACTCGCACGCCGGGGGGCAACTGTTACACCATCTTTTTGGTCATCTAACCTTTTCACCATTAGATGACCCAAGTACACCACGTAAGACCGCTGACCTGCGAAAACCGCTTTCACTAGTTAATTAGGAAACCCCAAAAAGGAATAATTAATTAAACCATAATTTAATTATTATTCCCTACCATGTTTAACTCCAAACAAAGAAATTAATGAGATAAACCCATAGTTATCTTATTATTTTCTAGGAATAATTATTTAAATAATATTCCTTGTTAAATATGACCAAATCAAACTTCACTCATTAATCAGTCATTATTTACTTGATTATATCCCAACCACTTCCTTAAAAAGATAAATAAATCATTTATTTATTTATTTTTCAATTAATCAAGGATTTCCACCAACAAACACCCTTTCCCTCCAAATAAATAATAATAAAATATTCCATGAGGTATCTAGATGTGATTAACATTATTTTAATCATGCACCAAGATCTAGAAGGACCCAATATTTTGTTATAAACAGGAGGGTTTCCCCCATCATTCTTCACCTTTTTGTTGCATATTAGATCACTCCTGGATCTATACACTTGGTCTCATTTCTCTATTTTGCTCCCATTGAGCTCTACCTTTCTACATTGGGTTTTTTCTACATCTACAAGCAGGGAGCTTAGATCTGAAGTGCCGAGGACTACAAAGAACCCATCCCATTGAGGAGATCTGGATACACCTTCTGTTTCCTCCTCGTGTGCCCCGTAACATGTACCATTCTAAAAAATCGTGTTCTTGTTCCCTGTCTGCTGGATGCATGGAGCAAACTTTACTTTACCGCTTAATGTCTTTCCATTTATAGATCTGTTTGTTACAAGACTTTAACTACTAATTGCGTATCCTAAGATGTTTTGGCATCACATTATTGTTGTTAGGGCTATTAGTTATGCGTAGCTAAAGTGGTTCTTTTTCGTACACTTCACGAAGTTAATCACTAACAAATGGCCACTCCACACGGGTTTTAAATTACGACCGTCGTTTTCATATTCCCGCATATCCATCTACTTCTGTGCCCCAGCTTCTTTTCAAATTTCTCGCTATTTTTTCTCTTTTTCATGTCATTTTTTCTCACATAAAACCCTAAAATCTCAGCCTCTCAACTTCCGTGTGCTTCTGCCCTATCACAAGCAGTAAGCACACCACAACAGTGAATCGAGACGGCAACTTTTCAAAAATCACGTCGAAACAACCGGAACGGGGGTCGACCCTTTGGCCCAAAACCTCGCGACCTCGGACGCACTTTTTCACTGCTTCTCGCGACCTCAACTCGTACTGTGTCGTAATCCTTACGACCGCTCTTTTTCCGCATTTTTTTGGCAATTTTTCTCGGGTTCCGCCGCGGCCTTCCGCGTGTTTTCTTGTACCTCTGCCCTCACCCCCGCCGACCAGATCCTGACCGTTTTACCATCTAAGGGAACCCAACCCCTTAGGCTTTAGTACCCTCCACTTTTGTGGAAGAGTTTCGATGTTTCACTCGGCTTGCCGCAGCTTCACTTTTTCCGTATCCGTTACCTCACTCTTCGCATCCATTGAAATTAGCCTCTTTTCCTTTCAAATCACCTCTTGTCGTTTTGTTTGGACCTCTTCTAAAGGCCTCCTCGCCTTGCCCCCCCCCCCCTTGCCACGTATTTCCTTTTTCCGAGTACCTGCCTCTCCGTCTGGCCGTGATCTCGCACTCTGTCTCCATTTTTTGGTCCTCCGCATCTCTCCGTCCCCTTTGGACCCTGGGGGATCTCGAGCCTTTGTGTGTGTCTCCATAGTTTTTCCTCTTTTCAAAAGAGATAGTCATGGAGAGATCCACCTTCTTGCCAGATAGATGCATACGCAGTCGTTTCTTTTTTCTCGTTATTTCAAATATTATTCGTTCTCTCGTAGGTTTATTTTCGCCCACGTCGCACACTTTTTTCTTGCTCTCAAACAACGGAAAGGCTTAAAAATTAAAATTAACGCACGCTCACACACGACTCCCAAGTGAAGAAGCGCTCGGTTTACACCGCCGGCAAAGACTCTAAAATCAATCGTCATCGCACCTTTTCTCGCCCTCGACCTTCTTTGATTTTCGTCCCTTTCTCGCTCTGTTTGTTTCTTTTCCTCACATCATTAAGCTTCAAGGCGCCTTTCTCCCGTGAGAATTCTTGGCCTTTCATCTCGCTCAGCGCTGATCGACTCCGTTCGACCGCCGTCGGCCGAGCCGGCCCGACCTTCGGGTCCGCACTCCGACCTTCTCCTCATTCATCGGGTCCCCCCTTCTCCTTCTCCGGTTCTTCCCCTTTTACCTTCACCACAACCGGACCGTGCTCAATGCTAACGGTTCTCCCGGCCCAATGCCAGCCCTACTTCTAGCGAACCGACACAATCCGCTCACTCCGGCCACCCCCCGTGTCGCTCGTACATTGGGTGTGCCCGCCCTCCCGATTTACCGGGCCGATTAACGACCCATTCACCATAATGCTACCTCGGCCCGCTATGCCACCAAGCCACCCCTCCGATATCCCTAAGTTCGAGGGCCTTAATGGCGAAGACCCAACCAATCACGTCCGGTCTTTCCACATGTGGTGTTCCTCCAACTCCACACGATGACTCCATCCGTTCGTTTGTTCCAACGCACGCTTACCACGAAGCTTCTAAATGGTATGTCGAATGTGCTGTTTCCCTCCCATACCAGTCGAGACTCTTGCCCAAGCCTTCCTCGTCGCACTTCCAGCTCTCTCCGACACGACACGGTGACGAGCTCTTGGACTCATTTAAGCAATCCTCTTCACACGCCTTTCCGCCCATGTTCAGGAATGGCGACGAAGATCGAGCTTATGTCGAGCCCCCTCCCTTGAAGATCGGGGTTTACATGGATCGGTTCCTTCGCACCTCCCCGTCTCCCATCGCGCAAAGATGTCGCCTCTCACTTTCCTCGGTCCGAAGAAGCCGCCCTCCAAATAGCTTGTAACATGACCCGCTCCACGCTCAACTGCTAGCAGTGCGTATACTGCTCTTCCCCGAGCATCCCAGTTCTATGGCGCTCACGCCCCAGGGCATCTCGCTCCGCCGACGGTATTGTTGGATCTCTTTCCCACCCATCTACTCACCCTCCCATGAGCCATGGTCTCCCTCAGGGAGGGGCCAACACTTAAGATTTTCCTCCCCAAGAATATGTATCCAGACACGGGCATGCCTCCTCCTTTGCCCAACCTCCCGTTTTTTACCTCAATGTCGCCCAACCCACCCTTACTTATCCATGCCTCGGTGCGCCAACTCCCTCCAAAAGAAAGATATGCGCTTTCCGCCTCCTTTGCCTCTCACAACTCGCAATAAAGATTTTTATGTAACCCTCAGTATGTACTTATTGTTAGGAAGATAATCCTTCTTCTCAAAGAAGGCGGAGAGGCAACCAGAACTCCATCATCCGCTTCCCAAGAACTCAGGACCCAATTTCCGGTATGGACCCTAACACTAGAAAACTGTGTCTTCGTAAGATTCCGCCCAGACGGAGCGCGGTGTCGCTCGCACAAACAAGCTCGTTCGCGTTGCGGTGTTTACAACAATTCAATTAATGGCTGTCCTCTCTTACCCTGCATGCGACAGATGTGGGAGTCTCGTCATCATGGCGGACAACACGCCTCCTCGTGCTCCTCCTAATGTGGCCACTACTCAACCACCGTGCTCACCGACCCGTTCCTCACCAGGATTCGTGGCTACCCAACCCCCCGACGCCCATGTAGCCACTCCCCCCGTCCATTTGTGGTTCCTCTCGATTACCGCATCCTTATGATGCGCTCCGATCCTTCCCCTTTCGTCGATCCCGCCGACAACCAAAATGATTGTTTTTGACGTCGACCAATCGGACCATCCCCTCTTCCTCCCTTCCGTTGCTTTCCAACTCCTCGTCAAAATCCGGAATGCCACCTGACCCCGGTAGTAATTGATGAGGGGGCATCCACCCAGGATGTCCGTCAAGGTTTGGAAGCAACTCGGATCCTCGAGTCGGGGCCCCTTCCACGATCACCTTCGAGCGTGGGACGGTCATGCCTCCCACCCTCATTGGCCCGTTTCTAACTCCGTCCCATCACCCCTTGGCCGAAGAAGACCGTCACAAGTGATGTCGAAAGTCATTGACGCCCTCTAGACTACAAATATTCTATTGGGGCGAAGCTACACCTATGCCATGTCTCCGTCGTCCCATCCTGCCTTCGCAAGATGTCTTTTCCACATAATGGGAAGATAGTCACCACTGACCGCCCATCCTATCATGAGCCGCTGCCTCGTACCCTCCGAGACGACCATCTCTTCCGTAGCCAACAAGCAAACCGTCGATTCTCGACCGTTGTCTCCCCGGCGTCTATAAAGATTCCACCTCGCTGGCACTTTTCCCCGCTCCCCCCCCCCCCCCTCCTATTACCGATCCTACCTGTCGAATGCTCTGCTGATGCACCGTCTCGTGCCACCCGTAGCGGCCCTCGCCTTGGCCAGGGTCCAAGAATCCCTCCTCCCCCGCCCTCCGCGACCTCGCTTCTAGCCATTCATCCCCGCCCCACCCCCCCGCTGAAGCCACCGATTGCGCGTGCGTGCCCAAAATTGAGTCGCCCACTCATCGGACGAATGGAAGGATCCAAAAGATGAAGGACCATGCCCTAATCGGCAAAATTCATAGGTTTCCTCGGCCTACGAAAGTTCTCGCAAGGCCGGATAGCCGCCAAGGAAACCCAAAGGGCAGGTCATCCTTCAAATCTGGCCCCACAGTTTTTTTTACCGCCATCTTCATTTGCAATGAGGATAGAACAGAGTCCTGGATGAAGGACCGCATTACCAACTCACCGGCTCTCTACGAAGAGAGAGACCGGGTCGAAAGATTCAACTTCGACAAGGAAGATTTCAGTCGTGGCACCGTCTAGATTAGACTTTTACTCGTCTCCGGAATACCGGGATGAGGAATCCCTCAAAGACATCACATGGTCTAGGGGAGTTCATTAAAATCGCGGAGGAAACAAAGTTGCGCTCGTTACACCTCTTATGCCCAGACTGTGTCTTTATACACCGGGACCAAGCCCTTTCCCGACTTGCAAGTCTCTTTCACGATGACCTTGAATGGATTCAACCTCTCGATTTTGAGCATGTTCCCCTCTCCGATGGCCGTAAAATGTCATGTACATGATTAATTTATTATGGACTGCCCGCTCAATGCCAAGCCTCTCAAAGCCCCAATCCTCCCCGAAAATGCCGGGATTCGAATGTTTCAGCAAAAGTCACCACAACCGTCGAAGATCCCGCAAGGAAACCCTCCAATGGGAAAAACCCCTGCTCACCTCTACTCCTTCACCGGTGAATATCTTTGAAGCTCTTGCTTCTAATCCGGTAGGTGCAGAAACTTCTCCAGATGATCAACTCCGCATCCCACCCGACTCAAAAACATTCCGACTTTCCACCGCCTAGCTCCAAGCCCTCCCTAGGGCTTTGAAGGATCAAGGTCTCTCCACGGAAGGAACCCCGCTGATCTGCATTGGAAGCCTAAATCTGAATGGATGTCGCTGCATACCAATCAGACCCGAAGGCAAGAACAAGTTCAAAATATGGAGGTTGAACCCGCAGAGTATCGACCTCATCGGGCTAGATAGCTCGGAACTTGAACTAGCTCCTCGTAAAGAAAGGAATTCGACAAGATCTGCATCAACAAAGCTAGAGGAATGAAGTTATCATCTCCGAAGAGATTTTCGACAAAAGAGCTAGGAATACGTGTGCCTGTGAAGCGCAGGGCGTGGTAATCAATCTATCAAGGACTCCAAGAAACAAGGCGAAAATTGATTTGGAGCGAACTATCAAAGTCGGGAAACCCCCGGCTCTAATCGTGAAGATATGCCGTTGACAAAGTATTACAAGCTCCTCCCCACAAAGGATCAATGAAGCTCACCTCTGAATGTTAGAGGACTAAATGTCACTCGGGAAATTAAGAATGCTCAAAAATATGATAAAGTTGGAAAATCCACGTATCCTCTTTATACAGAAACCAAATGTAACAAAGAGCGCCCAGGAAAAATCCCTTCAGCCGCTTGGCCCCGGTTGTCACTCGGCGCTGATGCACGGAGCTTCGGAGGGCTTGCCATTGCATGGAACACCTGGGCCATCACACTTTATGATTTTCATGCAACTCATCACCTCATTCAAGCTACCTTTCATGTCATCGACACCAATGTTCATGTGACAGATTCCCTTAATGTTCATTTCCCACGTAAAGCGGGAAGGAAAATGGCACTCGAAGCGCCTTGGAAGTGTTAAATAATGCCAAAATCACCCTCTCCGGATTCTTGGTGGTGATTTCAATATGATCACAAGCTTGGGGAGAAAATGGGAGGTAGACTAAGCTAGAAACAAAGTGGCCACTTCTCAAGGACTTAGTCTAAAACAATTTGCTAATAGATCCGCCGTTGAGCAATGGCATTCACACTCATAACCGTTAACGGACGCTACCACATTTCCTCCAAATTGGACCCGATTAATTTCTCGATAATGTCGGCACTTAGGGGGGACATCTTCATTTATTCTCGCCATGTAATGGACCCACTACTGGCTCATCTCCTTACAATGGTGTGATTTGGGACTTGCAGCGCCCCTTTCGCTTTGAGGCATTTTGCTAACCCATCCCGCCTTCAAGGATCTCATCGTTGCTGGTGGAGGAACCTGAAACCGCCCGAGGGGTCAAAAATGTAATGGCCTGGGCAGTAAGCTCAAGAGCCTCAAACACCACATCAAGCAATGGAACCACCATACTTTTTGAAATATTTTCCGTGCGCAATGTGCTCTAAATATGGAATGAGGGCCTCCCGCAAGAAAGTGCATCATCGTCAATGGTTATACTCAAGAACTAATGGCACTGGAGTCGAAGTCAAAACCCAATTGGGAAGATCGATCAAAGCAAGGTGAAATACTGGCGGGAAAAAATCCAGAAGTTAGATGGCTTCTAAAGAAGGTGAAATCTAAATATAAAATTCTTTCTACGAACCACAATTCAAAGGCACATGCACAACTCACAATCAAGCAGCCATCAGAATAAGAAGGGGGAGTAGCGTGGAAGAACAAAGAGATAGAGCGGGCGTTCTTTGATCACTTCCAAATGGTGCACAAAGAACCCTGTGAGCCGCAGGCACTCGTTATCAATAAAATTATTCAAAAAATCTTCAAAATTATTACCGAGGAGCACAATCAGTCGTCTGCGCCCAGCTTTCCAAGGTGAAGTAGATGCACGATGAAGCAACCCGAGACGCGGAAAGCCCGGTCGGAGTGGTCATACTCACACCACCTTCTACCACCGCTTTTGGACCTCATGGTGAAGAAGTTTGGATGGTGGTTGAAGAATCGCGAGAAATGCATTGGCTTCTCCCCTTCTTTAAACGCAACATTCATTGCTCTCATTCCAAAAGAAAAAGCAGCATGACGTCGACAACATCGACCCATTGCTTTATGCAATGTGATCTACAAAGTAATCTCCAAAGTTCATTTCCAACCCGCTAAAAACTCTCGCTCTTCTCATCTCTCCCGAGCAGCCAGATATGTCGAAGGCAGCAGATTTTGATGGCATCATTCACACTCATGAGATCATCCACTCGCTCGCGCATCAAATGTGCAGTATGATTCTCAAAATCGATCTTTCCAAGGCTTTTGATAAATTGTTTGACCTATATACAAAATGCTCGGGCCTTCGACTTCTCTCCACTTGGGTTCGTTGATCCATGCTCCTCATCTCCTCCTCGTTCTTCTCCATCCTCATTAATGGGACTCCTCCCGCACCCTTACCCCCACTAGAGGCATCCGACAAGGAGACCCCTCCCCTTCTCGTTTTTTCTCGATGCGATGAAGGTTTGGGACGTTCCCTCTCCTCGCCCTTTGGTGCTCTCGCGTATTCAAGGCATCTCTATTCAATAATGGGACCACCGTCACCCACCAACAAAGCTTCGTGGATGACAATATGGTTTCTGGTTATCCCTCCGCACAAGAAGCTCGTTGTGCAACCTACCGGCAGACTTCTCCGACGCGTCGTATTTATAAACCTTTCTAAATCCCGCATCCTCTTCTTTCACACCCTCCCCCACGCACCGCCCATTGGCGCTGGGTGCGCGGTTCGCATCCCTTCGTCGACAGCCTCCTCCCTCTACCTACCCTCGGTGCACCACTCATTGCCTCCCCTCTTGTTACGTGCCTCCTAGCTTGTTTCAGACAAGTCAAGCCTCGTCTCTCCTCCCGGAATTGCATTCTTTACCATTGCGGGCAGATCGGTTTCATTAAATTAGTTCTCCAGCCATGCCTCTTTACCTCTTTTCCACTGAAGTGCTCCCGGCCATTCCTTAAGATCAAAGCCCTCTGCAGAGGAACTTCCTTGGGGAGACCGAAAAGGAACCAATCGAAAATGGGCCTCGGTTCAATGGTCCACTATTTGTAAACCTTAAAGAGTGCATTTGCCTTCTTGATCCTCTTCTCAACAATGCCATCATGAATGCGAAAATTTGGTGGAACTCACAATCGGACCTCGAAACCCCTCGGGCCATTCTATGGAAAGCCAAATATGTCACAAATTAATTTGAAGAACTAGTCAGATCGATCGTGAGGAGAATGGTTCAATAATATGGAACTCAAATGCGAAACCACCATCTTTCATTCAACAAGACCAAGCCGGGGAGATAAGAGATGGCACCCGCAAGGTTCGGACAGCATCATGGGAAAAATTACCAAAGCTCACCAACACTTACAATCCATCCACGGAACCTCGACCGGCAAAGTATGCCTGAGACTGTTAAACAATACCGGGAGGACACTCGATAAGGTGGTTACTCTGCAATGGAGACAAGACACCGTAATAACCCAGGAATGCTGGCCACAGCAAAGCCATCGATGAACTTAGAACTCGATGCATCGTATGTCGCATGATAAGGACATTTTAAGATGGGGTCACACTCCAAAGTACTTACACCATACTCTGGGGAAGCATATAGATCTCTAAGTTTGGATCCCATGCCCAAAGATCCTTTTGGGGCAAAATCGAATCTAGAGGCGGGCCCAAAGTCGCCATGTACCTCTCGGCTCCTCGGCCACCAAAGAACACTACATGGGACAATCTTCGTAAGAGACACTTCCATGGTCCTCCATATGTCCCAATTGTGGGGAAAAATGAAGAAACTCTCAAAGATCATCTTCTCTACGCTTGTCCCCAGCCTTCTCCTATGTGGGACAAAGTTAGTTTCGTATGCCAAAGAAACTTTAAACCCGACACAGACATTAGAGGAGCCATCCGTGATTGGCATCAACATCCCTTCAAGAGTGATTGCTCAATCATCTCCGGAGAATCATCCCGTGTCTTCTCCTTGGACCATTCCGGAAAGAGTAAAACAAGCGCATTTTTAAGGATCGTAGGACCTCTACGTACATCATTCGGAGTATCATCGTCTCAATCTCATGGAAACTCTAGACTTACGTACCCGGAGCATCGAGGATTTCCCCACTCTAACCAAGGAAAAGGCCATATGGGGAGAACTGGGACTCAAGATTCAAGCCAACACTCGAACACAGTTCCCAACATCGACAGAGTCAATCACACTGACTCCCTAGGAATACCTATGTTTAACTGATGGTGCCTCCTCGTGCTAACCAGGCAAAGTGGGCTTTGGGGGCATCATATGAACTCATGTCAGCACTGCTGTCTGGCATGGGAAGTATTGTTGACACAAACAACTCGGCGGAGCTGGAAGGATTAAGGCAAGGCCTTCTTTCTCTATCTCAGTGGGTTGCTCTCATTGAGACTAAAGGGGAGATTCACGTATTCTTATCAATATAGCGGGAAGACAACTTCTCTTAATGGGGCCTGGTGCCCACAAAATCACCAAGAGTCAAGCATCGGAGGCTCCATTGGAAACTATGGCAAGATGGAGCTTAGAAAATCTACTCTCCTTTTTCAAGCATACCCGAAGAGAAGGCAACAAGGTAGGCATCAATAGCCAATCAGTTGACCGTGAAAGCAACCCTCAAAATGTGGACGTCGGACATAATCCAGACTGAGGATCACAAGAGGAATTGCCACACCCACACAGGATGAGGCGAATCCCCGGATGCGGTGCAAGTGTCGTTAATGCTAGCGATTGGACGCCAGGGGACGGGACTCGGAGGCCACATGCCCCTCCCTCACGAACCTTTGCGCCCACCGATCGTAGTTACGCTTTCCCTCGTATGATCTTTATGGCGTTTTGATATGGAGTTTATGGCGGCTGATATGGAGTCGTTTCTCATCATAGAAGGTGATATTCGAGGCGCCCTCGACCGTCGCAATGTGCGCATTTCGTATAGGAGGTCTTGTGTCTGCATACCAATGTGGAGGCGATGGCTTCAGAACGGGGTGTTATATGCAATGGAGCCACCTCGCCCCAACTGCCGCGTGCATTCGTTGTGTAATCCGCTCATGATAGAGCCGAGTGCGCACCACCACCGGAAAGCGCAGCCGCCGCGTTCCGCCGTTTTGGAGCCGCTGAAAGTTCCGTGATATATTTCTATTGCAGGTTTTTGCTTGTCCGCAACCAGACTCCGCACCCACCCGAGCCGAACCCGCCAACACTCTCGCCGAAGCCCGCGTTCCGCCCCGTATCGCCTGGGAAAATTCCAAGGCTTCTCGACAGAGGACACGAGGAGGGGGTCTTCTCTCGTTTCGCCGCAAGGCATACGCCCCTCCCATTTCCTCTTCTCCGTCGGGGGATTCTTCGCGCCCTCGCAGCCTCCTCACCTTCTTCTCGTGGGCGCGTTCTACGCTCGGTCGCGGTGCTCGACTCGCCTTCGGTGATGCGCGCCGCCGCCCGTCAATCGCCCTCTTCTCATTTGACCGTACTCCTCAACCGCATCAAGAGTACTCCGTGGCCATCTTCGTGGTTCCTTGGAGGAGTCTCCCTCGTTCGGAAGAATCCACTCGGTGACGAGCTCCGTCTCCTCGATGACAACAGACATTTGGAAGCAAGGCTTCAGGAATCAAGGGGTCGCCCTCCGAGACCAGGGGAAAGTGCAGGGTGTGAATAGTTCGTGGCACGTTCAGTTACTGTCCAAAAACTCCTCCACTGCCCTGACAACACCGACCTCTCCCATGCTCAAGGCGAAACCGAAGATTACGGATGTAGGATCGAGGAGTGTTGCTTCGATGAGTAATTCGGCCCTCTTCTCTTGTCTTTCATGTTTTTCCCCTCTGTTCCCCTCTCGAGGGAGTGTTTAGTTGTTTTAATGTTTACTTCAACTCGGACCACTCTTATGTCTATGACCCGTCTTAGTCTTGCCACTCACTAATTAAGTATGCAACTAATTTGGCGCTATAATATGTCTAGGGTTCAGCTTTTAAATAAACATATTCTCGTCCAATCCCCGTGTGACTTTTTTCACTTATTTTTCGTACGTGGTTCCTCGTCGGTTTCTTCAGTAGCGGCCCAAAAACTAGTCTCTCGTCGTCTAAAATTGCCCCCCGTAGGCACCGTAATGGCCCAGCTGTGTACTATATTTTCCATCGTTAATAGATTACTCTAACTTAGAAAAAAAAAAAACAAAGAGGTCAACAATGTTTTTTAGTGGCCTAAGTGGCTACATTGGCATGAACTCTCATGATAAACAGGTCTTATCCTTAGCATTAACATTGTGTTTGAGGAAGGGTGTCATTAATAGACAAGAGATGAGGACAAATATGGTCAAAATAGTTCATTTAATCATAAACAAGGGCTAAAAATAGTTTTGTGACATGTCTTTAAATGTCTAAGCCAAGGACATATCACACACGGACAACTTGTTCAAAAGACAAACCTCTAAATGATGTATTAGAGATGAGGGAAAAATTTAAGCCATGCGTCTCTAATAAAAAGCAGAAGGAAAAAGCACTAATTGTCAAGAAGCCACCTCCAATCATTACACCAAGGGGCAACATTTCAATTTATCAAAATCGCTCCTCCAAAAGATGAGTAGAGGGCTTGGTAGTGATTTTGAGGACTCAAAGACAACTAGTAGGAAGAAATATGGGTAGAAAAGACACCATCCAAAAAGGTAAAGTGAAGTAACCAACTAAAGGGAAAAGTCACTTTTCAACACAAATAAAATGTTTTAAAGGGGAATTTGTCAAATTAGATAAATAAGAAAACATTTTTCAAACCTCCCTAAGATATAAAGGCCTCACTCTCGAGCTCTTCTACTCTTCGTTATGTTTTGTGCACTTAGCAAAGGAGAAAGGGCATTCTTTTAACAACCGCAGCGTTATCAACATGCAACTCACTTGAAAACTACTATGATGTGCTTGTAGGTGTTTTCAAGCATTTTCGATGACGCGGCACGCCTATGCAAGCGCCCGATGCCCAAATATCCCACATGCGACGTACGGCCACTCTCTGAATCTACCCACTCTGCTCTGTGGCCACCCTAAATGGCTCACTCACCCAAAGCCACCTCTGAATGACCCACCGTTCGGGCCACCTCCGAACATCCCACGTCTTGCCACCTCTTGAAGTGTCTACCACTGGCCACTTCTAAACAAAGGTTTGACCGCCGAGCCACGTTAAAAGAGTTTGAAATACCAAGAATACTCCCTCAAAGTTGCTAAAAAACTAGTTTTGCACGAGGAATTGTCTTCAATAGCAAACTAATACATTGTTTAAAAGCAGTATTTGGGTTTTCTTTACCTAATATTTTGATTTGGAAAGAGATTTTAAAATCAAACTCGTGAGGAAGAAGACACAATATTTTAAAGGGCCAAGAAAATTCATTTGTTAAACAGGCATAAGTCATTTTGAAGGCCTCTTTACTCGTTGACAAGGAAAAATATTGCTTTAGAGAAACAAATTGAGCTTCACCAAAAATAACTTGTTTGTTAGCCAAGGAGGGAAAACAATGATTTTGTGGAGAATGGTAGACTTTGTTTTATAAATGTCTAGTTTACTAAACGAAAGAGAGAATCACTGCTTGAAGAAGAAAGGCCACCTAGTGATGTATTGAAGATTTCTTTTTTAAAATCAAAATGCATGAAAGGTAACACATTATGTAAAGAGGAAAATAGAGGTTGCTTTTAAGGCCCCTTTGCTTAGTCACAAGGAAAAACATAGTTCTTAGGAAGGAGACTTGTTTTCATTGATCAAGAAATTGCTGCCAATTAAGGACAAGAAATAGTGTTGGAAGAAGGATCTACTTTCATTTCATTCAAAACTATCTTCTATAAGCCGTTGGGGAAACCTAAAGCAAACATGCCCTCCAAGAAAAGCCAACAAAGGTGGATTTCACAACATATTTGAGCCTACTAATAAATCAATGTATAAATGGAATCCCTTCGCCCGTTTAATCTTCAGAGGCAGGGTGTCTTCATTTTTGCCAAAGAGTCCAAGAGGCCTGCCAAATCACCTCCTCGACATAACTATTTTCCCTAAGACTCCAAGGAGAACATGTTCACATAATGTGCCTTGATTTCATGCTCACCCCTGGGATCAAGAATAAAGGCAACCATGATACCCTATCTTGGTGAGAAATGGTTCAAACAATCCTATTTGGACCTAGAACACTACAAGCCCTTCCCCGAAACCAAATACTACCAAAATGATTGCAAGGCCATATTCCCCTTCTTTCTCATCTATCGAAATGTTGATGCGCCTATTATGAAGGTCATCATGAAATAGTTTACATGTGAAGGAGATATTTCCTTGAGTCTGCTATTCATATCATTTTCGACTCCACGATTTCACTGCAGACCAAGCTATTGAATCTCCTTTCTTCTCCGTAGGAGCATTGAAAAAATGGCCTATTTGTCCAAAAGAAACCCCCGATCAACAAAAGGCTGTTTATTCTTTACCTATCCTCCCTGGCAAAAATTCTCATCCTCCACTGGGCCCTGGAGCAAAAGGGAGTTCCTCGGGGAGTCCTTCATCTCCATCCGACTCTTACTTTCATCGCTCTTCATCTCATGGCCCATCTCATTTTTCCTCCCTCACCCTCCACTCACCATGTCTTCCCCTTAATCTTATTCAATCTACCCTCAAAATAAAAATCCCCTTTGTTTGGAGGATAGTGAAAAGAAGAGTCTAATGAAAGTGTGCATGAAGGCAGTGATGATGAGGAACAGGTGGGCACCGCAAAGTAGTGGGCATGAACTAAGTGATACCAATGGAACAAGGACGGTGAGCATACTAATGATGGTGAAGAGAGCTCACCAAAAGATAATAAAGTCATGATGTCAAACATAATAGTGAGGGAGAAGGTAGTGATGATGAAGAACAAAACATCCTCAAGAAAGCATTTAACATGAGCATAGTGGCACCCAAGAAAACAAGGAGCATGGGGATAGCCCACATACAATGGCAGATGATGAGGAACAAATCAAGAGCAAATCTTATAGTGATGATGAGGAACAAAGTGAAGATTCTAAGTAAAGCAGTGATGATGATCATAGTGCGCCTGATAAAAGTCATGAAGAAAGCAGTTGATAGGAAAGAACAATACAATACTCAACAAAGCAATCATAGTGGCACCGCCTAAACAATGAGGAAGAAGGAAGTGATGGTGAACATGAACAAAATGAGTTACCAGAAAGGGAAGAAGTTAATGATGAAATCTCCCAAATTGTACTAGTGAAGATAATCTTCAAAAATACAACAAGTAGGATCAGAACAATGTACCATCACCAATTGAAGGAGGAGACACCTCAAGAAACTCAAGATAGCGAGGAAGGTGGTAGCACATTTAGAAGTGTGTGAAGGTAGTCATGAGGAAGGCACCACAAAATGTGAAGTGAAGATAGTCAAGCAAAGAAAGAGATGATAAAACTGACAAATTTCCTAAAAAACATACTTAAAACAACACCGATGAGGTCGAAGGAACATACATCAAGAGGTTCAAAATAGTGATGAAGGTGAAGGTATGCCTCTAAACAAACTCAAAAATGAAGGAGGAAAAGTAAAGAACAGACAACAAAGGAGGTGATGAAGGAGGCGTAGTGTAAAATATCAAGTTGAACAAATGCTAGTGATGAAACCTCCTCTCTCTCCTCCCTCAACAAAGCTTAAGAACATGTGCTTGCCGCCTCTCCGGGCAAGGGGCCATGATTCATTCTCAGCAGCGGAAAGACTAAAATCACCAAATTCGCAAAGAAGAAAACTATTCAAGCAAAGTGATCAGTAATGTCACTAGGAACAAGGAGTAGAGGAAAACTCAGCTCAAGTAGAGCATTGTTGAAGTGCTGAAGAGGACAAGGGCAAAGAAGCCCATTCAAAGCAAAGTTAAGGAAAAATGGAGCAACAGGGAGAGTTAAACATGAAACAATAAAGAGAGTTTGACATAATCCAAGCGGACAAAGGATGTCGAAGATGACCAAATCATAATTCTAAACTCTCTTTGCAAAACAAAGAGTCTCAAATTGGGGATTTAAAAGCTGACTTAGAGAGGTCTAAAGACCTCATTCACTTCTATACCGCAAAATAGACAAAATGAGGAAATGGTAACTATGAGACTCCTAAAGGCTCCTCAAGTACCGACGGAATGACAAAAAAGCATGGTGTGAAACTTCATGAATACATGGGCCAATTTGCTAATGATGATGAGGAGGAAGAACTGAGAAAATGCCTAGACCATGGGTCTTAGGAAAGCATTGGAAAAACAAAGGAAGAAGTTAAGGCCCTTGCTCAACAAGATCCTCTCACACAACTGCCTTCCCAAGAGATAGAAAATGATAAAGAATCATACGAAAGAGAAAACAAGTAACTGAGGGACAAATTAGATATGCTAAGTATAAAGACTTGGGTTTGTAAAGAAGATGATCAGCATTACAAGAAATTGAATCAATTTGCCTCAAGAAAACTCAAGATTGCCCAAGAAAAGCTCAAAACTACCCGTACGAGGCACCCGCGGTGAAAAAAGGGAAAAAGACACATCTAGGCTTAGAATCTTGGCTTGTACCCGCATGCTTCTAGAACCCATATGGGGTTTTCTTTCACCAAAATTGAGCATTTTTTTGGTATGATCTTGTTTTTTGTGATTTTTGGGCCGCATCAAGACAAATTCATGGGCGCCCGCCATTTTGTTTGGAGCATCCTGTACCGATGAAAGTTATATTTTTGGATGCATTAAATTGGAGGGAATATACTCAAAAATGTTTAGATCAAAATAAGATGTTTTGATCCCTCAAAAGGGAAACAAAAGTCAATTTTTACCTTTCTACCTCACATAATAGTAGGCGCTACACTCCTGGGTTTTTTTCAATCATTTCACTTTTTGATAGATTTTCTAGCATCCATTTCAAAAACTCAAATAGTTCCAGAATGTAGACATCCAGGGCTTTCCAACAAGCTATCACGGGCCTCTTTTGACATCGTGAAGTCCCTAAAGTCCTCTCGCAATATAGACTTTTTTATGTCGCTACGCTCCCGTAAGATTTTGGCTTCGAAAAGAATTTTTTTTTAGTATGATCGGCCAAATGTGCATTAGGCAAGTTTTTCTTGTGTCGTGCCTAAAAATTGATTCCTTTTTTTCTATTTTAGTCCGAAAATATATTTTTAGAGGATATTTTGTGCCTGACTCCCAGGTTAGCCCTCAAGGACACGCTTTTAGATATTTCAGTTTTGGCCAATGGCCTTCTAGTCAGCTTTAGGTGGGTTTCTCCTCTTTGGCCCATATAATCCAAGAGGATTCATTGTGGCTTGAGGTAGAACTTGAGTTATAGAAAGAAATACAATAGCATTATGAGCTTTGAAGAAATACTTGTTTTATGAATGATGATCTCTTGCTTGGGCTCGATGGTGGAGGAGCATTGTGTGTAGGATTCCATGGTTTGGTAATGGTATTGTGTTCCTTATTTGTGGTGTTTTATTAGTTTCTCATACATGTTTTCATACCCTTTCTTGTTGTAGTTCAAGAAAGAATAAGTTTGAGATATTCCCATGGAGGGACCTCAAATTTCCGATTCATTGCAAAATTTCAAATGTTTTCATCTTTCTTGGTTATGTCAAAGAATTCTACCTGTTTCCTTTTTGTACCCTATGAACTTATTATCAATTTCATTAATGGTTATTATGTATGTTGTCTAGTATGATTCACGGTATGCCCTACTTACTCATAGCTAATCAAAAATCTATTTCTGAAATTCCTTTCCGAATTATCAAGTTGTTTTTAGTTAAGTCAAAGAGGCTTTGTTTTGACTTTGCTCCTTTGTCCATGCTTTGGCAAGCCTTATTTCAAGTTCCTTTATAACTCAAGATATGATGTTTAGGAGTTCCCTCCTCATAGATTGGAGTTTTTTTTTTATCTTCTTTGTTTTCCCAAAATTCTGAAGGATTACTCAAAGTTAGAGGGTTTCATGCTTCTATGTATCACTAGATTGTATATCGTGATCTATCGCCTTGATTTTCGTTCATAGAGATTAATATTTCCACCAATCATGAATGCTTGTTGTTTAACTATTTATGCTTAAAATCTTTTTATTTTCATAAAACTTAATGTTCATCTCATTTCCTCATTCTCTACCCAAAGAAATCCATTTACCTCGACTAAATCGTCCTCAGCAATACCTTGTCCATTATCAAGACAATATTGACCCTATTTGACCTTACAGCCCACCTGATTCTGGACAAACTCATATCTATTTATTCCTTAATTAGTTCCCCAAAAAACCCAAAACATACTTAACAACTAGCCTAAAATCAAATATACGTAAGCAAACAGGTTTACATCATTTTCATAATAGAGAGAGCCCTCTCTAAGTCCAAGAAGGCTGGAAGTCATATATTCCAAAGATTGGTCCGATGTTACACCGTCATTTGGTTTACAACTAAGGCCTGCGGGGCATTCAACATAATGGAAATCATGATGGGACTAATTTAGTGGCAATCTAAGTATACCCTTAGAATTCGTGAATCCCTCAATTAAAGAATATCCAAAGGATTAGCCACGTCATCGCCACTCCAACATAGCGACATCACGATGGGGACGTATCGAGTACATAACAGTTTTAAAAACTCTTGTAGACTCATTAGTCCTTCAAAATTAAAATTAGGATGTGTATTACGCCTTATAAATTCATTTAGAGTAACTCTTTTAAGCTTCACCACCTTAGCTAAGTGATGAATCAAGTTTAGGACACTTTAGCAACCAAGCTGCATATAAAAACTCTAAAAACCTCACAAAAACATCCTTAGATTGGTTCCTATCAATCATTGCGAAAGTGGACCATATAACTTTGTCTTTACAAGGCAACAATATTCACCGGAGACTCCATTGGCTCAAAGAGGTCTAATACTCCACTAAAAAACCAAAACTTGTAATCATACCATCCTATTGACTTACCTTTCCAAAAACACAAAAAATCATGATGTGGCCTTCAAATCATTGGATAACCAAGTCCAACTTAGGAATTTTTAAATTTTCATCTAAACATAAGAAATCACTGCATTAGCCTAAGACTAGAACTATAGCTTCTCAACAATCCAAAGAACCGTTGAACTAAGTGTTAAAGTCATTCTTACAAGTTTTTCACATAAAGAGTTTCCTAAAAGAATTTTCCTAAAAACATCTTTGTTAGTATTGGTAGACCATAAACGTCAAGAACATCCACCGTGACTCCACTCTCAGCCTTCACTAGTTTTCACTTTTACTAGCATCCGTAAAACTCTAGGGAGGAAAACCATAAAAAAAAACAATCAAAACTCTCACCCTCTCAAATTTTGACTTTGAAATCAAGCCCACGAAGAATTGTTAAATTTTGTTTTGAATGTTTTGAATTTTGAAGAAAGAACAGATTTTTGGGTCATGGAATGACACATGGCAACAAGAATACTAAGGAGAAAGGCAGCGATCGAGGGCTACAGGGAACAAGAGATAACTAAAGAAAGCAGAAGCATGCTTACGAAGAGAAGAGAGAAGAAGACAAGAGCAGAACTCATAGACAACAAGAGAGAAGCCGGAGGAAGCTGAAGAAGAACACAAGAGAAACTAGCAATACATATGTGAATAAATAGCCATCACCCAAATTCGAAAGAAGGGAGGAATGTAGAGCAAATTAAGAGGATTGAGCAAAGATAAGTTGTAGAGGAGATCCATTCCGAGAAAGATGATATCTCTCCGTATTTCCTAGGCTTCTCTTTATCTATCTTCTCGTCCTATAAGACGTTCCTCGTGACGGGGACTTGTAAAGCTCTTGTTGTGGAAGCTGGCGTCACCATGGATTCGTTGAAGATTATCAATATACTTGCAGTGTTTTATTCTATGTTACATGCATGCATGATGTATGTGATGTCTTAAAATTTATTTTCTTAATACCGTTCGATCTTCCGAATGTTCTTGCGGTGGATATAATGATACGTAATGCAATCAATTTATATTACCCATGAGTTATGGATCCTCTCCATCACTATTGATCTATTCTCCTTCGCATGTGATCGCTGCGCACGCCGTGTGGAGACTTTCACTCTCCCAAGTGGTGACAATGCCAAGAAGCTTAGACCAAGGCCGGACACCTTGTTGGCCCCAATCCCCAAACCCGTGTCTTGCCCTCGTGACACTGCTTTTTCGCCACAAATGGTTTTGTTGCCGTGTGACCCCACACTTTATGAGGAATTTCGGGATCATGGCATCAAGAATTTTCGAAGGAGAAATATGATGATGGTGGGATGACCATCTCGGGATCGGCTTGTTGCTCGGGCAGTGGAGTTGACGAATCAAAAGGAGAGGGTGCTCAAGGACTTCTTCCTTTTCTCGACACCGCGTTGATACCTACGAGATCCTCTGGGGAAAATTTCAGCGACCTCACACCATGCGGAGATTGGTGCACTGTGGTACCCCCCACGCGATAGCTCACGAGGACAAACCGTAAGTAAGTATCGGGACCGGTGCCCCCGCATCGCTAGTTACCGAGCGACCCGTGCAATGGATTTTTGGGTAGAGACCACTGGATGGCTATATTGTGGAGTTTTTCGTAGAGTGCTACCAATCTCTTCTCGAAGGCCGAGGCTATCTTCCGCTCCGAGCCAAGAGGAAGTCGGCCGTGGAGACTTCTTCGAGGATTAAGGCCCGATGGTGGACGAAGGGTCGATACCCCAAAAATCGAGTGCGGAAGGTAAACCTCCGTTGCTCGGGGGAAGGGGCGTAAGGGACAGACAAGCAGGCGGGCGGGTGTGTGGCGGGGGGAGTGGGGGATGGATGTTGGTACGTAAGGAGGTCGAGGGAGCACGGCCCATCTGAGTGCGTATCGCTGTGTGGCGAGAAAGGGTTATGCGGGAGTTGGAAGTGATGGGAAGACAATAGGAAGAATCGTGGAGGAGGCGTCTCGCAGGATAGGAATTATGGACACCCCAAGCGGAGTACTCCTGGGAGAGGGAAGGGACCACCGTGGGGAGTGCTAGCGGTGCTTGGGAGCCTGGCCTAGAGAGAAAGGGAGACGACGATCGAAGAAGACGATGTAGGTGTGCACCAAGAAAGTTTCTCTGATGGCGAATGGTACGTCATGATGCAATGGTTTTTTCAAGAGAAGACGGCATTCATCTCTCTAGGCAGCCCTACTTCCCAAAATTTGGTGCCAGCAAAGGATCCCTACCTTCCCCGGTACTCTAGAAACCTTTGAAAGAATATTTCCGTTGGGTTACAAGCATTAAGTCGATTGCACACGTCTGTCACACGTTAATAGCAAATACATTAAATAGTATTGCAATTCCTAGTGGTATAGTCACACAAATTCAGACCCTAGAGGGTTTATTCCGATCACCCCTTCGCAAGTAAATATGGTCAGATGTCATTCACCCGCATCCAGACTCCTAGCCGGGTAACGATGATGTGGAGCAACACCGGTATCTCCGTGAAGCTAAGGCGTAGCCCGCGCATGCCGCACGCCGAGAAGCCATTGTGAGCCCAAACCATGCTCGCAGAAAGGGCTCTGTGATGGTTCATCAAGTGGTCCGAGGCCCATCCGAACTAGCATCGCACGTTATGGGATTTTGTCCGAGACCTCTAAGCTTCCCTTATAGACCAAAGAACTTGTCCGAGCTCGGGGAGATTGCTGTGAAGGAAGAGAGATCGCATGGGAGTCATGCACCCATTCAAGGATGCGATTTCAAAGAAACTCACTTACCCGATCGACCCAAACCATCAGTAGGGTTGGTTCACGCGTCTAGTTCCCTGACACGAACCCTCACCCGGCCAGAAGATTGACAACTTGCAGACGCTCCTCGATGTGCCATGAAGACAGAGGCCATGACGGTCACCTCGAGAATAGTGGGAGGGCTGGCCCCACAGATCCTTTCCTGGTGGGATTGCAACATCGATCACCAGATCGACTAAAAAGCTCAAGGAGATGCAGCTCATAAGACCACCTGTGCCTAACATTTGGTGCACTCACGCTCTCGACGAAAGGCCACATTGCAACCGAGTGTCCCTAAATGCTGCAGCACGGTGTGGACCGTCGCGGAAATTTAGGGGGTCCACGATGGGGTGGCACTGCAGATGACCATAGGCGACCAAACAATAACAACTTTTACGTGAGGTTCCCACCTCAACCAAACCCAACCCCACTATCATTGCGAAATTCATTTGACAAGGGCCATCAACCCTGATGTTTCCAATACTACGTATACCTGCAAAGGTCCCAAATAATGTATACTGTGAGTTTTTTCTTCCATGACTCACAACACCGAGCATTGCAGGCTCTCTACACTCTAGCGAATCGGTTCGGACCGACCCTCCTATCGGTGAACAAGGTCAGGCCAAGGTGGTATGCAAGTGGCCGCACGGGGGATCTGGATCCATTGAAATGCTAGCACCGTGACTGTGGAGGGTCACGTGGCCCGGAATGCCCCTTCCCGACGTCCATGGTTTTACTAAAGGCTATGTGAACGCCCATGCAACAGAGGACCTACGAACTTATCAAGAAGTGGGAGGAACTAGTACATAGAGAGGCATAACCGTCAACTCCGTCTCTGGGACCGTGACTCGGACACAGAATGTAGCTATCAGGACGAGAGGAAGAAAGAAGACGAGGTAGGACGCCGCGTAAAGGAGCTCGCATGAGCTATCCAACCCACCTCCCGAACCAATTAACTGCCGGACGCCGCGAAGAAGTACTTCCAGAGGCTAGTGGAGACCTTCGCCACTGGGAGCTAAAGGGGCTCGAGGCACCCCCCTGGCCGACCGATTCCCAGAGACGAGTACACCACGGGGACCTTGATTGAGGAATGGCTCCAATATTCCTCAAGATTGTTGACAATGCTACGATGCAGCAGCTCAAGCGTACCCTTGAAGACGTACCGCAGGGGAATACAAAAATGTGGGGAAACTTTGGACACAAAGACCCCAAGACGACAATGGTCAAGAGGAACAAGCGAAGAATGGAAAAGAGTTCGCTTAACACGCAGTTGTGGGATCCCGCATCGCGACACCCATGCTTGACTTAGGATCTAACGTCAACATCCTACCGCTCGAAGACATGGGAGGCTTTGGCCTCGTCGCGATCGAATCTTACTCGTCAATCCAAACCTTAGAATGGCAAAAGTCCGCATCGCATTGTGCCGACCGCCGACTCAAATATTTCAAGGTCGACATTGCATGGGTGAAGACTTACACGGATTTTTGAGGTTATTGATATTATGGGAGACAAGGATCCTTACCCCCGCTCGCTAGGTATCGATTGGGCTTTGAGAATTACGCCATCATCGACCTCCTCAAAAGGAGCCGATGATCTTCAAAGATGGAGAGGTCTAGGCCGCCACCCTCTCGACCCGTATCAAGGCCCAAGATATACGTAAACCGATAACCGGAGGATGCCTCTGTTGGACAACCTTTATCGATGACAACAGGAAGCTGAGGACTATATTAACCCACCGCGACCGACTCCATCACTGGTGCAAGCAGTCCAAAGCTCGAGGCTAGATCGAAACTAGCCTAGAGGACTCCGGCAGCAAGGTGGGTATGAGACCAACACGCTGAGGTGTGCCAACATTTCCGTAGTCCGTTGGATTAGCGCTGGAGATCGGGTGGGAGGTCCCACCCTATCAAACATGCAAGCCGTCACCTTTATTGCAAAAGTAGAAGACACCTGCACTTAAGGAAGCAGATACCTCTTTGGACATAAAGCCACACCACGTTAGCCAGTGGTGGAAAAAATCATCGTAACACCCCCGTTTCGTGGGAGTTGTGTGGCGAGGCTTTGAGGGCACGGCTCAAAGAAGACGAAGGACCTCGCAACAAACACAGTACCAAGGGACTTCTGATCCGAGGAACACCAAACCTGTGAGAGCAAAGTGAGTGCAGTAGGGTACCGAAGAGCTATGGGTACACGCTTTTTCCACTCTTAGATACCATTCCCCATGCGTGGTACTCGAAGAAGAGCGAAAAAGAGATCAGCCTCCCGGGCAGAATTTGTGAGAAAATTTGTTCTGGCTTTTCCTTTCGAAGGAGATATAGAGCTGTGTCCTGTGTATTACAAGCTATCAAGGGGTATTGTTTCTTCCGTGATCCTAGACTCCGTAGGCACATTAGCATTGGTATCCCGAGGGCAAGCATGAGTTTTTCTTGCCAACGGATCGATGGAGATCCAAATGATGATAGTCTAGAGGACCTAAGGCACCTATACTTCAAAGAGAAGGAGGGCAGCGAAACATCAAAGAAGATCCGACCACCGAGGGCATCCATCTACTCCCGATGAAGACAAAGAAGTCAACATCCAGACGGGAGGACAAACCCAAACCGGCTACGTTTGGGATTACCGGGGATGAGGAGACGACAAAGGAAATTTTCAAACTTTCTCCAGGAATACGAAGACTCATTTCGTCATCTACAGGTGATTCAAGGGCATCAAAGGTGACCTCTGAGAAATGCATATTGTAATCAAATAGGACGTCAGCTCGTGAAGCATCGACCCTATTGGTTGAACCCACTGATCAAAGAAAAGGTCAAGATGGAGATCAGATAAGATGTTGGCAAGAAGTTCAATATTTCCCGTGAAGAAGCTGAGGGTGAGTCCTATCATCATTCAGAATAAGAAGGATAAGTCTCGAAATTCGAGTCCGTGTTGACTAATGGTCTGAACAATGCCTACATCCATGATCCGGGCTCTCACTCCATTCAACGATATATTGGATCATGTTGCAGAAATGAAGCTTACTCCTTCACCGACGACTTTGGCTATCATGAGGTGCTCATTGCGAAGAGGACAAAACAAAGATTATGTTCACCAACGGTGTTGCATCGTTCGTACACCATGTGATGCCGTTCGTATTGAAGAATTCCCTCATTGTTTTCCGGACGGCCATCGCCAAGCCCGAGAGGCAATCCACAAGTTCCCTTGAAGTCTACATGGACGATTGAACCGTCTCCATGCTTGTCGAAGAACCACGACCCCGTTATGTATCATGTTTGACCTGTCAGCTTGTAGATTTCCTTGAACTTGAAGAAATGTATTTTTGCAATTCCTTTCGCACGCCGTTAGGACACGTGGTGCGTGCTGTGGTCCGCGCGACCCCGCCAAGGTAGCCGTGATCGTTCACATGGAAGCCCCCGAAATGGTGAAGGGGCCATGACATCAAGTAGGGGGTTACGGTGTTACTATAGACAGCTTATCCGAAATTATGCAAAGATCACTACTCCTTTAGAAAGCTATTGGTGAAGCTCAAGTATTTCGTTGACAAAGTGGGAGGTCGATGGCCCTGACACTCGGAGGAAAATCAGTACGCCTACTCTGGTTCACCCGTGCATTGGGATAAGTGCCTACATGCATATTGACACTTCCAATATTGCACTTGGGGTCAGTTTTGGCAACCCGGGCAGACATTAGCTGACCACCCAATTTATTTCAACAAGAAACCTGCCTAACGCAGAGCGTAATTACACCACTACCGAGCAAGAGGCCCTTTGCACGGTGTATTCACTCCAAAAATTTCGCCACTATCTTCTAGAGGTAAGTTCGGGTTCTTACTGATCATTCTCGTATTAAAGTACCGTCAATAAGCCCGTTGGAATGGGACGGATCTGCCTGTGGTTCTACTCTTCCAAGAATTTACATTCTAAGTGATCGTCGTCTTGGAGGTCAACGTCTGACTTTAATCATTTATCTTGGTTGGAAATAGGGAGAACAACGACTCTCTCAATGATCACCAAGCCTGGATGATGATCTTTTCTCAAGGCCCAAACCAGCATCTCGTTTGGCCGACATTGCAACTTATTTACCACGGGGCGCTGCCTCAGTACTTACACTACCTGTGGAGTGCTGAAACTGGTCGTTCGCATCATTAATATCATCTGATTGCAAAGAAAGATCTATAAAATTGGGCCTTGATGAGGTTCGTAAGTAAAATGTATACTCGACTACGAACGTGGAAATGTAATGTGGGAATGCCACAACAAGATTAAGTGGTGGGCACGTGGGAAAGAAACCCACTGCCAGGAAGGTGCTCCAAGCCGTCTATGGTTGCCGACGATCCACGCCACCGTAAGACATTTGTTAAGAGATGCGATGTTTGTCGCTGAATGGGAGGCCTTCTCACCGAGACAAGCTCCCGCTACACCCGGCAGGCATGTGTTGTGGCCATTCGAGAAGTGGGTTGTCGACTTTGTAGGCACCATAGCCCTGACAGCTACATTCCCAAGGCCCTAGTATTATCATTACCGCAACCGACTACCTCACTAGGTGGGCTAAGGTGGGGCCGCAAGGCGGGACTATATGGTGGATACGACATCACTAAGCATCTTGAACACATCATTAAGGTGTTTGGTCGCCCGCGGCTTTGTAACCAAAGGATCGGTGGTACGCATCTCATTAATGAGACAATAAATCGTCGTCGGACACATTCATGATTCAACATCACAAAAAGCAGCCCGTACCACCCGCAGCCAATGGAATCATGAAGGTTCAATAAAATTCTCGAAAAGCGCTTGACAAAGATATGCAATGCCCACGGATGATCGGGATGAGGCGGCTATCACTGCATCTATGGGCCTACTGAAGATTACTATGAAGCGCTTGACCAACGTACATTGTTCCAAACCTCGGTGTGTATGGCTGGGAAGCCGTGATTCCCACCGAGTTCACCATACGAGTCTTTGATTGCCACATCCCTCAAGCTCTTCAAAGAGGATTCGCCATGTGAGCACCTCCCACGAATTACAAGAACCGGACGAGGCCCGGTTTTCGCCGAATTTCACCAAGGTTCGTATGACAAAAGTGTGGCATGACCACCACATCAAGAAAAAATGCTCTAGTTGGAGGAAAGGTCCTTTTATACAATAGCAAGTTTAAGAAGTTCCCGTGCAACCTAGATGCAGATCAAGTTGGGGACCTTTACTTCGTCGTTGAGGTTAGAGATTCCGAAGCCGTTTTGGTTGGCTCAATGACAAGCATTGTTTTACCTCGGGTGGGTGAATGGCGCATTCAAACCTACCAGAATAAGTTTATTTTTACCCTTCATCAATAACTCTCGCAACCAAGAGAAACCGTATAGTGTAGTTGAATAACCTCCCGCAACCGAGATGAGTATAGGTAGTATTTCTTGTTCATGCATAGCTTGTCAATAACCGCTCTTATCATGTGGACCGTACTCGACCGATTGTGGTCGTGAGGTGTGTCCGCATGTCATCCCCATAGGATTAGAAAATGTGTCAATGTTAGTCTATATCATTTCAATTTAGTACTTGTGTCACCCTAGGATCACTTAGATTTGCAAGATAAATTACCATATAATTAGAGGTAACCTTGCAATAATCATTTTTGTCATAATTCGTAGTAACCTCACCATCACGTCCACCCATTTCCCCCATGCCACCGCCAACAACTATCGAATAATCTTAACATGCGATTGATCACACACGATTATCGCCGAGAAGAATTCGAAAGAAGAATTAACTCATTATGGGGTCTCATCAACCTCACTTGTGCCAGTTAATTACATAACTTGCATGGAAAAAGCACGAGAATGTCGAAATAGTTAGAATTAGAAATTGAAGAAAAACCAAAGCAAATATAAGTATCCAGACACACAAAGACTAAGGAGAAGACACCAAGACCAATTCTACAAGTGCATCAACGCCGAGAAAAAGATGCCAAAAGCCAACCCATCGATTCTAGAACCAGAGCTCGACAGCTAGTCTATAAGATAGAGTCCCTCGTCGTGGGAACAATGACAATGCGGCCTCGAGATGAAACCTCTCGGGATCATGAGTTCCCGGCACTCACACTCGCGTGTGTATATGGAAAATTACTTCACTTAAGCCGAGTGCTCAAGAACAAAATTTTACTCGTAGTTCCTGGGGCCTCCACAAAGAATCTTCTCTTCCGAATCATGAAATCTTTCTGCCTTTCTCAGACCTACAAGACCGCTATGTAAAGGCACCAAGTTTTGCTCGGCTCCGCATCCGTAATGGGTCCTTGTGGTTGAATAAGGAAATTCTCATTCATGTCAAGATATCCACCGGGCATGGCTTTTGGCATCGGCGCAGAGATGTCTCGACCGCATGTCAAACTACTTCCAAAGTGAGCTATGAAGTCGGGGAGATGCTAACTATTATGTCAAATATGGCATGCGACTGGGAGGGAAGGAAGCAAAGATATAGCTTATCAATAAGACCGAAATCAATTTCACATGCTACCTCATTTCCCAAGATTTGACAATGAAACACTACACAAAGAGAGAATGCACCCCTGGATACTATCTCATCAGCAGAGCACTGGCAGCCCAGGGCACTAAGCCGAACCTGTGCTTCTTCTTGTTGAAGGAGTTGCTTGACGCGTGCGAAGAGAAACCATACAAAGCGCTAAGCTTCATTTATAGATATTTGATAGTTTCATTTTCCATGTGGAAGTGGCACACCCGTCAAAGTTGGTCAGTTGAAATAACAGTAGGGCCACTTAGCCAAGAAGTACATCCCATGGAAGGTGTCGGGTGATCCCAAAGCATCAAACAAGTTAATGCAGGCATTTTTGAACGTGGTATGGTTTAATGACTCGATGTGGTAACTAGCCAAAGAAAGGGTGCCTGTGAACTCCGCTAGACGAGTACAATGAAAGGCATGGTTTTGGGGTCACCACGTATTATTACTTACCGACCTACCAGGTGCCGTGAGGACACCTTCACATGCGGCCGCCTTTGTTCCTACCAAGATACCACTTTCCACAATGAGGTCTGTTCATGGCCTGGGTCGCGATGGAACCGCAACCGGTACCCACTTACAACTTTGACTGATGCTATCGCAAAGAACGACCTGCCGAGACTCGATGCAAAGGCGGCACAACCGGACTCCAACCGGTGTGCCTTGTCCCCCATCTCGCCACTTAAACACTAAGGTACGCTAGCTTAATGCGCGACTCAAGGTCATCTCAAGCGTGTCATTCCTTTTCCTTTTGCTTTTCGGAGTTCCCGCTTTCACTCTACATCACGTCCCCACACAACTTCCTCACCTCCCCCATCCCTACCGTTTTTACTTCTCCAAGCCCTATGATGACCCCGATGGGGGAGAAGAGCAAGTATACCGACCTTTTAGAATCTCCTCAAAGCCAAGCGCCCGAACCATTGAAGCGAGTTCAGGTGACCTCACCCAGGAGGATCCACCACGGCCACCGAGTTCAGTGGGTGCCGATAGCCAGAAGAACCAAATCACTACCTCCAAGTTCATCAACATTTGACTTCCACCACCATGCACCGTTCCACCTCCACCTACCACTTCATCTACTCCATCCAATTCATCCGCCGTGTTAGACCCAATCATCCGAGAACTCCTAATGGGACCACGGGCCGAGGTTGACTCTAGTACTATAGTCAAGTACCACCGATCGACCCCCACTGGGAAAAAACTATCTTATTAATTAAATAGATTACACACATTTATACATGAATTAGTCTCAAGATAGGAAATCTATCTTGGACGTACAATAAGTTGGTTGAGGGAATATCTCAACCTCACACCAAATAAGGAAACTAGTTTTAGCTAATCTAGGAAATAGGAACAGACTCTATTCATAGAGAGTCACAACTGGACAAGTAGGAATTACACATTCTAACACACCCCCTTAATGACTACTTGTCTCGATATCACTTCGCAAAATTTAGTTGTGGTCAAACATAACAAAAAAGGATATGTCGACGTCCATATAAAGGAGCAACCATCCACCGGAATGTATGGGTACCAACCGCTGCAACCGCTGGTCTTGTAGGATGTCCTTCGTATACATGGTTCTGTCAACCATTATCACTACATACATGTACCTGTATCTACAGATCCCCCTCCAATGTGGGTTTTATCGGATGACCCGTAACCATGCTCTTCTTTCATCGGGGTTTTATCGGATGACCCGTAACCATGCTCTTCCTTCAGTGGCAAACACTGACACAGAACTGTTTCCAGTCTGCTTCACTATTATACGTGGTTTCTAGCTGACCACAAACTGACACTGCAAAATGGTTTCTGGCTGACCATGAACCTGTAGTTACAAAGTGGTTTTGAGATTACCACGAACTTTTACGGGGATACACATGCCTTTACAAGGCTTACATACTCCAACTCTTGGAGTTATCAGGTACATACAATGACCACTCCAAAACCATCCTAGACTTGCTTACCATTCAACTCTGTGACTCATTATACAACATGATATTGAGCCTATTAAAAAAAAAACCACACAAAACAAAATTTCACTTTCGTTGTCCATCCTCCTTTAAATGTTGTCACTGCTCCATTACATCATATTTTGAAATGTTCACATCTTGGGCATCTTTGTCTTTATCAATTAAAAACTTGGAACTGCATCCTTAACCTGTCATTTGTTAGAGTAGTCAATTCTAACAGATTTAACTTCATATTGAGGTGACTAATCTCAATATGTATATTAATTTTAGTTCCAAAATATTTGTTTTACGCAAAATACACACAATCATGCTTTCAACTAGCTACAAAGACACATTAATTTTTCATATCACATATTAATGCCCAAAAACACACGGATGCGCCTCATTTCCAATGTCTCCCACACATACTGCCGTGAACAGGCTTCCTTGTCACTTGAATTCGATTTTGATGATTGGAAAATTGTTTTCCTAGTACCCGATCCTTGGATATGAATCCAACATCACCTTCATAATGGCAGCCATCCTCTAATGTTACCTTTATCTTTGTCTATATTTGTGCAATAGATAGTCTTGATGCATCTGTTGCAACCTTATAAGAGAGAATAGGTCCAAACATAGAGAAAGTATCATAGAGAGATTTATTGTCTATTGCTTTGTCAAGATTCTTAATAAATATGTTTGTTGATTCACTCTTTCGGATGCTGGGGTCCCGATGTGAATAAATTATCCGAATAGGCTTTCCATTAAGAGGTGTAAAATTCAACTGATCTAAAGCCCTGCCAGCATTTTTAGTAGCGCCGTAATTGACATAAGCATATCCAAGAGAATTCTTGGTGCTTATATCTCTGCATATGTGAACAGAGAGAATGGGGCCAATCTGTTGGAAGAGCTCATAAATCTGGCCGTTAGTAACACTGGGCTCCAAATCCCCCACATACAGAGATGTCGATACGAATGAATTGGGCAGATTGTTGCTGCCATTCGCAACAACCTGTTGCTGCTGTGAAACAACAGGGTTTTGGGGTTGGACTTGTATCTGTGCCATTCTCTCTCAACTTTTTTTTTTCCCTTTTACAGAACGTTTAACTCTGCTCCCTGATATTGGAAAAATAGAAAGCATGGCCTCCAACTACTCCAAATAATTGAAAAAAGAACAAAATCCCAAATCAAAATCGAAAAAATATCCAAAAACATATGCTACCTCGAAGCGACGATCACGTGACCGGCAAGCAGCTGCAAAATTTGCAAACTCCGCAGAGCAGAAAGCTTCACAATGTGCGTGGAAGTATTCGCTATCTTCTCCACCTAAAACCATTGGGCACACCTAAAACCATTGGCAAATGTTGATCAAACAAGCACGGTTGGGGTTGTCACACGAAACGCGGTCGGTTGTGCATGTGTATTCAGCTAAGAGGTTTGCGTTCTGTCTTCATCAAAATTGCAACCGATGTTTGCAGAGTTAGGGAGATAAGATACCTTGTCTTCAAAACCTCGTTGTACACTAGTTTCAGAGCCCGGCCTGCCGCGATGATCGCCTGCAGCGTAACCCTGGTTAATGGAACCGCCCCAGTTTGTTGCGGTGTTTTGCTTCTGGCGGACACCTCTATCCGCAACCTTGAAAACTCCGATTGCTGGGACGAAGGCAAAAGGAAGATCGAGATGGAATTCATTCATAAAACACGAATATAATTTTACTAGAATTAGATTCTCTCTCTTCTATTCCCCTCATTACGGGGAGGGGTTCAGTCCGGGCCTCACTTCGATACCAAAATAAAATGTCAATATGAAAAACTATATATTAATCAAATAGATTACACACATTTATACATGAATTAGTCTAAAGATAGGAAATCTATCTTGGACGTACAATAAGTTGGTTGAGGGAATATCTCAACCTCACAACAAATAAAGAAACTAGTTTTAGCTAACCTAGGAAATAGGAACAGACTCTATTCATAGAGAGTCACAACTGGACAAGTAGGAATTACACATTCTAACATCTTTGTCTGATATAATTACACAGATGGCACAAATTGCTGCCGACTCAGCTGAGGCTCAGCCTGAGCCTACTGTATTTCCACAGACCATCCACACAGATCAGTAGGAGCGACCGGACTTGAATATGGCTGACTCGGTGCCTCATCAGACCCCACCAACGTCCCCTCCAGAGCACTCCACCTGATCAGTTTCTAGTGGGCAACCCCTACAGGAACAGCGACCGGATCAAAGCACTTCGGGGGTCGCCAATTTAGAAACATGGGGTATCGCTCAGCTGTACCACTTTATCTAGAGGGTGGCCCAACGTAGAAAATCTTCATTCGAACTACGACGGAGAGGTGCGATGAACAAGCCGCCGGCGGATCACCGCGCTTACTGAACAGCGTGAACATCTCATAACCACACAAGGGTAGTTGCAAGGTCAGATCAACGAAGTCGCCAAGGTGTTTTCCGAGTTATGGCCAGTCATCGAGGCTCATTACACTCAGCTGCCTACAGATGTAATAGAGACGAGTATCATAGAACAGGCCCTCCACCTCCAGTTCGCACTCAATGGCTTCCACAAGGAAAATGTGGAGCTTCATGCAGCGTTAGCAGTGCGGCCAGCACTGCCCGATCCAGAGGTAGTTTATACAGCACAAATTGCAGAAAGGTAGGGCCAGGTCAGCCAGATGTAGGAAACTCTCAACTCTGCAGCGCACGATGCTTACGACCTCCTGAAGGGTCTTCATGAGTGCTCAATGACCCTTACAGTGAAAACACAGCCGATTTCAGCACAGCTACAGCAAATTTCAAGGGACATCCAAGAGGCCAGGGACCTCACGCGGTTGGACTAGTTATACGCCTAGGCGTATGCTCTAGAGGTGCATATTAAGAAAATAGAGGCCAACTCAGCAATGGCCAAACAAGTAATTCGTGAGCTCCTCCTGCCCCTCCAATGCAACGCCAGGACAATGCAGTAGCTCACTGCCGAGGTGAAACCCAAATCGGCACGGTGTTCGGGACTATACCGGCGCATGTAGAGGAGGCAGTTATCACCAAGATTGCCGAAGAGACAGATTCATTGTTACAGGGGTGGAAGCAAGTTGTGACGACCTTCAATGAGCTTAAGGCTACATCGTTCAGCAAAGTCCCGGAGTTGGGGCCCTTGTTTGGATAGCAGGCTAAAGGCGCATAGCAATAACAGGGCACTGGGTCCAGTGGGGAAATGGAGATAGAGACAGTGATTTGTGATTGACTCGAGACGAGTCAAGGAACTGTGGTCAGGGCCTATTAGGGCCCTTGTTTTGAACACTTGTTTTGAATGTTTATAATTTTGAAGAAAGAACAGATTTTTGGGTTGTGGAACGACACATGGCAGTCGCAACCAAGTCGCAACTACGGTGAGTAGCGGAGCTACCAAGGTTGCGAGGAAACAGGAGATAGCTGAAGAAAGTAGAAGCATAAGTGCAGACGAAGAGAAGAGATAGTAGAAGACAAAGATCAGAACTCATAGACAACAAGAGAGAAGCCGGAAGCAGTTGAAGAAGAATGCAATAGGAACTAGCAGTTGCGATGGCGGGTGAATAAATAGCCATCACCCGGCCAAAAGAAGGGACGAATGCAGAGCAACCGAAAAGGATTGAGCAGATGCTGCAGAGGAAATCTATTCCGAGCATGATATCTCTGTAGTTCCTAGGCTTCTCTTATCTATCTTTCTGTCCTATAAGACGTCTGTGACAGACTTGTAAAGCTCTTGCTGCGAAAGCGATGTAACTATGGATTTGGTTGAAGATTATCAATATACTTGCAGGTTGCTATCTTATTCTATGTGTTACATGCATGCAGGATGTTTGTGATGTCTTAAAATTTTATTTGCTTAATCCTATTCGATCTTCTGAATGTTCTTGCGGATATAATGATGTTTATGCAATCAATTCTATATTACCCATGAGTTGCGGATCCCTCCATCACTATTGATCTATTCCCCTTCTGCATGCGATCGCGGCACGCCACTGGTGAGACTCTCTGCTCTCCAAAGTAGGGTGACAATGCCGGCGTGGTTCTAGACTACAGCAGATACCCTTGTTGGCCCCAACCTATGAACCTGGGTCTTGCACACTTTATTGGTCGCACAATTGTTAAAACAATTAAAGCTCCACATAAATTGTCAACCCGAGAAGGTCTGTTTATTCCAAAGACAACCACGCACTG